>JANBXA010000600.1:62437500-62975000 GCA_030556225.1 Cricetiscus sungorus | reverse complement strand
TTTGCCCCTGTGAGTATTGACTCCTTAAAACAAGTCAAATAGACACAAATATTATCAATTGTATAATGCAAATACGTGTGGACTTTGTATATATTGTATGCATGTGCCTACAAATATACATACTTGTATTTCTCATATGCCTGGATGCAACTTTTCTCTGCATTCCAAAGAGAAGCATGATTGCCATTTGACAATCACAGATCAGGCAAGTATCTATAGGCGACTCTGGGTGTCAGGACCCAATTAGCCATTCAATTCGCCCTTTTATACATTTTAGCCTTGTTTCAATGTCAGCTGGTCGGCATCATTTTATACTGACAATTCTAGAGTTCTTTCTAGGAACTCCACAGCCCCTGTTCTCATTCATTAGCTTTCAGGATTTTAATTTGCTTTGAGCCACTGCACACTGAATCCAATGTTTGTGAACATACCCCACCACTGACCTTCACAAATCTCTTTCACTGTGTAGTTTCCATTTTGAGAGACTCATACTGTCTTAACTGCCCTTAACCTCACCCCGTAACCCAGACAGTCCGTGAACTTGATGAGATCCTCCTGTCTCAGTCTTTGGCATGGCTGGGATTATAGTCCTATGCCACTGGGCCTGTTTCTGATTTCTGATTCCTTACTTCTAATCTGCTAAAGACAAATTGTGTGTGTGTGTGTGTGTGTGTGTGTGTGTGTGTGTGTGTGTGTGCGTGTGTGTGTGTACATGCACATGTATTTATGAGTCTATGTATGCATGTATCTATAGTATGATGTGTTACACATATATACATGTGTATGTACACATGTATGTACATGTATGTATGAGTGTATGTGCATGTATATATACATATGTGTGTATGTATGAGTCTGCATATGTGTTTGTCTGTGTGTAGATGTGCATGTGCATGTACATGTGTATGTATGTATATGAGTCTAAGTATGTGTGGGTGTCTGTGTTTATATGTGCATGTACATGTGTATGTATGTATGAGTCTCGCGTGTCTGTCTGTCTGTCTGTCTATCTGTCTGTCATATGAGTACATACCAACACTGGACTCTCCTGAGAACAAAGCACAGTAGTTCTAGTGACTGCTCTTTTTTTCAGGGTTTCTACTTTCCCTGTGTCCTCACTAGCCTCCCAGCAACTCCCATGCAAGCTAAGTGGCTGCCTTATAAATGAGAAGCTAAGATGGGAGCTATGTGATACAAAATTCTTCCCAAAGGAAGCCAGCCAAATTTCAGGACCGCTCACTCTCCTTCTCCCAGACCTCATGACCTTGGCATGCCACATACACACAAAGCTACCCAGCATAAGGTACCATTCTGTCTGTCAATACCAAGTGCTAATTTGGGCTTACAAATTTTTAGAGAAAAATTTAAAAACCAGTAATGAAGTAACGAAATAGTGAAGAACGTATTAACTAGTACCCTGGTCATTCTGTAGGGAAGGGGGCTGAAAACCATGATGGCTGGCCTGTTCCTCCCCCCCATCCTCCACTATTTCCTAGTGCCGTCTGCCTTTGCCTTGAGTTCTGACACCCAGCCCTCCTCTCTTCTCTTCCTCCCATTCCTGAAAGCACATGGGGACTCGGCACCTTCTTCGGGAACTACAGCAACCTCTTCCAGCTCCCAAATGTGTAGGTGCACGTTCCAGAGTTCCTTTGCTCCAGACCAATATACCACAACGTTCTTAGCTTCCCCCAACACACGGCTCTTCAGCAACTGCCACCCCTTTGCCTCTTACCACAACTAATTATTTTTAATTAGCTATGTTAACACCCAAAGCAATGGGTTTCCCCACAGCATTTTCATGTGTGTGTGTGTGTGTGTGTGTGTGTGTGTGTGTGTGTGTGTGTGTGTGTGTGTGTGATTACATTTTGTTCTAATCCATCCACCTTTCTCATTGCCCTACCTAATGCCCACCTGCATCTGGCTCCCTTCCTGTCAATAGATGCCTTTCCAGAACAAAATTCCTTTCTACCTGCCAGTATCTCTGATGGGTTCTCATTCCTTGGAGACCAGTCTTAATGTCTTAATTACTATAACTTCCATAGCACCTAGTGAACTGTAAAGATCAGAGGTATGCTCATGTAAGTATCAATATTAATGCCTGTGTACTTAGCTAAATATGTGCTATTTATAAATAGTGGTGGTGATGCTGCATGATATTTATGTGTTGTTCTGTAAGAATTAAATGGAGTTTGTTCCCTTTGCTGACTGGCAGTCACTTGTTTTCTTTGGACACTAATGTCGGGTGAAGCCCTGTCTCGTCCTGTTACTCTGGGGAGTACAGGTGACATTGATGGTGGAGGTAGACAGTAAGGAACACCTTCTCATTAGAATATAGCAGTCCCTGCACCACGGTGGTGCCTTCAGGAATGATCCTCAGACTCCAAAAGGAGTCTTAACTTAAAGAAGGAAGGGTTCCTTTTGATGCACAGTTCCAGGCAGCATGGTCCATTATGGCAGGAAAATCATGACAGCACGAATGTTGAATGTGTTTCCTCACATGACCATGGTGAGGAAACACCAGTGAACTCAGGTACTTAGCTCGCTTTCTCTTTTCTGCTTAGCCTGAAACCCCAGCCTCTGGAATTCATATTTAGCTTGGGTCATCTCCCTTCAATGTGTCTAATGTAAATAATCCCTTACAGGAATCCCAGAAGCTTGGCTCTCCCATGATCCTGTAGCTGTCAATTAATATTAACCAGCACAAATAATAACATATTTTGCACTGCGCAGAGAAGAAACTTTGACATTGTCAATAAAACTACTGTGACACAATTTGAGCCCCTGGATCAAGCCTTATCAAAAGTCTGCACAGAACACTTTTGTGAAACAAACTAGTATATTTATTTTTTTAATCACAAAAACTCATTTGGATGGCTTTCCTCTGTTTGCAGAAGCTACCCTGATGATGTGGAGATGTTTCACTGAGGACATGCAGTCATGTGATTCAGATGAGGCCATGCAATAGGTCCTTCCTGTGAGAGGCAGTTCTCAGTGGGTGCTTTCTTCTCATTATCGTTCTGGAAATTAAATGATAAAAGGATTAAAGAACCATGCAAATTTTCCTCTCCTTCCCTCCCGGTGTAATTTTTCTCCACAACGGGAAATTACAAAACACTAACATCCCTTGGCAACATTCAAAACGCTCAACTTTCAGAATAAATCTGTTAGCAGATTTTAAGCATCTATATTGCCTCAAATTTATTTATGTCTTTTAAATTCTGATAGTGTTGACTATTTTCCTTATCCACAGGATGGGTGAATATGATCTCCCATGATCCCCTCTGTAGCATTTTTCGCTCACAGTAACACCTGACTTTTGTAGACAGAAATTTCTGTCTAGCCTGTCAGTTCCCAAATAATCTACATAGAAGCTTGATATTAATTATTAATGCTTGGGCCATAGCACAAGCTTAATACTAACTAGCTCTTACAACTTAAATTAACCAATTTCTATTAATCTATGTATTGCCAGGTGGCTCGTGCTTTACCTGCCCTCCAGCAGGTCCAGCATGTCTTGCTCCCTCTGTGTATCCTGGCAACTCTACTGACTCCACCTTTCTTCATCCCAACAACCTTAGTTTGGTTGCCCACCTATACTTCTTGCCTGGCTACCAGCCAGTAAGTTCTTTATCAACCAACAAGAGTAATATTTATTCGCATTGTACAGAAGGATTTATTCCACAGAAGACTTCATCTTTCCTTAAGGATCTAGATAGGTCACTGTGTCCTGTGACAAGGCCAGGACCTGCCCGAAGAGAGTAGGTTTTTAAAAGTGCCATACACTGGAACAGAGAGGTGGAGTAGGTCAAATTCTGCTAATGCACCCTGACTCGGTAGCCCAGCAGCAGCTGGTTCTGGAAACACAGGCAGTTTTGGAGCTGAAGTTTCAGATCTCTATGCAAGGCAGGAAGCTGCCCTCAGTGATTTCAGGATGCCTGCTCATTATCAGTCCAAAGTACTGGTGATAGTGCAAAAAAAAAAAAAAAATTGGAAAACACAGGCCACTGTAGCTGTCAAGAAGAGAGCTGTCTGTCAGGTCAAAGATTGTCATCGTGCTCATAAATCAACATGCATGTGCAAAACAGAAAGGTCTCTCAATTTGAGGGATTTTTTTTTTGTTTGGTATTTGTCCATCATACATGTATACATAAATACACACACATACTTACACACACATATGTATACACACATATTTACATAAAAACATGTTCACACATGCACATGTATATACACGTACATGCACACACACACACACACACACACTCCATGATTCTTGTTTTCTGGATTCAGAATTTGCAGATTTACGTATGTGTTAGATCATTGCCCTTACATAAATACTCAGGGGCTGTCATAAGCAGGAACTGGCTGGCTCTCTCCCTTTCCCACCTGAGAACAGTCAGGCTGAAGATTCAGCCTTCTGGTCATCTGTTACAGTGAGCTGGAATCCTTGCTGTCCCCTGGAGAGCTTTCTAAACCTTTGGTATTTGGGGTAGTCATTTGCATATTTAAAGTATCGTCCACCTGGGACCAGAGAGATGGCTCAACAGTTGAAAATAAGCACTGCTCTTGCATAGGACTCAAGGTTCAGTTACCAGCACCCACATAGGGTGGCTCACAATCACCTGTAATCAGAAGCTCGGGGGAAGTCCAACACCCTGTTTTATTTGTGTATTCATATGCAAATAAAATAGTGTAATGAAGTATTGTGTGGTATTTTAGCATGCAAAGGTTGGATGTGATTTATAGAAAAAAAATTACATGTCCTGGAGACACTTCCTTAAGACCTAGGTTATGTAAAAGACTCACATTATATATAGATTAATTATTATACAACACAAGCTTCCATGGTGATCACAAGACAGACATAATCAAGCCAAGAGCTCACTGAGGCCCAGCACTGAGTTTTCCTAGGAGCGATAATTCCACATTTTCCCATGCTCATTCTCAGTACAGAGTGCAATTAGAAGGAGTAATGAGGCCTGAGTGCAGAAACACACACAATCTGTGCATGTTTATGGTATAGTCACATATTTCCTGGTTTCCTACTTATTTGCTTATTTTAGTGAACAAATACAAATTACGTGTGTTTATGGTGTTTGTTTTCATTACATTATCATAAAATAGTTAAAATGAGCAAATGGACACATACATCATCTCTCAGCATTTTTTAAGAGATGAGAGCATTAAAGATTTTCTCTCTTATTAATCATTTTTAAATGAAATACATGAACCAGTGAAATGGCCTAGTAGGTAAGGTGATTGCTATCAAGACTAACAACATGTGTTTAATCCCTAGAACCCACTAGGTTGAAGGAGAGAACCAACTCCAGCAGGTTGTCCTCTGACCTCCACACTGGCATAGTGACACATGTGTGCCCACACACATACATGTATACACTCACATACATACATATATACACTCACGCACATACATATATACAATCTCACATATACATGTATACTCACCTACAAATACATGTATACACTCACGCACATACATATGTACACTCATATATACATGTATACTCACACACAAATACATGTATACACTCACACACATATACATGTATACACTCACACACATGCATGCATACACTCACACACATATACATGTGTACACTCACACACATATACATGTATACACTCACACACATGCATGTATACACACACACATATACATGTATACACTCACACACATGCATGTATACACTCACACACATACATGTATACACACACATTCATATATACACTCACATATACATGTATATTCACACACAAATACATGTATATACTCACACACAAATACATGTATACACTCACACATATATACATGTATCACACACGTGCATGTATACACTCACACACATATACATGTATATATTCATGCACACATACTTGTATACACTCACCAAATATGCATGTATATACTTACACACAAATACATGTATATACTCACACATATATACTTGTATACACTCACACACAAATACATGTATAAATATACTCACACACATATGCATGTATATACTGACACATATATACATGTATACTCACACACAAATACATGTATATACTCACACATACATATCCCATTGTGGGTTTAGGTTGTTCCCATAATGTTTTTTTCCAAAATTGCTCAAAATGAAAAGAAAAGTCGATCAACTAGGCAGGATCCATAAGCATGGCATGAATACAGTAGAAGGCAGATGGGGAAGAAGCAGAAAGCACATCTAGGCAAACTGTGGACTAAACACACATCTTTATTTCTGTTTTCCAAAATACCTCAAATGGCCAAGTTTCAAGGCAGCAGCTCACAAGTCTCCTCTACACTAACAGACTTTAAAGGCCTTTCTAGCTCTTCTTTTTGCGAGAAGAGGGAAACCAGTTATCAGAAACATACAGAAATTCTGTAACATGGAAAAGAGGCAACATGGAGTAGAAACAACCCATTAGAGACTGCCTTTTGTCAGGGTTTCTATTGCTCTGAAGAGACAGCATGGTCATGGTAATTCTTATAAAGGAAAACATTTAATCAGGACTGGCTTACAGGTTCAGATGTTTAGTCTATTTTCATCATGGTGGGCATTTTGGTGGCAAAGCAAAGACAGACATGGTGCTGGAAAAGGAGCTGATATATCTGGATCAGCAGCAGCATCAGGGAGCATGACACAGGCTTGAGCTTCTGAAATCTCAAGGCCCACCTCTAGTGACACACTTCCTCTGGCATGGCCACACCTACTGCAACAAGGCTACATATCCTAATAGAGCCACTCCCTATGAGCCCATGGTGGCCATTTTCTTTCAAACCACCAGAGATAAATACCTGTCTCTGACAGAACACTCTGACTGGAAGAGACTTGGACAGGAAAGGGTTTATTTCACCTCACAGGTGAAATTATCTAGCGAAGCCCATTATCTAGAGAAGCTAGGGCAGGAGCCCAAATTAGGAGATTGAAGCAATAACCTTGAAAAGATGCTGTCTACGGGCTTGCTTCCTTTGGCTGGCTCAGCTACCTCTGTTACCTGCCCAGGGGTGGTACCCACCCCACATTGGTCAAGGCCCTCCCACATCAATCACAGATCAAGAACATATCCCACAGACCTGTCATATGAAGGTAATCCTTCAACTGGGGTTCATTTTTCCCAAGTGAAAAGTCAGTTTGTGTCAACCTGACAAGGACCACCAAGACAGAAAAAGTACAAGATGATTGTAAAAAGCCAGGCTTGACAGTGTGTCTCTAGACGATTGGTTGGGACAAAGAAGCAGAATGGCACAGTCCAAGCTAGCCTGGGCTACACAGAGACCCTGTCTCAAGACAAACAAGGTTATTATTGCTACCTCAGAGACAGGAGTAGCTATCCCTTTCTGACACAAGATGAAGAAAGTTTAGCGGCATAAAAGGAAAACTGTAATGCAGTATCTAATGCATTTCATGGGAGCTTATAGGACATTGTTTGGCCACACTCTCACGGTGTAGCAGCAGATCCTTAAATCCTGCCCAGTTCAATTATCTATAACCTATGCCCCCAAATCTTGAAAGTTGAAAATCCACAGTGTAAGGCCAAGGTCAATGATAAATGGTTCACAGACTTCATTTGGGAAAAGAGACAAATAACATGGTTTAGGAAGAATGCGTCATCTGTCTCAGAATTTTACAGGTCAATTGCTTGTGCAGACTCAATGCAGTGAAATGGCATGGGCTTCCTCAGCCTCTCCCTATACTGATTTATTCAGGAGGGTTCAGCACATGCACTAATTGGGGTACATGACCCCTCTCTGGGACAAGGAATGCCTTTGGCAATCCTGGGATCCTTGAGACATATCTTCCAATCTTCAGACTAAAAGAATATAAAGATTAAAAGCTTTCAGAGTGTAAAGCTTCTACTAGCCAGTTTGTCCTAGCATTTGCTGATGACCAAAATATGTATAAAGTGTTCTGAGGAAAAGGGAATAAAGGTTTATTTTCCAATAAATATTCCTTTCTTTTCTCTTCCAGCCTCTACATATTCTAGGGGTCAGAAAAAAACCCCCTAGAAAATCACATATTTTGTTTCCACTGGAAGCGAATTCCCAGGCTGAACAATGGCTTAGAAATAGGTGATAAGAAAATTTACATTTCACTTTATTTTTTTTTTCTGGTTTCAATCTTCACTCCCACTCTCAGCTGTGCCTTTGTTGCATATCCTTTGGTCTAATATTTTCCTATCACTTTTTCTCCACCTCCCACCCAAACATCCTTGTTCTTTGTCCTCAAACCCTTCTGAAGTTAGGGTCCAACTCTATCCCCATTTCCTCTTTGCAATGCACTAAAGAAACACCATCAGCAAGCCCCAGAGACAAGGGCAGCTTACTACAGTGTAAAAATCAAGAATTAGGGTACAGTTGAGTGGAAGGGATAACTTCGGGTGCTACACAGTATACGAGGGTAACTATGCCTGACAACATTAATTCTATATTTCAAAATAACAAAGAAGATCTGAAATACTCCCAACACAAAGAAAAGGTAAATGTTTCAGGAGATGGATATGGTAATTACCTTTGACAACATACAATTCTACATTTCAAAACAACCAAGAAGTTTTCCTATATTCCCAGAAGAGATAAACATCTGAGGTGGTAGATGACTAGTCACACTGACATAATTATTATATATTCCTCATATGCATTGAAATAACACATCACATCCCACAAATATGGTCAATTATTATGAGTTAACTAAAATATTTTAAATCAGAGAGACAGTAAAAGAAGTCCATGCTGGGCTTCCCCTGGGACTTCAATGCTGTCTCCAGGAAAGTCAGCTCCTATGCAGCCTAGCCCATCAGGATGCCCAGGAGTCTGAAGGGCAGGTAAAAGTTAGGTGCTCATGGAGCAGTGGAGATGACTGTACAGTAAAGCTCTTATCATGTGAACTTGAGAACCTGAGTTTGGATTCCCAGAACTCATGTAAATCTGGACACTAGCGTACATCTGAAGTCCCACTGTTCTTACAGGTAGCTCCAAAGTGGGAGTCCCTAGAGGTTCACAGGCCAGTTAGTGTGCTACACACAGTGGTGAACAACAAAGAGACTTGTTTTAAACAAGCTGGAAGGCAAAGGACCAATACCCAAGGTTGTCCTCTGACCTCTGAATGCACACTATGGCATGCATGTACCCACTAACACGTGCAAAGATCACACACACACACACACACACACACACACACACACACACACACACACACACACACACAGCAAGATTAAGAAAAATAAAACAATAGCTAATCACATACAACTTGATTAAGGAAGGTCATCATCTGATGATGTGTTTGCAAAACACTGTATCCTCACTCCAGCTTTACATTAGAAGATCTGGCTACCATGGAGCCATCTTCGTGTCTGGAGGACATGCCTTCTGACTTGCATGATCACAAAGGACTACGATAACATACAACAACTTCTAAAAATACTTGTGCAGACAACAAAGGGAATCATTCATTAAATGGAGAAACTAATCCTTCTAGATCAGTATGTCCTGAGAAAAGCTTCGAAGTCACCTGCAGACAGGAGTCAGATGCTCACAAAAATTATTGGTCCTGTGGGAGGATGAGAAGTGGGGACCACAAGAGAATGAAGTGGGAAGGCCTTGTAGGTAAGACAGTTGCTCCTCAGTCCTGGCATTCACAGAAACCCGGTATCATCTTGTGTTTCATTGTAAAATGTCCAGATTTTTAAAATACTAGACAAGGAAAAAATACATAAACTCAAACCCATCTAATCTATCACACTGTAGAGAATCATGATTTTTAGAAATCATTCCCAGAAAATATTTGTTTAAGAAATGAATGCTAGCCAAGCAGTGGTAGCACATGCCTTTAATCCCAGCACTTGGAAGAAGAGGCAGGTGGATCTCTGTGAGTTGGAAGTCAGCCTGGTCTACAAAATAAATGCCAGGACATGCTCCAAAACTACACAGAGAAACTCTGTCTCGAAAAACTGAAAAAGAGAGGGAGGGACGGAGGGAGGGAGGAGGGAGGGAGGGAGGAGGGAGGGAGGGAGGGAGAAAGAAGAAAGGAAGGAATGAAGGAAAGAAGGAAGGAAGGAAGGAAGGAAGGAAGGAAGGAAGGAAGGAAAGAAGGAAGGAAGGAAAGAAGGAAGGAAGGAAGTGAATGATAGCATTAAAAATCTAGACAGACATTTCCCAATTTCAGATACTTCAACTATAACCTCTGGATGCTTACATATGCACTCCACCATTTTCAATAACAGTAGGAGTTAAGCATTCATCAGATTCATTAGATCAATATTCTAAACTTTTTATTGAACTATTTACTTATGTGTGTACTTGTGTATCTGGGTATAGATGAGTGCAGAAGCCAGAAAGAGGCATCATACCCCCTAGACTTGGAGTTGCAGGTGGTAGTGAGCCTCCAGATGTGGGTGATACAAACAGAGCACAGGTCCTCTGTAAGAGCAGCAAGTGTTCTAAAACCACTGAACCATCTTTCCAGCCCCTATATTAGATTTATAGGCACCAGAGTCATTGTTTATCTCCTTCACATCAAACACATTTATTTCATAATCATTTGAAATATGATATCCTAACCAAAACCAAGAGTATTGAGGGATTTTTTCTTTCTTAAAGGATTTATATCATTTTTAGTTGTGTGTACCCAAGTGTCTAAGTGAGGGTATGTGCATGTAAAGAAAAATATTTATATTAGCATCAGGCCACCAGAGACTTACATGAACTGACAGCAGGGCCAGCTTTATGTAATCATTATAGCTGTCAGCATCAGATCAGTGTAAGTGTCAGGCAGTATTCTGAACCTTGGGTGCCCAGGAGAATTTAGGACATAAGTGTGCCACCAAATCTTCAGACATTATTGGTGGTTTACCTCAGCAAGTGTTTGGCAGGAATTTGGATATGATTATCAGGACCCTTTATTTTACACTGAATTTTAAAATTAAACTAATATTTTCACTGGGCCTTTTGTCTTAGAGATCATGAAAAAAGAAACTGGCCAGCAAAAGATAAAATTCAAACATGAAGCAACATCTTAAAGTGAATGGCCTTGAACTCACCTAGCAGAGGGTGCTATAAACATTAAAAACAGTTTAAAGGTGAAAACTCTCAAAGCACTTCTAATTAGTAAAACATTTGGACCACAGAAAGGATCTTAGTGCTCAAGATTAAACCTAGGAGATGCTCTTAAATAGTTCTCCTTATGGGCTTGGGCTGTGATCTCCATTTTCTCTGTGCGAATTTGATTTGATAGCCCATTGGACGTGTGAGTAGGCTGTTTCCAGAATCCACACACACAGGTTGCACAAGTGCTTTGAGTTGGCTGTGTTCTGATCAAATCAGCTTATGTCTCTTTGCTTAAACTAGAATTATATAATTTTACAACCACAGGTATGTGTGTGTGCGTGTGTGTGTGTGTGTGTGTGTGTGTGTGTGTGTGTGTGTGTGTGTGTGTGTGTGTAGACTGATGAATACAGGTATGGAAAGGGAGTGTTCCATTCCTAACTAAACTTAACTTGCTACTGCAGAAAGAGTTGATGAAAATGTCATAAAGAAAACCTGAGCTAGGTGTGGATGATCTACCGCTATGAATGGATGGATGGGTGGTGAAAATTAGGCACAAGTCTGCCTTCCAACTGCTTCACAGATCTCTCTTTAAAACCTGAAATCTTCTTTGCCCTGGCACAAGCTCAGAGACTCCAGGAAAGATTCTAAGAATTAAAATCTCCAGCCCAACAATAGATGGTAAACATTATAAATGTAAACTGGCCAGCAAAATAGCTCAGTGGGTAAGGGGCTTGCCACAAAGCCTGATAACCTGAATTCAGTCCCTGAGACCCACATGGAAGGAAGAGAGAAAGAGTTTCTGAAAGATGTCCTCTAATCTACACACACACACACACCACACCACCACCACCACCACCACCACCACCACCACCACCACCATCACCACCGTTTTAAATTTTTCAATGAGAATCAATGCTGTCAAAGGTCCCATAGACTGGCCAGGCCTTCTAATTGAGACCCATGACAGTGGGAGGGCCTAGGCCCTACTCAGATGACTTGACAGATTTTGATGATCCTCCTGGGGGGCCTCCCTCTTCCTGTGGAGTGGGTAGGGAGTAGAATGGAGGGGATTGGGGGCATGGGAGGATAGGAGGGAAAGGGAACTGGGATCGATGTGTAAAATGGAAATAATAATAATAATAGAAAATCAATGCTGTTTAGCATCTTCTATTTACCCTTAAAGGAAGCATGTTTTTTAACTTTCATAGGACATAACAGCACTAAAAAGGCAATTATAGGATGTGTTCTGCAGACAGAAGCCATAAGTATGAACATGCAAAAATAAAAACAGCCACTGCTTATTACCTTCTTAAACTGTGCCATTCCCTATTGAGAACTTACATAACACTCTGACTCTTTTGGGGGAAAAAATGCACTTTCTTGATGATAAAACTGAAGCTTAGGGACAGGAAGACCTTTGCTAAGACACCTTGCTCTTTGAGTCTTAGCACTCTTGAAATCAGAAGAGTCCTATGCCACACAATACATCCTCCAGATGGGGACAGAACTTTAAACAAGAAATGTGTACAGACAGCCCTTGTCAGTACAGTCTGCCATCACTGTGACACTGCTCTAGGTGAGCTCCTGCTTAAATTCTACTTGCATCCCTAGCCAAAAAGAAGGAAAGCGTCTAAAAGCACCATCAGCCAAGCAGACATTTCAGTGCACATAATCGCTGCTCACGAGTCTCCTGGAACTTGCAGGCAAAGGCAGGACTGTAGAGTAGAGTAGCTGCCCCTTTAAATGCTCAGAGCCATTTCTGAAACGTGAAGGCATGCAATCTAGGTCCTGAGCATCATGTCAGAACCAAAGCTTACCAGTGTGGTAAGGCAGAATGAAAGACCAAAATCAGTCGGTTGGCTTTGTGAAGTAGCTGCCTAACTAAAAGTTTTTTTCCTTCCTAAGTGGTTGCCATGGTACTATACAGATAGAATCACAGATGGAAGGCAGGAGAGAACAAATCTGAAGATTTCTGTCTTGACCCTTTTATTGCAATGAAATCAGAGCCCTTATTCTGGGATGGCACAGAATCAGTGCCAGTCTCTTGGAAAAGTCTGCAGAATTTAGGAGGATACAGTCAAGCAGTCAGTAGGAGGGTGTATTTTAAATTATTTTAGGGCAGTCAGATGGGGCAAGCAAGGGGTAAAAGTCCTGTCACTAAGCCTCATGACCTGAGTTTGATTCCCAGGGTCTGCATGGTTGAAGGAGGGAACCAACTTCTGCAAGTTTTCTTCTGACCTCCACACACATAACACACTCACCATGGCATTCACTTACAAGAAGGGAGATGGGGACACAAACACATACACACTCTCACACACACATATACCCCATGGTACTCATTCACAAGATGGGAGATAGGACACACACACATACCATGGCGCTCACTCACAAGAGAAGAAAGACGACACAAACACATAAAACACATACACATACACATACACACACACACACACACACACACACACACACACACACACACACGAGAGGGAAGACAGGGAAACAAACACACACACATACACTCATACTCATACGCAAAAAAATAAATAAGAGTGAGCTTTACTGGTTTCAAATATTGTACACATCTAATTCAGATTTACATGAGTATGAAAAACAAACCCAATTAAAATGAAGAATGGCTTTGCATTGTAATATACAAGAAACACACATTCGTTGCCATTCATAGACATCAATCACTCTATTCTGTGACACAGGTTGTTTTACTCAGTGAAAACTGCAATAATGCACATACTGTTTGTTGAGCATTGAAAACACAGCAGAAGCTTTACACGCATTTTCTCGTTATTTCTGACTACAACTCTTTCAGGTGCAATATAAGATTATCCTATTTACAAATGAAGATACTGAGCTAGAAGAAGGTAAATCTTTACCTTAGGAATACACAGCCCCAAAAAGGGAGGGTCCAGCCCCCTAGCCTCAAGGCCCTAAACCAATGGTTCTCAACCTTCCTAATGCTGCAGCTCCTTCATGCAATTCCCTTGCTGTGATGATCACCCAACCATAGAAATTATTTCATTGCTTCTTCATAGCTGTAATTTGCTACTGTCATGAATTGTAATGAAATATCTGTATCTGATGTGTGACCTCTGTGGAAGGGTCGTTCAACCCCCAATGGGGTTGCAGGTTGAGAATCACTGCCCCGAGACCTTTCTAACTACACAAGCTGTACATCGGTAGGCATGGAGGATTGAGTCCTCTTAGTCCAAACTTCTACCTATTGCCAGTGCTTCATTTCTCTCTCAGAGATCAGATAAAGATTCAGTGAATCTAGTACAGGCCATAAGCTGAAAATATGGAGTCAGGGTTGGAAACAGTAAAACTGAAGCACCCAACTCAAAACAAAAGAATTTATAGTTTGGTTAATAGCACTAAGAATTCTAACCCACTCCCTGTTTTTAGATGAGATCTTGTTTTGTCTCTTGGTAGATCCATCACAAGCAATCTCTAAGGACCAACCTTACATTGTTGCTGTCACCGTTGCTTGATATGACAAATGTCTACAGCTCTCATCTTTCCTTATTCTGCCAGTGTTGTTATCATGGAGACTGTGAGCCCACATTGATGAGACCAGACTTTTTCCTGAAAGGAATAAAACAAGAAGCCAATGAATAGTAACCAAGAAATATAACAACTTAAACACACCAAGAAACATGGAGAACAGTGATTTTTTTTCTTCTAAGCCAACGAAACTCTCACTTTCAAGAGCCACTGCTATGGGCTTCACCCATAGCAAAGTGTGACCCATGCCTGGGAGCCATAGGCATCAGCTGTGGTCTTCTCTCTTTCCTCTCATTTCCCTGGTGCCACAGGGAGATGCCACTGATCCCATGCTCTCTGGTGGTCTAGATTTGCAGATAGATACCAGGAGAGAATTTAATCTGCCAGCACATGTGCAGCCCAGGGACTCTCAATTATTTGCCTCAAGAGCTTCAGAAGTAGAAGACTGGCCTCACATGTTTCTGTTGCCCAGCAAGAACTCATTATCTCAGAGCACAATCGTTGATACTCGTGGCTTAAAAGATACAAACAAGGGTGTGGTAATTTTTCAATCTCTAATAGGGCTGCTATACCAGAGCTCTGATTTCCCCCTCTCTGCTGAATTGTGAGATGAGAAGTCAACATGAAGTGTATAATGGAGGTGTCTTTTCTTTTCTTTCTTCCTCTCATTTCTGCCAAACTTGTCCTTGCTTCTAATTCTCAGATGTATCAATTAACAATGCATAATTTTAATAGAGCACTTGCAAGCACAGGAATCATGCTGTAAAAATTAATTGTCTGGTGCTGATTTCCTGTAGACACTGTTACTCAATGTTCCCACGTCTCCAGAATCACCGCTTGCCTTCCCCAAGACACAAGACAAGCAGGATATGAGTAACCTACCACATGGTCTGCAGCTGTATGGGCGATAGTAGATTTCCAACAATTTGGAATATAAACTCCTAGGAAGGAGATGATGGGTTTAGGCTTCAATCCAAATGCTTGGGAAACTTTCAGAAATCTGAATTCATCGATCTAATTAAACAAGGTACGAATGATGATTTCTCACAACAATGGTACCTAAACCCCAATTCCTTCTTTAATGTCAAGCTCTAGAAGTGCTGCCCATTTTACAAGTCAAGGAGAATCATGTGTCATCACATGTGTCCTTGATGTCATTAGCAATTTATATAATGTCAGACCCAGTGGCAAAAGCCTTTAAATTTCTTCCCCAGGAGGCTGAATCAAAAGGATTGCAAATTCGTGGCTACAGAGAAAGTTCAAGGCTAACATGGACAGATTAATAGGCATTGTCTCCAAATAAAATTTGTTTTCCATTTCTTAATTTAAATTTAAAACAAGGTTGTTTTACATGTCAACCCCAGTTCCCTCACCATCCCATCATCCCTTATCACCCCCACCAAACCTCAGCCCATCCCCTTTCTGTTCCCCAGGGAGGGTGAGGCCTTCCATGGGGAGTCCTCAAAGTCTGTCATATCATTTGGGGTGGGGCCTAAGCCCTCCCCCATGTGTCTAGGCTGAGAGAGTATCCCTCTATGTGGGATGGGCTCCCAAAGTCCATTTGTATACTAGGGATAAATAGTGATCCATTACTGAGGCCCCATAGACTGCCCAGTCCTCCTAACTAACACCCACATTCAGGGAGTCTGGGTCACTATCTACTAACCTGAACAAGAGGGAGCTCAAGCATACCAGTCTGGTAGCTGGGAAGCCAGCATGGGACTGACCCAAATAAAAATTTAAAATGTGTGAGGACATAGTTCAGTGGTAGACCACTTGCCTGTCATGGGTGAGGCTGGATCTTCAAACCCCAAAACTACAAAGCAAAGAAAGAAAAAGATTTCGAATACTGTTGCAAATTCCACAGACCACATTTTCAAATCTCTAGAGATGAGTATTTGATAACAGTATCTGCTTTAGAATAAGGGCACATGAGTTTCTGATGTGTCCCTATTACCTTTTGATATGACCTTCAGTTGAACATACTCCAGGCCAAAATTTTTCGGCAACTACATACAACCTGAGAATCAACTCTAGGTTCTTTGATTTTAAAACAAAGAGTTTAAAAAAATTCATACAAAGATGAGAAACTCTAGCCCCCCCCAAAAAAAACTTTTTTAAATGTGTCTGTGTTCAGTAGATACAGAACACCTGGGATGCCAAGTTAGTAAGCATTCACTGTGAAACATGGTAGCCATTTGACACAAGTAGCCATTGAGTATTTGAGATGCATTGTATCAAAGACACATTCCACTGCCTTGACTTAGCAATAAGAACAGGTGCAAACTGTCGCATTTGCAATTTTATATTCATTTCATGTAGATACAATAATGTGTATGAATAGCAGAGTAGACAAAAATGCATCATTAAAATGAACTCTCCTTTCTTCTTATTGTTGCTGATGGAGCTACTAGAAGACTTTTAGCTATCTACATGGCTGTTATTTCCTTGAGATCAGGTAGTGTCGATGTAGGTCTTGGTTGCTTAGCAACAAATAAAGCAGAAATATCCCTAGTCCTTAAGAAGTTAAAGTCAAACAGAAATCAGAGATGAATAAGATGAAAACAGGCAGCTAAACAATTAATTTTAAATCAACTTTTAAATGTATAAAGCTGAAAAACGAGAAATCATACTGAAATGTTTTTCTTCTGTTGGGTGGATAGGATAGTTCTTTAACAAGGATGGCATTGAAATGAGACCTGAGTGAGCCCTGGTCACTGTATGGAACTCTGGAAGAAGAGAGGCATGGGCACAGGAAGGACAAGCTTGAGTATCATGAGGCAGAGCCAATCTTGGAACATTTATGTGTACTGATCCTTGAAATTTTAATATTTATGAAATATTACCAGAAGCATTAGCTAGCATGTATAATGGGTTGATGGGTTGGACACTGCCACAAGTCATTATTTCATTTAATTGTCACAACAACTCTCAGAACGCCACATTGTATCATAGTGTTCACTGTACAGAGATCTGCACAGCTCAGGGTTTGAAGGACCTGCCTGCAGGTCCAGGACCAGCATATAGCAAGCAATGGAGATAAAGGTTCTCCACATACAAATTTAGTATACCTTCTGTCTGTCTGTCTGTACACTTCTCATCTTCACATCATGACCACAGCAACTCATAAAAGTAAGCATTTATTGGGGCTGGCTTATAGTTACAGAAGTTTAAACAATTGCCATCATGGCAGGGAGCTTGGCAGCCTGCAGGCAGATATAGTGCTAGAAAAGTCATTGAGAGGTCTACATCTGAATCCACAGATAGCAGGAAGAGACAGTGAGACTAGGCCCGACTTGAGCTTTTAAAGACTTAAAGCTCATCCTCAGTGACAACTTCCTCCAACAAGGTCACACCTCCTAACCCCTCTCAAGTAGTATTATTCCCTTCAGATATATGAGCTGACAGGAGAGGGTGGGTCCTTCTCACTGAACCGACCACACTAAGTGAACACAACTTCTCAGTGGATGCGTGATGTCTCTGCCAATCTCTTCCTGAGCTTCTCCCCACACTGAGGGGAGAGCTGGGTAAACACTCAAGCTCTGCTTGCTTTTAGTCAGTTATAAAAGTCATTCATCTTATACATCACACGGCTGAACAATAGGTTATTGGTTTCCAATTCACTCTGCAGTAAAAGACACTCATGACTGAAGCTCTCTACTGTGTGAACTTTTCCTGGGATGAGAACCAACAAATGTCTGTTCACTGACATGCTACCAATGGCAGACTAAAGAAGTGATTCCACTCTGGTCTAGCCTGGTGAAACAATGGGGCTATCAGTGGCAACTTAAAAGAGCATGAGAAATTGATGGGCATCTAAACACTGAAGAGAAATCTTCCCCAGCAACCATTAACCATTTGCATGTCCTTGGGAATGGGTGAGGCCTAATAAGCCTGGGCCTCTTCCACAATGGATGATTGATAGGCCCAATCAAGTGCTGGCTCCTGTGAGTCACCACAACTCCCTAGCTCTCAAGAGAGCAACAGCTATGTCAGCCTTCCCCATACTACCCACTCTCCACTCTCCAGATTTTCCACTCTACAACCTATTGATTCCCTGGACCTCTAGAGGGAAGTTTCTCTTTCATATCTCCCCCGCTCCTCTGGGGAAAGTAGCTTCCCCCTGATCTCCAGGGAAAAGTCGCCTTTTGTTCCCTAATAATTAGCTGCAGAGTTAACTACTGAGAGGAGAAACTAAAAATATTTGACTGATTGTTTATACTCACAGAGCTCAGAGTATCCTGCAGATCACAGCAGTGCTCCATCTATAGTTACCCCGGCACCCACCTATCTCATAGACCCCTCATAGCTCCCTATGTAACTCCTGTGTAGATGATAGCAACTGTACTGTTCAGTCTATAAGATTCCAAATAAACTATTTTCCTTGTCCCAGTGACTTGCCCTTCAGTCACTGGCTTTTTGGAGTGGCAGGCAATCACTGTCACTCCCTGGCTCACAAAAGGGAGGGTGAGTCTGCACAAATGCACAAATGCAGTCAGCACCATCCGTGTTTCTCAAATTAGGGACGATCAGTCTCCCTCAGGCAACACATCATTGTTCATTTTAGCGAGATGGGATGAAACAATCACTCTCAGTTCCTTGTCTCTCTCTTAAATACTGAAGATTAATTTTATTCATTACAGCAGTCAGATGTTTAGTAAGCAGTTTGTTTATGGTTCAATACTACATTAGCGAGAAAGCTTAGCAATGCAAGTTTGGAAGACAAAGACACTTGAGTTTGAGTCATCTTAGCACCCTTGCTTATTGGTTATACGATGCTGAACCAGAAAACCTAGACACTCACAAAGTCTCAGTTGCATGGGAAAAAGGAATAAGAACATCTGCCTTAGAAACTGATGTCAAATTAAAGGATGGGTGGAAATCACCGATACTTATATGCGACTATGTTATGCTCTGGTATTAAAGCAACTGAGGCATGGCACTGTCAGCCTGCGATGGCCCTCAGGCATCATGAATTAAAGTGATTATCTTTTGTTATAGTT
The DNA here is from genome assembly GCA_030556225.1 of Cricetiscus sungorus. Taxonomy (NCBI): domain Eukaryota; kingdom Metazoa; phylum Chordata; class Mammalia; order Rodentia; family Cricetidae; genus Cricetiscus; species Cricetiscus sungorus. The sequence continues at coordinate 62,955,407 of JANBXA010000600.1, read as the reverse complement.
ATCTTCAGCTGTCAGCTTGACACAAACCTAGACTTGCCTCAGAAGAAGGAACCTCAATTGTTAATTGCTGTAGGAGGGCCCTGTCCACAATAGGTGGTACCTTCCTTAGGCAGATGGGCCTTGGCTGTAGAAAAATAGTAGTGACCATGAGCCTGAAAGGGAGTCAGCAAGCAGCATCCCTCCATGATCTATTATGCTTTAAGTTCCTGCCTCCAGGCTCCCACTTGAGTTCCTACCTTGACTATCCTCAATGACTGACTAGTATGCAGAAAGATAAGCCAAATAAACCCTTTCTCACCCCAAGTCATTTATAGTGAGCATTTTGTCACAGTAACAGAAAAGCAAGTTAGCACACACTTGCATGCGCGTACACACACACACACACACACACACACACACACACACAAAGTAAAATTGTAAAATAAATATTCTAAGTGTAAGCATTCATCTACTAAAACGTCCATAGAGAATATCTTAATACCTTTAAATATCTTTGGCATTTAGATGTAGCTCTTTCTCCGCAGATAGCAGAGCATATACTTTTAAGGTCTTGGGTGATGAACTTATTGTAATGAAGCCACAAAGACTGGCTCCTGAGAAATCTGTCTGTTTCAGAAGGGTGTACCCTGACAGTCAGAGGAAATGTCTGAGAAATGAGAAATGATTAGAAATGGAGGTGGGTAGAAAATGTCTGAGAGGTATAGCCTTGAGCATTGTATGCCATGTGCCTCTAATGGAACACAAAGAAATTCTGAGGATTTTCATAGGTTGCCATAATAGCCAGAGGAAGGAAAGAAAGAAAGAAAGAAAGAAAGAAAGAAAGAAAGAAAGAAAGAAAGAAAGAAAGAAAGAAAGAAAGAAAGGAAGGAGGGAGGGAGAGAGGAAGAGAGGGAGGGAGGAGGAAGAGAGGGAGAGAGGGAGGAGGAGAGAGAGGGAGGGAGGAAGAGAGGAAGGGAGGGAGGCTCTAATTGGATAAATGACTCCAATGAGTGTGTTTTCCTGTCTTGAAGAAGTGTGTGAACTTGTCAAGACTCCAAAACACCTACTCTCTTCAAAGTGTCTGGTATAACCTTTGATTGTCTGCCAAAGCGTTTCTCTTATTTCTTTCCATTCTAAATCATAGTCCATCCATCAATCACAGGTGGCTTTCTGTAACTCTTCACAAACTTTTCTGCAAGCATTTGTTGACTGTAGTTAGAGAGTCAAGAGGGAGTAAAAAGCTTTTTACATATTTGCAATTAGATTGAAGAGAGGACCAGGGTTAGAGAAACCCTTCAAAATAAATATCAAGAGCAGTAGTTCTCAACTTGTGGTAAACATCACTAAATGAACTAAACAGTTGTGTTTATTAATATGGGGGTGTGTGTGTAACAATAATAATTAAAGAATAAGAGGCCATGCATTTGAGAAGAACTGGGTAGACACAGAAGAATGTGCAGGGGAGAGAGAAACATAAATATAGTACTCATAAATGAAATTCTCAAAAATAATTTTAAAAAACATTTCAGGGGTTGGAAAGATGGCTCAGTGGTTAAGAACACTGGCGGCTCCTCCAGAGATTCTGAATTCAATTCCCAGCAACCACATGGTGGCTCACAACTATCTACAATGGGATCTAATGCCCTCTTCTGGCATAAAGCCATACATACAGATAGAGCACTCATATACATAAAATAAATTAATAAATCTTTTTTTTTAAGTGATTCAAATACATGTATTTAAAAAACAACAACAGCAAGGTAGAATTAGTCAATAGCCCCCTGTAAGCTTCACCTCACTTCTCTGTGTTCAGGTGCCTATGATCAAGGCTTTAAAACACATTGTTATACCTGTGGAGGCCATCAGTGTCCTTCCCACTTCATAGTACGCTGTTCATGGCAGAAACTCATCATCAAAGTAGAGTAGGCAAGAGAAGAGTGTTACGAATAGGTTTTTCCCACCACTGGTCTGGTCCCGCCACCACGCCAGCCCCCAATAACACGCAGAGATGCTGTATTTAATATAATTTTGTTGGCCAGTTACTAGTTTCTTATTGGCTAGCTCTGTCTTAATGATTAACCCATTTTTACTATTCTAAGTATGTCTACGTGATCATCTTACTAGTCCTGCCTATCATGGTTTCCTATTGGCCAACAGTGCTTTATTCATTAACCAGTATGAGAAACATATTTACAGAATAACATCTCCCATCAGAACAGGCAAAGCAGAAAGATCCAAACATCACACAATGCCATTAGAGCTGCATGGTACCAGCCAACCAGCCCACAGCTTTCACGACAGCCACGCAGCATATAGGTTAAGAGGCTTTTCAAAGCTCAGTAACCAACATGTCATATTATACTATGTCTCCTAAATCTAACACATACAAAGAACCCCAGCCACAACTTTGGGACAATGCAGAACTCATCTCCTACATCTGCTGTTAAATGCACTCCATCAGATTCTAAGACCACAGAAGGTGTTTCAACTCTCCTCATTCCAGTTAGCTTTTCTGGTCAAGGCTTAGTGTGTGTTGTTCTTGACCAAGAGGAGAAGGAATGTGACACTCCACACTCTAACCCAATCTACTGAAGTTCTGAATTAAGAACAGGCAATCTACCTGAGCCTACACCAACTCTGAAGCATATACTAAGGAGGTAAGGTGGTGATGGGAAAAAAATTCTTTAGAATTCTCCACAAAAACATAACAAGGAAAATGAGTGTTTTGGGGGGTAACTTCTGTGTTCAATCATGTGTATTGTTTCACCAAAATATTTATTTTGGTTTTTCTATTCTCCAGAGCAATTTTTTAAACATATAACTTGAGGATATTTCTATGTCTTCCCATCTCCCTCACCATCATCTTTTACTCCAGTGTCATAAGTAGAAACGTGTGTCTGCACGCGTGTGTGTGTGTGTGTGTGTGTGTGTGTGTGTGTGTGTGTGTGTTTGTGTGTGGGCTTCTCCCCTCAAAATACAAAAGTGTAGAAAATAAAATGTATGAGCTGGTATCACTGATTATAGGAAAAATTTGTGATAAGCTTTATTGGTGTATTGCCACAGGGAATCTTGAACATTTTCATGCACCCTCCTTATTTCATGCACTGCCCACAGAGGCCAGAAGGGGGTGTCAGATCCTCTAGAACCAGAATTATGATCAGTTATGAGCTGGCAGGTGCTGGAAACTAAACCTGGGTCCTCTATAAGAGGAGAAAATGTTCTTAAGCATTGAATCATTTCTCCAGCTGCTCTGTGATTTTTCAGATCTCACACACACACTTATGCCCACGTGGAGCTAAAAATACTTTTAAATTCTGAGGAGATATAAAAGCAAGGTAAAACAACAGGTGTAGTCCATTTACTAAAATAATCAATAGCACCACCTGGTGTTTCTGTACTTTCTCATGTCCTTAAGAGAAATGATCTCTATATCCCAGAGTGATTGTGGGCTTTGGAGGGGGGGGGTGCTCAGGAAAGAAAGCCCTGTCAGACTATGCAAACCTTTGATGGATCTAAAAGACCAGAAGAAACATACCACTCATCTATAAAAGTAAACCTAGCAACTAATTTCTCAGCACATTTTGTAATCCTGCATATATTTGTAGTGTGTCTTGAAAAAAAAAAAAAGATGTTCTGTTATATTTTATTTTTCAGAAATTATGCTGAGGATTTTTTTCTCCTTTAAAAAAAAGACTTAGTTATTAATTATGCATATAGTGTTCTGTCTAAATGCTTCCCTGTATACCAGAAGAGGGCATCAGATCTCATTATATATAGTTGCAAGCCTCCATGTGGTAGCTGGGAATTGAACTCAGAACCTCTGGAAGGATAGTCAATGTTCTTAACTTCTGAGCTATTTCTTCAGCCCATGTTTTATTTTTTAAAAATAGTTATGAGCAATATCTCTGAATGAAGCATGTACATGTTCTAGGTCCATTCATTCACATGTCTGTGAGCTACTTGACATTGGCAGCACTGACTACACAGACTATGTACTGTGCACAAAGTCTGAAGGATGCTACAACTTGACAAGTGTGGTCCATATGTAGACTAATAGCCATTATCCTTGTTGAACTAAGAAGAGGGGGGTTCAGAGACTTGCCCAAGGACAACAGTCAATTCCAGAACCATTATGACAGTCTAGCCACAGTCATTACTGCTGCCCCTTCCAGCCTATACCATCATCTGTTCCCAGATGCCCCTAACCCTACTGAGCATCTCAGATGACTGTCCACCTGAAGAGTTCTTTCCTGTTGGCATCATCTCATCCCTTCATACAACATCCATCATGATTTATAGTGATTCAATTCCACTCATTAACCAGATTGTTTTCTTTCAGACGCCTCAGTATTCATTAAGAATGTTAAAGCATTATTTCCATAACAGCCTTCTCTGTCTTGTTCACTGTAGTATCCTGATACCCATCATGGACTTGATGCACATTAAGAACCAGTTAAATACTGCATGGGTAAGTGGATAGATGGAGAAATAGATGGACATGAAAGACTTCTCTATACAGTCTGGATGAGTCTCCTAAGTGAGATGGCATTCCACTGAACTGAAGATATTAATAAGCTTAGGTTCAGGAAATAACATTCTGGACCTGGATTGTCAAGGGAACATGATTCTAGAAGAATCTGTGACTCTGGATCTCATCTCAAGATATTTAACACATCCATCTTCCAGAACATAGCAGTAGCTGCTCTGCAATCACCAATATCAGACAAATTGCTATCTAAACATTCACCATGCAACTAACAGATTCAAATCTAGCCATAAAGAGGGCTCAGCTGGCAAGGACCAGTTTTATAGCCTCTCCCTCCCTCTTAGTTCCAGGTTCACGACTATAACCTTTATGTAACATCTATCAAAAAGTTTGGAACTGTTTTTGGGAAATTAGATGTCCAGTTATTTCTGTCAATCTCCAAAATAACAGTGGAACTAGAGAAAGTAAGTCTTAATCTCCAGGACCTTATTATATGATTATCTCATACAAATGTCTAAAGGAATAGGCAGCAGCCTAAAGAGCTTCAATGAAGAGAAATGACTGCCTAGTGATCGCTGGGGATACAGACCTCCTCTGAGGTCACAGCTTCCTTTCCCAAGTCCCAAATGCTAATGAAGAAGTTTTCTTCAGCACATAGCCTGATTGAAGTACTCTCTAAAGCCTGTCATGCTGCCTGGGTAAATGCCAGTGTATCCATAAAGGGACATCAATCACCTGGTAACAACATTGTCACAGTTCTGGAAGGAAACAGACAGGGTACTTCCGCTGGGTAGTTTGAAGAGACCATAGCAAAGGAATTTGTTGACAGAATTGTTATTACCAACCCACAGCACAGATTATCATCATGCTCCAAGACTAGCAACAGTGGGAGGTTGCTGAAACTCCAGTTGAAAAACACACACACACACACACACACACACACACACACACACACACACACACACAAGAAGGGGCTGTTCGTTGTGAGAACCACATTCCTAAACTCCTAAACGGCCAGCTGTGGGCAACAAGTTGCATAGATGTGACACATGATTGTGACCTTGTTAAGGAGGAAGCTGGCTGCCTATGGCAACCATGGACATGATAAAGACCATCCACTGATACTCTCCAACTGGAATCCAAAAGGCATAGAACATCTTTTCGGGAATGCAAAGCATGGAGGGAAGGCGGGGGATGGGTTGTGAAAAGAAGTCATTTTCTGTGTAACCCCTCAAGTAATTGAAAGAGACGCATCATTGGGATAACCAACCTGTGCCAGGTCACCAATTTGTGGTCAGTATAACATCTGAAGTCCTTTGAGTAGATGGTTGCTCATCCTAAGCATTGCTCAGTGTTTGCCTCCAAAATGGTCATCAGTGTTCATGGCAGGTCTACCAGATTTCTTCTGGCAGGGCCTGGAAGTAGCCAAGCTATCCGAGGGGGTTAGTATAGGCAGGAGGCACGAGTTCTTTAGGAGGGAGTCTAATCAACCTACATTCTGCTTCCAACAGAAAACCCTGAGCCAGGAGTGACTGCTTGGGCCACCACAGCCATGTGTTCCCATGCCAGCTAGAGCTTCACCATCTCTAGTTCTGGTCATGTCCCCCTGCGAAATGAGAACTTACAAATGGGCCCATGTTGGCTAAAGCACTGACCACGAAACGTGAGAGACCAGAAGAGCTCTGAGTTTACTCTCTACCTCATGTCCTCCTTGGGAGATTCACAAAGTGCATAGAGAGTGAACACTTTCTGAGAGGTTGAAAGACAAAGAAGTGTGTTTGAGTCAGTTCAGCCCACTTTGAGGGCAAATATTTTGCCCCAGTCCCACATTACACCCCATAGCACTGCACAGAAGTGATAGTTCACAGAATGGACTTTGGAAAGTGCTAGAGAAGATGACACCTATGGCCCCTTCCAGCCCTGCAGCATGTGTATATGCATGGGGTCTACACGACTATCCATCAGTTAAGGACAGTTTAACCCTATGTTAACCAATATTACAAAGATAATAACAGCCAAGTCACTATTCAGGATGGACTCTGTGGCCACTGAATTAACTACCATGAATGTAGGGAGAATAAGCTTTGTGGATGTAATAGCTGAAACTCATCCAAATGTCTTTCTTTCTTCCTTCCTTCCTTCCTTCCTTCCTTCCTATCTTTCTTCCTTCTTTTCTTCCCTTTTTTTCTTTCTTTTTTAATGTATGGAGGTAACTGACATTTCACAAGACCCTGTTAATTGCCTTTCCAGAATCATGATTATGGCAGGGGGTTTATACCTACCAGCTGCTCCTAAATATAATGAGGCTAATTTATAAATGTTCCTGTGATGTACCAATTCTGAAGGAGCTCACTGTCAAGGGAAAGTTTCTCCTGCCCTCAGCTAATGACCTCTTTATACAGTGCAGTGCAAAGATTGATAGATCTTGCAGTTTGACCCTGTTCATTTAATTGCAGGGTTCATGGTGATCACAGGATCTGAAATGCTGATAAGTGTGTAGAAATGGTGTTTTTTTAACCCACTGGGATGGAATTTGTTAAGGAAAACCAGCCATCACTCAAAAATGCACAAGAAATAGTCAGTGCAGAAAGTGCTCAGGACAGAATCAGGGAAGTAACCATAAAATGTATGTTTATGAAGCCAGTGGTGTCACAGGCACCACATAAACCAGTGTGGCAACTTGTGGCTGTAAACACACAGCCAGCAGAAAGGGAACAAGAAATATTAGAAAAATTAAAATTTTAGTTTTCATACTATTTTGCCACCTCCAATCTGTGGTTTAAAATTGTTGACAATGTTCCTGATTATAAATCTTGCTGCAGCCCAGTCTGAAAAGATGACAGACTTCTCAACACTCAACACCTGAGTATTTACTGAGAATCCTGCATACCCCCTGGGGTGGCTCTGCTTGTCCTGTCTGCATACTGTCAGGACATCTGTATATTAGAATACCCAGTTGTCACATCCCCAAATTCAACTGCACAAGCCTCTAGGCTGTGAAAGATAACAGCAAGTGAGAGAAGGCAGCTTCAGGGAGTAAGAAGATGCATTTGGCACAAAACAAATTTGTTTTGTGTAGTGCAGAGTGATGCTGTTTTCCCTATGCTGTGACTCGCCCCTGGAATACAAAGGAATGGTGGTGACACCCAGCCAATGGGAAAAGATGATGGCGATGATGATGGTGGTGGTGATGATGGCTCAAATTCTCTGCTATTCTACTCACCTGTACAGCATCAAAGATCTCAAAGAAGAAAGTACAATACAGAGAGGCACAGGTGGTGAGCTATGTGCATCCTCACTGTAACCAAGAGGGACCATCTGTACGTTGTCATTAATTCAGTGCCAGAACACAATAAAGAAAACAAAGAAATTCAAAGTTATACGGTGAGCTTTTTCCTCCTCTCGTTTTTTTCTACTTTGGGAAAGAAAAGAACCAAGAGGAAAGCAGGGGGTGGAGCTGGGGAAAAGGCTCAGTTATAAAGTGCTTGGCTCATTGACATGAGGACCTGAGTCCTGACAGGAGATGTCATTCTGTAAATATGGTTAATGAATAAAGCACTGTTGGCCAATAGGAAAGGAAGATAGGAGGGACTAGGAGGCCAGGAGGAAAGAGGAAGGAGTAAGGAGGAGTCAGCATGTAGAGACCAGAGAGAACAGAGGTCCGGCCCCACTGTCTGGTAAGATGAGACCATGTGGAAATACTTAGATTAATAGAAATGGGTTAATCATTAAGACAGAGCTAGCCGATAAGAAATTAGTAACTGGCTAACAGCATTATATCAAATACAGACTCTCGGCGTGTTATTGGGGGCTGGCGTGGCGGAGGGCCCAACCTAACCAGCAGGGAAAACATACTCATTACAGAGTCCCATCCTCCAACACCTATCAGCACGGGTTTGTAACACCAGCCATGGGAAGCTTGAGACAGGGGGATCCTTCTAGTGGACTAGCAAACTCAGAACCAGCAAGAGATCCTGTCTCAAAGGAGGTGGACAACATCCCTGAGGATGACACCCAAGGCTGTCACCTGGCATCAATCTATATGCACATAAATAGCAGCAATACACACAAGCAGATATGCACACACACACACACACACACACACACACACACACACACACACACAGGAAGAGTCATAATGTAAATGGAGAGGGAATAAAGCAGTTTTCTAATCAGACAAACAAGCTGGTGGCTGCAGTCCTAAACTGGTACTCTGAAGACCTCCTGCCTTGGGTGCTTCGGGAAAACACAAAATGTTCCTCAATAGTTTAGATCCACTTCAAGGTCAAGAAGTAGAATGAAGTCTTGTGAAACTAGACATGGTGACACAAATGGATGAAAACATTGGTGTAGAAATCAAGTGGACCTGGTTTTCTCTTAGGTTCAGGCAGGCCTTGGCCAAATGACTGCAGTTCCTTCTGCCTCTGAGGTTGCATGCTGCAAAGTATGGGTACACCCTTCCATATCCATCTCCAATTTCAACATCTATTGAGAGCTGAAATGTATTTAAATTAAATGATCAAGCCAAAATAAGTTCTGAGACAGGAGACCCCTCAGACTGCAGGCAAATCCATATGTTGTGGTTCCTGTTAGCCTAAAGCCAAATTCAGCAGCACAAGAAAACCCCAGGTCTCCACTCAGATTTTCTGCTCCAAATCTATTAGGCCAGCATAATACTTGTGCATATAAGGATGGAGAAGTTGTTCTGCCCTTAAAAGAACCTGTTGCTCTTGCAGAGGACCTGAATTCAGTTCTCAGCACCCACAAGGTGGCGATTCTGATCTCGTCTTCTGGTTTCCGTGGGCACCAGGCATACCTATAATGCACAAACATACATACAGGCAAAACACATATACATTATGCTATGGGGGTAGGAGGGGATAAAGATCACCCAAGAATAGAAGGGGGAAATGATCACGCAGCCTGAAAAGTTAAGACAAAGGTACTGTGGTATCAGAATACTAAGAAACCCAAACCTGCCCCTCTGGTGTGGAATCCAAACATCCGCTCTGTAGACCAAAACTCAAAAATCAATAAAGTCGGTCATCTATTTTTGCCAGTCTTTTTCCTCTGAGGGTTTTTTTTTAATGTGATGGATTCCATATTAAAGGTTTCTTTTGTATCTTTATAAAAAGACATTCCCTGACAAACACAGAACAGTCTTATGACATGTTTTTATAGGACACATCACCAAAGTCTTATTGTGAAGCAGGAAGCATTAAGATTTTGAATATAGATTTTAAATAAATAGAGCAGTAATGATGGGCTCCCAACAATGGTAAAATTGGAGGTTCCAGCATTTTCTAACAGATGGCACCCTGCCTTGCATTATCATGTTCGTGTTAGCAACAGTCTTCATTATACAGAGATATCTTTCATTGTGAGATCTTCGCAGAGGATTAAGGGAAGGATATAAACCCAGCCATTTGGAAGATCTTATTGTCGGAAAGCGCTCATTTGCCTCTAACTGGTATCATTTCTCTGTGGCTTAAAAAAAATGTTTCCCTGCTGTTTTTTGAACAGTGGGGAGATTACAACATTGTTGTTAAGGTTGTTAATTCTAACTAGCCTTCATTAGGCAGAAAAACCCACAAAGAATCAATCAATACTTTGTGGTTTTCGAAGGAGCATTCAAGGTGGGTACTATTAGCATGCTCTTTGTATCCAAACAGTATTAGCCCCAGAGAAATAATGAGGAAAAAAATATGAAAAGAAAATGGGAAATACTCTTTCTGTGCTAATAACACTTTCCATTAAAGAAAGCAATTCAAGTCAATAATGTGCTGATTACTTACAGGCTAGTACAATATTCAAAAAATTCCCTGACATAACAAACCATGGTGTTTAATGAGATTTTCTGCACAATAATGTGCAGTACTTAATAGAGCTATTGGCTGCCCATAGCACCTGTCCATCATGACCCTAGTTCTCTGGGTTAGTCTGTGTACCACAAGGCTGACAGCCATTTGGTTCTATAATATTATGACTTCTTAGCTATACCTCAGCAAAGCTTACTGATTCAAAGCCTCACACAATGCATTGGGCATGTTAGGCACTCAGTAAATGCACCTATGAAAGTGAATTCTCTCATCATAATTTTTGTCAGAATGGTTTGTGGTAGACATGAACACATAGAGACACTATACACAGAAAATGGACTGTGGCAACAAACCAATCCTATTAATCATTTTTTCAGGTTTTGCTGATAAAAATCTACCTTAAGGGAAACCTGGTTTTATTTCTCATGAAGTCATGTAACTCCATTTTGTAAGAACAGCCCACAGTCACATGTTACAAAGCATTTGCATATGGGGGCTTGCTTGCTTCTCTGAACAAATCAGTGTTCCAAAATCCACCAAAGACAGAAAGCATATTGAAGCAGAGGGTCCAGCTCTGTGAATCTACAGTCCCAGCAATAAGCTGTTGTCCAGGGTTACCTCTGTGCGAGGACCACGTGCCTCCCGCACAGTTTCTGGAAATAGCTTTGCTTCGTGTAAAGGTCTGCATTGAGGTCACAAAATGTTTGCAAAGAAGTATAAAATGCCAGTGTCAACTGAAGATGACATTAAAAAAAGAAGACAAAGAGTTTCCTTGGATTGTAATGTGAGTAAGTAATTTACTTTACAAAAAAAAAATGAAGTTTACACAAAGCTGGTGCATAAATCAAGGTCTCCTCTCTCATGAATAATGTGAGTCACCTAGTATAATTTATAGCCTTTGTCATGAAGACAATTTAAAGTCACATTCTATCTTAGCGCATCTTCTGTTGAAGCCAGCACAGATCCCATCCCACTGAAGAAAATCTGTCTGAATTGCAAAATTTACAAAAGAAAAAAATCTTTTCTGGTGTAAGGTCACAGATTCTTTGAACATCTAGAAAACTTTGCTTTTCTATTTATTGGTGTGGGGTGGGGGCTGCATGTGTGTGTTCTGAGGAAGGCAGAAGAAGGCATCATGGTCCCTGCAGCTGGAGTTACAGGAAGTTGTAAGATTACTTGGGCACTGGGAATCTAACTCGGTTTCTCTGGAAGAGCAGAGCAGCAAGCATCCTTAGCATTTTTCCATCTCTCCAGTCCCTGACTTTGTTGTTCTTCAGATCTTTACTGAGGCCAATATTGCTGGTTGCAAGGTTCCTGTCACACACAGCTCTGATATGTAAAGGCCTTACACAGCCAGTGATCACTCTATCTAAAGGAGCAAACAGCCTGTTGAGGAGGAGAGGGAAGAGTTCAAAATTCAACTTTTCTAATTAGGGAGAAGTTCTCACAGGAAAAGGTTCAGTTGCTCCAAACAGAAGCATCAATTAAGGTCTAACCTCTTTATCAATAACCTTTTTTACCATTGAGATGCCAAAAAAAAAAAAAAACCATGTACCTCATCCTAGCATCCAAATGGCTCAGGATGGGCAGCAATCACCACCTGTATTCACTTTCCCATGATGGATGATGGTGAAACTGGACGACGAATTCCTCAGTGTGTCAGTCGCCTCCTGAGGCTCCCTTCAGCCTTGCCCATAGCTTCATCCATCTGTCTCTTTACAGCATTGTCATTCTATTCCGGCAGTGCCCTGGTGTTTCTCTTCATGGCCCTGTAACTTCTTCAAAGGACAGCAGTCAAATGGTGTGGTTATGGTCCGGCTTTGAGAGTATCATTTTAAACAGCTAGCACCTTCAGAGACATTTTCTCTGGAATATTGCTACATTCTGACATCCTCAGGGTTGGAACTTGGGTGTGACTAAGGATAGGAAGCAAGATTTTTCCCATAACACTCAGGGGAGCAGGGAGTTGATAGTTTACCTTTTCTTGGTCCTGTTACCGCTCCCTGCCTATGGCTGAATCAGTCTGAGTGTCAGGCTCACACTCCAGTGACTTTGTAGGACTTCTGAGGAATCTCTGTTGCCATTACACAATGACTTTTTAAAAATCTGGCCAATATATGCACTTGAGTGAAAGTGCCTGGAGAAGCCAGAAGGAAGAGGGTGTTGGATCCCTTGCAGCTAGAGTTGAAGCTGTGGTAAGGCACCTAACAGTGAGATGCCCAAACTTCAAACCTTTGAAAGAACAGTACATGCTTTTAGTCACTGAGCCATCTCTCCAGTTCCCACATAATGACCCCCCTCCCTCCCTCCCTCCTCCCTCCCTCCCTCCCTCCCTCTCTCCCTCCCCCTCCCTCTCCCTCCCTCCCTCCCTCCCTCCCTCCCTCCCTCTCTCTCTCTCTCTCTCTCTCTCTCTCTCTCTCTCTCTCTCTCTCTCTCTCTCTCGTGTGTGTGTGTGTGTGTGTGTGTGTGTGTGTGTGTGTGTGTGTTCTTCATATAGACAATGTCTTAGGGTTTTTATTGCTGTGAAGAGACACCATGACTATAGCAACTCTTATAAAGAAAACATTTAATTGGGATGGCTTGCTTACAGTTTCAGAGTTTCAGTCCATTATCATGACAGAGAGCATGGCAGCATGCAGGTAGACATGGTGCCAGAGCTGAGAGTGCTACACCTTTCAGATCACAGGAAGTCAACTGACTGTCAACTGAATCTTGAGAAAAGAATCCTCAAAGCCCATCCTCACAGTGACACACTTCCTCTAACAAGACCACACGTACTCCACCAAGGCCTTACCTCCTAATAGTGCCACTCCCTTTTGTGGCCATTTTCTTTTAAACCACCACAGACAATAAACCCGCAGCCCCTTTCTGAAATCAAACATCAGTAAATCAATGGCAGTTTTACCATAGCCATTGGTGCAGAACTCTTCGGCACATTTAAGAGGCAGACTACAAAAGAAACTTCAGAAGACATTGAGACGGAGCAATTTGGCAGAAGGTGGGGATGAGAAAGAAATTTGAATGCAATATAAATGCCTATAGGGCTAGCTGTGAACTGCACCATTTACCTGTAATCAGGTCACAGAAGATTGAATGAAGACAAGTTAGAGAGCACTCCAGGCTGTGTTGTACATTTGAAGCTAGCCTGGGCTACACAGTGAAACCATGAATGTATATACAAGCAAACTGTGACAGGCCTCAAAAATGAAGAAACCATTGACAATCACAGAACATATATATACATATACATATATACTTGTATAGGTGTATATATATATATGTGTGTGTGTGTATGTGTGTATGTATGTATATATATATATATATTGTTAAAGTACAAATAAATTAGTTAAATTAGATGAGATTTAAATAAGGAAGACTGTACAAAGGAACATTTGGGTGAGGAAGAACATGCTAGAATGTTGTATGAAATAATAAATAAAGAAGTAGACCCATGTCCTCCCTCAACAGAATGTGCAGAGAAGTGTGAGTGTCAGCAGGAATGAAGAAAATCAGACACCTCTCCTGGGTTCACAGTGCCAGGCAGGTCAGGCCACCATCCCCATCAGATGCTCTCTGACACCACACAGGCATGCTTCTGGTCTGCTGTCAAAAGGGGGTCCTTGGAGAACCCGGCTAGTCTTCAAGAAATCCTTTTGCTGAAAAAAAATGTATGATAATATGTTTTATTTAAAGTTGAAACAAGCTTGTTTTAAATGTCAGTCCCAGTTCCCTCACCCTTCCCTTCTCCCCTTCCCACCAACCCCCATCCCACCCGCTTTCTGCTCCCCAGGGAGGGTGAGGCCTTCCATGGGAGTCTTCAAAGTCTGTCATACCATTTGGAGCAGGGCCCAGGCCCTCCCCTCAGCATCTAGGCTGAGGGAGTATCCCTCTATGTGGAATGAGCTCCCAAAGTTCAGTAGTATACTAGGCATAAATACTGATCCACTACCAGAGGCCCCATAAGCTGATGCCTTTGCTGAAAAATTAAGCAAAGAGCCAGTGCCCCAGATGTTCCAACTTATTTAAGACTTTCTTCTTAATGATTTCCACAACAAAAGCCAGAAGAGATTTACTAGAATTTTTTTATATTTGGGAATAGTTTTTGTAAACATTCATTTTATTTCTCATACTGCCATTTTAAGGAATATTTAGTCTGGCAAAAGCATGATGACTCAATAGATAAATCACTTGCCACAAGGCATGAGGACCTGAGTTCGAATTTCCCATAACCCACCTGAAGCCAGACACAGTAACACACAGATATGATCCTAGCATTCCTTCAACATGGGAGGCAGAGAGGGAGATCCCTGGGAGCATATAGCCAGCCAGTATGGTATCCACAACAATAAACAAGAGGCCCTAAGCCAACCGTGATGGAGATGAAGACCAAACCAAAACTCAAGGGTGCCACAAAACTTCATTCAAATATGTACCATATTTAAATGATGCTGGCGTTACAATAGATATTAATTGAAGAAAATTCCTTTGAACAGTATATGCTATATAAGCTTATAAAATATTTAGTCCACACTGAAAAGGAAAAAAAAATGTAGTTCCTGATTATAAGACCTATTGAAAAACAGCCATCATCGGATGGAGAATATTGGATAAAAGAACCCTCAGTTTTGTGAGACAATCAACTACTGTGGAAACGTATACCTTTTGAGTCCTGCTGGCTACCAATCAGAAGTAATGGCAAACAGCAGTGGGCTGAAGGAAAATGTCAAGCCCAGCTGATCACTAAAGTGTGGTTGTCACCCATCATTCTCCAGGTAATTAGTCACAGGCTGGCACTGATTGAAAGAGCCTGGCTCCCTCTCCTTTTCCTGATTGCCCGGGTACTGAGTGGAGTCTTCTGGAGGGAGCGGGACAGGGTGTGATTTCAACCCCACTGTGGTTTTAAATGTTACTGCATGATACTCAGAGCTTGAACAGGTGGAGCCTATCAGACAGGCATGGCAGGCAAACATTGCTACCAGGGAACAGTACACACTGTCCTGTAAGCCACCTCGAGTGTTGTGATAGTGGAATGCCACCAGGATGGTGCCAGTGTGTGGCCCTCGCAGAGCCAAAGTCGTCCTTTTGCCACTTTGCCTCTAGCGTCTACTCAAGGCCGTACTCCCAAATGCTTTCTTCTCCTGAGGGAAAAGACCCAAAGAGAATCAGAGACAGATCCCTAACTGAACAGAGCGCTTGGTTGCCAACATGAGGGCTGGCTTTTTCCGTGTGGATTTCGATTTGGCTTCTCTCCAAGATACAGGCTGTTCTTACTCTGAGAGAGATAAGAGAAAGACAAATTATACTCTGGGAAAGTTAAGTAACCACACAGAATGTAACAACGTGGCTGAAGAAACGTCAACGGGCAAGAACTGATTGATTATCTGCTAAAAGATACTGAGACCAGTAGTCTGCGAAACGTGAACTAGAATTCAGGGAACGCGCCCCCCTGCGGTAGAAGAGAATGTTCTTGACAAGAAAGGTGACTCTGTCTTAAGTGCCCACTGCACAAGACAGAGTTGCATCACTAAGACCCCACAGGACGGGAGGAACCAACTACTGAAGGTGACCTCTGCCCTCAACTTGAAATGGAATGCCAGTGCGCGCGCGCGCACACACACACACACACACACACACACACACACACACACACACACACACACACACACATCTTTTTAAAAGAAGCTGTCCAATCAATGTGGGTTCAGCCTAACCTAACATCCTGGCTACTACTTCTACCAGGGCGATCCTTGTTTGGGTTTTGGGTTAGGTCATGTTCTTTTATTTTCAACAGAAGACCTTCACACCCACTCCACTGTGCCCAGCTGCTTTTCTTAGCCTGAGTTCTGATGACAGAATGCTGGCCCCAACTCACAGCCATCTCCTCAACCTCTACTCAAAACGTATTAAACAAAAGTTACTTACAAATATATAACATTTTATCACATGTGGTGAAGAATAGAGCTGGCTGGGTTTTATTTCTCAGCAAACTTAGTCTTTCCCATTAGTGGCTCATCTTTGGAATATAATGAAACCCAAGACGTAGTCAGAACATGTCAAGAGCCAAAAGGGAAAACAGGGCCTGAGTCCCAGAAGAAGACATTTCACCTGTGCTGAAATGGAAACACAGAGCAGTCAGAGGGAGAAGGCATCTGCTCTCTGTACTAGCATCAGCTCAAAGAAAGAGTGGGGATACTAACGTCCGTGGTGTGAACACATAAATGCAAGAATACGTGGCACCAGATAGCAAGAGTGTTTTTTAAAAAAGTGATCTGTTGCTTCCTTAGGAAGCACACATCTAGAATTATGATAACTCTGTTTGCTTTAGGTTCAATTCAGAAATGCTTTGCTGTAAAATTGCTTTCCATCAGATCTGAAAAACATAGCAGGCTTTTACCAAATATAGACGCAAGAATCAAAAACTGAAAATAGAAGCCAGAAGCCAGATGCTGGAAACCCAGGGAACATTAACATTGTATTACACTTGGCACTGGCACTGAAAAAAAAAAAAGAATCCACAGTGATTTACTGACTTTACAGAAAAATGAAGAATTAGCTGGAAACATAAAGTTATCAAAAAATATATGGCAATAAGCAAAAAAAAAATAAAGATTTATTTAACGTTAGAGAGGTTAGCAGGAAAGAGCTAAAAAGAAAAACAACAGTATCACATATTAACTTTGTTCTTAAACATCCACGTTTAATGTATCAACTCTGGCTGCTGTCATATGCCTTGGCAATTCAATAAAGTTAGTGAAATGGAAAATTGAAATTTTTTATTGTGATACTTCCAATTTCTCTACTGGTGGAATGGTTTAATAATAAGCCATTTCATATACTGTCAGGGTACTCATTAAAATGAGTGGGCTATCAATTTTTTCTTTCTATTCCTGCCTATCAATGACTTTATTTACCAGTGCCTATTATGTAGAACACATGGTTCACCTAACCATTTGTGTGGTACCTTTTGAACAAGCAAATATCATCTATTATTGCTAAGACAGAGTTTTTAAGGCTACAGGGATCTCTAAATAGTCTCCCACTGTATGTTTTACATTATATAAAAACAAATTTTTTTTTGTTTAGCAACTTCTCCAAAGCCTACAGATAACCCATGGCACAGTAAGTGTCCAGCTTCCAGATTGTTCTAACACAACAGCCCCTGTTATCACCTTGATATTATTTTAACAATAACTTTTGAACAGTTCTGTACATTCTTGTCTTACCCCCCAAAAAAAATGTTGAAAGAGTGGCCAACATGCTTTAATTCAGCATTATTGATAGATTTTCAGTTTGCCAAGGGATCAAACTCCATTGATAACACCCCCTAAGTGGACCTAGATATTGTCCAATAGGCTCTGCACATCTGCCTCTGTCTCTTAATGTTCACATCGGTCAAAGCAGATATCAACTTCCTAATTTGTAAGGCAGTATCTTCATAAAGCCCAGCCTGCTCCTTGTTGCAAAGTTAATATCCTTTAATCTGGTACCTTCCATTAAGTTGCTCATATCATTAATTTATTTCCCTTTTAAACGACAATCTAGGCAATCTAGGTATGTGTTCTTTGGCACCAACCCTCCATAAAACATTTATATCAACCATTAACCCTCCGTAGGCAACAGACTTGATCAGAAGGAGAACAAATTGGAGCTGAAATGCCCAGGGGTGGATTCAACTCTCAGCTCAGTCACCAATAAGTCATGCTGCTTTGGGCCAATCCTTCACCTCCTCACATGTTTCTCTCCATGTGCAATGGAAGCTGTCAGTCTCATGACCTCTGAGATCTAAAACTCTGTGCTCTAAATAGACTGTCTTTAAGCCAACCTTAATAATAATTGCACTTGTACTAGTATTCCATTCATGTTCCAACTCTCCTCACATATTCTTGTCCTCGTGCTGAGGCAAGTAAATAAAATGTGATGCTTCCTTTACTGCACTACCAACTCCATAAATGGTTAACTCACTTTTATAGGCCGGCACCTGGTAGCATTGATTGTCTATAAATGTTTGATATGTGGACAGATAGATGGATGATTGCCAATGCATAATAAGATCACCTCAAGTGGATGAGATCATACTATCTTTGAAAATAGCCAGAGATTGTTACCTTGGACTTCATCAGAAAAGGTACTAGTTATTTGGAGTGTGTGTGTGTGTGTGTGTGTGTGTGTGTGTGTGTGTATGTGTGTGTGTGTTAACATACTTCAAATCACATACTGTCCCTCCCAATCTGTCCTTATTCTTTTTCCACTAGAAGCTTTGCAAGAGCCGATCTGCATAAAGTAACTTACGGGTTAAGTTACTTTAAAACAATGGCCAAATAAATTAATACATCCTGTAACAAAGCAAGTTTTTTATATGGGAAAAGATATAGAAGGAGTTATCTATGAAAATTAATTTCTGGATTTTTATCAGTTTGCTCTTTGCTCACTTTATATTTTCTTCCCTGAAGGAACCATGCATTCCAGGTAACTCTATCTTTCTTCCTTTCTGATCAGTTTGTAATAAATCTATATACCTCAGTCTGGAAGTATGAAGCTTCCTTATGTTTCAATTGCATTTCCAAGCTCAGTGTAGTCACTGTGTTTTCCTGGTTCCATCTATATACACAATAGGGGTGTGTCTTCAGGGTGCCCCTGCATGCATGCAAATGATCTCTGCATTACTTTAATAGATTCTTTGTCAGTTTTTAATCATCAGCCACACTGCATGATATGGAAGGAACCCAGAATGTTGACTCCCCGTGGGAAGTCCTGCACTCTACTGACACTTTTCTTCCTGAATATATCTGTTGTTACTAGTCAAGCCCATTTCTCTGGCTTCCCTCCATGCAGGGTTCTTTTCAGACAATAAAAATTTCTTGATTGCTATCTAATAACTTTCCCACAGTCATGGCTCCATATTGGTATAAACAATCTAGATTAACACATACATAATGTTAATATTTTCTAACTTGTTTTTAAATAGCCATCACAATCCTAATGATGCCATTAATCCATTGTAATTATACCCATTATTACAGATATGATTTCTTCATGGGGATCGTCATTATTATAAGCAGTATTTTATATTTGCATTATAAATTCTCGCAATAAACCGAAATTGTGAGGATCAGCCCTAATGTTTCTGTTGTTTGCTTCATCCAAGGACCACACACTTCAAGCACGGACACATTTGTATCTATGTAACTGTCAAAGGATTCAAATAACCCCTTGCTCTGAAAATGTTACCGCCATGTTCATAAAAATAATAACTAAGGTTTATTGTTCATTTACCACATGGCAATGACCACACTACCACTAAATGAAACAAAGTATATTGCTTCATTGATGCTTGCAAAGGGGCTAAGATAGAGAAGCCTCACGTCGATCCATTTTACTGATAGGAAATCCAAGGTTGAATGGGCTAGAGTGATGGCTCAGCAGTTAGTAGCACTTGCTGTTCTTCCAGAGAATGGCAGTATTATCTCAAACAACAACTTCAATGGCTCACAAATGCTTGTAACTCTAGCTCCATGCTATCAATGGCCTCTTTTGGCCTCTGGAGGCACCCACATATTACACACACACACACACACACACACACACACACACACACACACACAGGGGGCAGGAGGCATGTGCACACATGCATACACTCTCATACACATACATAAATACAAATTTGAAACTAAGTATTTTTTTAAAAAGAAAACCAAGGCTTTGGCAGATAAAATAATTACACAAGATTCTACAAGGAAAAGCTAAAGGTTCTGGAAATAGAGCTCAGATGAATTCATCCCTTGCCACCAGGTCTTGAGAATACTGCTGAACCCAATGCTTTCTGAAACCCTGGAGCTCTGTCTTTGAACAATTGTTCTCTCAGCTCATGTTGGCAGATCACCCTGATGTGTTATCTTAAAACTCAAAACAGGTGAAGAGTGCAAATTGAAATCTCTGAGAAAATTACAGGCTGCCAGAGTTATAATGAATCATTATGACTCAGGAATTAGTAAATATGGTAAATCGAATCGGAACATAATATAAGGATTACACAATTATCAGCATTGTATTCTAACTGTGAATTTGCTAATGTTGACTGATAAATCTTGGAGTTAATAGGCTTAGTCTCTGTGCACCTTAGCAGCCTTCTTTCTGGTATGTAAGGTTTAAAGTTTAATTTCTTTTTCACAAAGATTAATCAAAGATTTTCTGCCTGCCAAAAGATAACAGCCCTAAAAACTGATTAAAACTAAATTTAGCCACAAAGATTTTGATAGTGTCATATTATAGCTCATTTCTCCATGGTGAGCTATTTTTTTGTTTAAAAAAAATCAAATGTATAAAATGTGATATTCTTTAATTATTTTCCATGTGTTGTAGTCTAATACATAAATAATGACAAGGATGGCTTGCTGTCCCAATGTTTAAAGGTTCTATGACTCCTCTGAAAAAAAAATTCAACATATTATCTCAATATTGATAGCTTATAGTTCAGAAGATTTATTCATTTCATTACATAAGGCTGAGACTATATGCCTTAAGAGCTATAGTACTTATTGCTTTTAAATTTGTGTCATGAACTATAAAAGTTTAAATATAAATTAACTTCCTTCAACATAGAATTTTACCCAAATTGTCTTTAGAGCAAAACATGACATCTTAGTTAGCATTACTATTTCTGTGATGACACACCATAACCAGAGCAACTTGGGGAGGAAAGGGTTTATTCAGTTTACACTTCCATAGCACAGTAAAGGAAGTCAGGACAGGAATTCAAACAGAGAAGGATCATAGAGGCAGGAGCTGATACAGAGGCCATGGAGGGTGCTGCTTACTGATTTGCTTTCCTATAGAACTCAGGACCACCAGCCTAGGGTAG
Source organism: Cricetiscus sungorus (assembly GCA_030556225.1). Classification (NCBI taxonomy): domain Eukaryota; kingdom Metazoa; phylum Chordata; class Mammalia; order Rodentia; family Cricetidae; genus Cricetiscus; species Cricetiscus sungorus. The sequence goes on along the minus strand of JANBXA010000600.1, from coordinate 62,934,265 downwards.
CACCACCCACAATGGGCTGGGCCATTCTCACCTATCACTAAGGAAATGCCCTACGGTTGGATCTTAGGAAGGCATTTTCTCATTTCAGATAACTCTAGCTTGTATCAAGTTGACATAAAACTAGCCAGGACAAATGTGTTGTGTTCATCTTCAGGTGTGACTGTCTAGGCAATAGCAACAACTTACTAAGTTTGAGCATAGTTAAAACCCAGTGAGTTTTAACTCACTATCAGCTACAGCTTCAAACATCTCATCTTTTAGGCTTTTAAATAACAAAAATAATAAAATGGGCTGGAGAGGTGGTCAGGGTTCAGTACAATGGTTACTATGTAAACATGATATCAATTCAATCCCTAGCATCTATACCATTAAACGTGAGTATGGCATCACATTTCTGCAACCCTATGGCTGAGAAGGCAGAGAAGTGGGGATCTCTGGGCTAACTGGCCAGTCTGTCCAGCCTAATTGGTTTCTGGTTAAATAAGAGACACTCACTCAGAATATATGATGGAGAATGGTTGAGGAAGAAACCCAATGTCACACACACACACACACACACACACACACGGAGAGCAGGGGACAAAATTAATAAAATGTAATTGTTTCATAAAGCCTAGATTTGAGAATGGTCGAATATTTCTTAACCTATTTTATTATATAGAAAAATCCAAGTAGCAGTAATTTACCTTTCACCTGGAATTCTATCTTAAGCTCTCTGGAGTACACAGCATTGAAATTCCTAATGACCTAAGATACCCATTGTTGTTTCACAATATTGATTGGCCATGTTGTGCATCTTTCTCAGGAAAATGTTAGTATTTTCACCTACTTTTTTTTTTAATTAACTGGTGTTTTCCCTTGCTATTGCCTGTGAGTTTGCCATTGCTATTTTGAGGTACATCCCTTCTACACCTAATTTGTTAGCAGTTTTTAACGAAAACATGTTGAATATTGCCAAATGCCTCTTGAGGTGTTTGTATGACTTTTTTCTTTATTGTGTTAACATGAGCTTCACATTTATTATTTTCACCAGTTGCAACATCCTGGCATCTCAGAATTAACTCCAACTTGATCATGATGTGAACTCCATCTTCTAGCCTTTGGATATGACATGTTCCCTAAAGGCTAATACTGTTGAACACCAATGTGGTCCCCAGCTGATGGCTCTGTTTCTAACATCTATGGGACATTTTAGATGTGAAGCATAGCTCATGCTTGAGTGGCAGATGTCAGCCACTCTGGGTGAACCTTAGAGGCTGTATCCACCCTTAAAGCCACCTGATCCCTCCGCTCCCCAATCTGCCACAGCGTGCATAGCTGTAACTATAAACCCCCACTATTACAGACAAATTGCACTAGTCACCCTGCTTCTTCTGCTATGGTGGACTGCACACCCTAAAACTGTGGGCCAAAATAAAACCTTCTTATCCTCCTTTCCTTAAGTTGCTTTTTGTGAGGTGTCATGTTATAGAGACAAGAAACACAACCAGTGCACTTGCTGCAGTGAAGCTGACTTCTATTTGTTAGAATTTTATTGGGAATTCTGCCATAGGTGTTCATCAGGAAAACTGGCCTATAATTTTCTCCCCCCATACTGTCCTTATCACTCTTTGATCTTTGAGTGATGCTGGCCCTCATACAATACTCAGGCAAATGCAAATCAAAATCACAATGAGAGCTCATTTTTCATTGTTACAATAGCTATGTGTCAAAGACAGTAAGTGTTTGATAAGAGCAAGGAGAAAGGGACTTGAATAGTGTTGACAGTGAAAATTGGTACATTAACTAAAGGAACAGTATGGACAGCAACTATGCTCACCGGTTTACCACCAATGCTGCAACTTGATAGATTATGGCTGGCTGATATACATGGGAGGCCTGCTCTTTTCTGAAGAATAAGGAGAAGTGGATGAAATGGAGAAGAGGAGAGGTTGGGGTAGGCACTGAGAGGACAGAAGGGGGTGGAAGAAACTGATTGAGCGGAGACAAAAATAGTTGATTAAAATAAATTTGAAAAGTAAAAACACTACAAAGATTCCTTTTTTAAAAAAAATTAAAAACCTGAGATTGAAGAAATCTTTCAGTAGTTAAGAGCAGTTATCGAAGAAGACCCAGATTCAGTTCCTGGTGTTCACATGGAAGCTCACTATCATCTGGAACTCCAGTTCCATGGGATCTGGCGCCTTCTTCTGTCCTCGTCGGGCACATGTACCTCATGCACACACATACAGGCAAACACCCATAAAAGTAAAATAAATAATTTCAAAACATAACCCCTCATAAGTTCCAACCATGTCTAAGTGAGGCCAGGTTTGCAAATGGATATTCCCTCTGCTCATTATAGTACTAGTCACAACAGCCAATATATGACAGTGAACTATGTACCATTAACAAATGAATAGATAATCAAAATGTGACTTGTATTATAGATACAATGTTGAATATAATGAAATACTATTTATTCACACACAAAAAAAAACAAGGAAATCCTGTCATTACAGTAAAATGATTAAATCAGAGGTCATTGTAGTCATTATAGTTAGTATTATAAGCCAGACACAGAACAAAAGTGATGTTATGTCTCAGTTAGATTTGTTATGGTTTTACTATTTAATGTCTACCATAGGCTCATTCGCTGGGAGTTTGGTTATCAGCTGTTGGGGTCGGGGAAAGCAATTAGAACTTAAAGGTCCTGACCTCATTGATGAATTGATACCTTGATGGATTAATAATATGGTAACATTTTTAAAAAGTTGCAGAAAGGAGGTTGTGATAGTTAATCTTGGATATGATTGGATTGGGAATCAACTATGGCACATGCCTCTGGACTATGAGGATAAATCTTGGAGGGATCAATTGCCAGTGGGAAGGGAGAGTGGCTTTTCTCCAAGGTGTGTGGCAATAAACATACAGCCATTGCTTTTGCCTGACTCACTTCACTACCTGCTGATGAGGACATCTACCCTGATGCTACCTACCAGCCTTCATTGATATCAGAACCTAGCTTCTACAGCCTTTCCCCAAGTACTGAAGACCTATAGTTCTCCAGGAATATCCCAGGCCTTCATCTCTGGATCAGAACAACAGGGGCATCCAGTCTCAAGGAGTAAAGAGCTAGAGGGATCTCAGGCTCTCCAGCATATGGATGGCCATTACTGAACTACCCAACCTGAACTGTGTGAGCCACTCTAGTAAATTCCCTTTGTAATGTGTATTCATTCTATTAGTTTGCTTGTAGAACATTCACTAACACATCAAAAGTAGGGCTTGCCTGGAGGAAGTGCATCACTAGGGATGCCCTGCCCTCCTCATTCCAGTGTTCTGTCTCTGCTTCCACGCTACCAAGATGTGGGGGGCTTTTCTTTGTCATGTTCTCATTGTCATGGTAGAATGAAACCTTGGAACTTGTGGAGAAATTAAATATTTCCTTCATCAAATTCTGCTTCTCAGTTATTTCACCACAATGACAATAAAGTCTGACCAAAAATATCATTAAAAGCTGAACTTGGGGCTGAAAAGATTGCTCAGTGGTTAAGAGCACTGGCTGTTCTTTCAGAAGATGTGGGTTCACTTCCCAGTGGCCACATGCTAGCTCACTGCTGTCTGTGACTCCAGTTTCCAGAGAATTCAAGACTGTCTTTTGACCTCTGTAGGTGCTGCTTGAATGTGATACACAGATGTTCATGGAAACAGAATGAATCACAGATGTAAAATAAAAATAAATAAATTTAAAGAAACATGAACTTAGAATCAGAAAATAGACTAGGGAATATGGAGTGGGGAATAGGGAGATATTGGTTGCACCTCTCTCCCAGTTATGAGATGAATAAATTTGGTAATATAATATTCAATGTGATTACTATAATTAATGCTAGTCTACTTTATACTTGAGAGCTTTTTTTAAGTAAGTCAGAAAAATGTAACTACATGAGGTGACTGGTTTTAATAAACGTGGTTGTTAATAATCACTTTACAGTATATATATGTCACATTGTGTGCTTAATTATACAAATTTTATTTGTCAATTTTACTTAAATAAAATAGAGAAAATATAACAATGAACATGTGGGGCTCTGCATTCAGTCACCAACAATGAGCAAAATAAAAAATGCAGTGCACACATTATTCATTACCATGTTTTACACCATTAAGAAGTGTGTAACGAGTCACTGACCTTAGAAAGAACCATATGCTCCAAGGACTGCAGATAATTAACTTGTTAAATTTTTTTTTCTTTAAACTAACCATTGGTCATATTGTAAGCCATTTGGCCATGGTTGAATAGAACTGAGAAATAATGGTATTTACAACACAAAGTCCTATGCACTTAATTCTTTGGTTAAAATGAGCTCAGAGTTCCTATTAACAGACCTATATCAGAGCATCACTAAGGCAAACAGATAATGTAAAAGAAACAGTACTCTTGTTTTTATGTCTAATGCTAACTTTAAGAATATACCATGTAAAAATTACTCTTCTGTAACTTGAAAGAAATTCATCAGGTTCAGTCATTTCACAGGTTCCATCCTCAAGCTTAGACTGGTCATGTTTGTGATGCAGTCAGTACTTAGGGTGATTACACATCACTACAGCAAGCTGTGAAATGATTAAAACCTGCTACTTTTTTGGAGCCCATTCCAAAGTGGTGAGATTAGAGAAATTGGCAGGGGACCAATTTTCTAAAGAAACTAGAAGAACAAAAGATGGCATTATGACAATACACATGGTTCTCATGTGTCTACTCTAAGTACATTCTTTATGTAGACCCATTCTCAAGTCATCTTTGAGATGCCAACAGTTTCCCAGTATCCAATAATTCTAATGGTATACATTAACATATGTGTCAAGCTTCTTTTTTGAAATAATCTTGAGCTCTGAGATAAATCTTTTTTTTTCATAAAGAATAAGTTTCAGAGAATAATAGAAATAGCTAGCCTACACTTGTTTCATGGATTTCACTCCTTCCAAGACATATACAACAGCTCATTTCCCAATGCACTTGGGACCATGTAACTAGTGTTGGCCAATGAAATGTGATTGGGATTAATGGGCCTCACTTTTCAAAGATGAAGAACTAAAAAGACCCTTGTTTTATTGCAGCAACCAAGGAGAAGATCTTGACTGAGATTGTGGAGCCCCAAGACAAAGAGATCTTGGGTTGACTAGTTGCTGTAGTGATATATTATTTATGACTTATTAAAGCTTGCAAAGTTAGCCACAAGCTATAGGGATCAAGCGGTGGTGGTACACATCTTTAATCCTACCACTTGGGAGGTAGAGGTAGACAGATATCTGTTAGCTCAAGGCCACACTAAGCTACTCAAAATTGATCCAATCCTAAAGAGAAAAAGCTCACACATAGATGATCTCAGCACCTGGGATCACACACCTAGAGAGGTGTAAAAGACAGGAGCTCATTGTCTCAGGGGGCTGCATTCTGAGATAGTCTCTGGATTCTCTCCAGCCATGCTGAGGAGAGGCAGCAGTCTGAGACTTGGTGAAGAGCTTGAGGATCAGCCCTTTCATCCACTCCTGGCTTGGCTGTTCTGCTTTTCTGATCTTCACCTTGAAACTTGAACCCCAATATCTGTCTCTGAGTCTTAATTTTTGTGCTACAAGTTGCTTCAATGATGTTTACTGCTGGGAGAAACCTCTCAAATCTACTGGGTCTTTGCATGAGCAAGAAATCCATTTTTCTGTACTAGTTTGCAAGTGTCCATTACTTTGTCAGAACTAGATTTATCCTGGCTAATACCTTCTTCTAAAGCACAAGCAGAGACATCTGATTATTTCCTCTGAGACTCTAGTAAATGAGTATAAGGCTACTTTAAAACCACAGTGGGGGGGGCAGCTGGGAAGTTAGTTAAAATAGTCCAAAATGACATCAGGAATTAGAATTTTTTTTCAACTCTCCAAATTTTTCTACTTCATAGATTTTCACAAAATAAAAACAGAAAAGTAGGCCGAGAGGCAGGTGGATCTCTGTGAGTTCCAGGCCAGCCTGGTCTACAAGAGCTAGTTCCAGGACAGGCTCCAAAGCCACAGAGAAACCCTGTCTCAAAAAAACAAAACAAAACAAAACAAAAACAAACAAACAAAAATACAATTCTTTCCAGAAAATATGTAGAAATTTGTAGGAATTTGCTTTGGATTTGGTTTGTTTAGTTTGAGTTTAAGGACCTGGCATTGTCCTAGTCACTGTTCTATTGCTGTGAAGAAACACCATGACCAAGGCAACTCACAAAAGAAAGCATTTCACCTGGGATTCCCTTACCTGGGACTCTCTTATCTTAGTGTCATGGAGGAGAGCATGGTTACAAAGTAGCTGCAGGCCAAGAGGGAGACCCTGGACTTTGTGTGGGCATTTTAAACCTGGCAGCCCACCCCCAGTGACACTCTTCCTCTAACAAGGCCACACTTTCTAATCCTTCTAATCCTTTCAAATAGTGCCACTCCTGGTGACTAAGCATTCTAATATGTGAGCCTATAGGGGCCATTCTTATTCAAACCACCAGTTATTTTGTTTGTGTGTTTGTTTGTTTGTTTGTTTGTTTGTTTCCTCACTAAAAGTCCAATGTGCTATCCATTGTACCACAGAGCCACATTTGTTTGTTTGAGGATGAAAATTTGTACCAGAACCTGCTATTGGATATTAAAAACAAGATGTTCTCAGTCCTGTGTTCTGAAGAATGTGTAGAACGGGCCAGATTGAAAACTTTGGAGGTTGGGACTGGAGAGCCAGATCAACAGTTAACAACACTTACTCAACCTCTGGGACTCAGTTCCCACACAGTCACTGATCATAACCATCTATAACCAAGTTCCTGGAGATCAGGCCCTGCCCTCTATAGGTGGCATCATTCCTTACTCAGCTGGTCCTGGCTTATATAAGAAAGCTTGCTAAAATCAACCTATGAATGAGCCAGCAAACTGTATTCCTCCATGGTTTCTATTTCAAGTTCCTGCTTGAGTTCCTGCCCCAACTTCCTTCCATGATAAACTTCGACCTGGGAATTGAAACAAACTCTTTCTTGGCCAAAGTGGCTTATGGTCAGAGTGTTTTATCACAGCCACAGATTAAAACTGAAATGGCATGAGCATGGCGATCTGATGGTACAGGGTCAAGAATGAGCATCAGCCTTTGGTGTCAAGATGAATGAATTATTTACAGCAACGGTGAAGGACCACAGCCATTCTTGCAAAGTCTTGTCCCTCCACTGAGAGAGTTGAATCATTAGCCACATCTTCAGAGAAGTGGTCCAATTGTAACATAAGCATTTTAAAGCACAAACGATGTACCCCCTCCCCATGGTGGGGGTGGCAAAAGACACTAGAAGCATTAGACAGAAAAGCCACCAGCTCCCTCAGCAATTATTCCATCCCAGGAAATACTAGAATACCAGGAGAGAAAGGATCAGATTTTTAACTTGCTGGTACTTAGTAGTATTTATAGGTCCACCCGTTCAGGCTTGGGTTAGCTCCCAAGGTCAAATGTCTCTCTTGTATTGACATTCTCAGGTTAAGTCTCCAGAATGCCACAGGACTGCTGCAGTAAATCATGGGTTCCACCCTTGCAATGCACAAAGCATGTTATAGGCTGAAAATTCAGACATCAGCACCATAAAATAATGTATTAGGCACCACGGACTGAGTGAGTGATACAAAGAGGGCCTTCAGAATCAAAGGCTTGTCCCTTTTTTATGGAGAGGAAAATAGATGATGCCCACATGTGCACGAACCATCTGCTCATCTGCTCAGACTTTCTGGAGATGGAAATCTGACCACTCAGTGTTTTCTTTCTTTCTTTTGTAATAAAAATGGCACAGTGCTATAAAAAAAATGAATAGGAGAAAGAAAGGAAGAAAGGAAGGAAGGAAGGAAGGAAGGAAGGAAGGAAGGAAGGAAGAAAAAGCAGTTTTTCAAACTCTGAGACACAAAAATTAAACACCTGAGTTTGGTATAGATTTGAATTTGTACAAACTATAAATAAATTTTCAAAATGCCTTTTTGGCACATTTTCACCCTACTGCAGCTGCCAGGGTTGAGAGAAAAAAAAATATCAGTTACAGAGGTAAGACTACAACCAAATCCCACCGGTTTTCTCTGCTAAGTCAGGACATAACCCCTAATGTTTGCTAGCTTATGGGGAATGGTTGTAAGAAATGCAACTGCTGTGCATAAAATCCAAGTCTAGGGCAAGAAATTGGAATGCATAGGGAAACACAGGAAGTGGGGTGACTTCCATAAGTAATGAGGGAAAACATTCAATGTATCCTAACTGGTAAACTTCAAGGTAATTCCACAACTCTGTTTAATGAGGACACACACACATTCCAAGAACCTTAAGATCTCCAACTGTGGAGAGGCCATGTGAGTAATAGGACCATATCCACTGCACACCTGTCACCATTCTATTTGGCCCTATTTTAATAAGTACTGCCAGACATTAGGCTTCCTTGAGACATTTCTATCAGGCCATTAGACATTATTACTAACTAGGAACAGTTATCTACATTGACCAGTTTGAGTGATTCTGTCTTCCTATCTAACTCATAATTTTGTCTTTCATTATGACCATCTGCAACCATCCCACAAAATAATAACTTTGAATGTTCATATTGTTGTGAGAACAGCACCTGGCAGTGGCTTAGTAGGGAGCTAATATATGAAAGTCCCAAGGAGAAACAAAAGATACTCTATAATGTCTCCTTTCACAAAGTCATCCAATATCTGGAGGCAATCGGGGTTTCTTCATGGCCACCATGTTGGATAGGGACACTTGAGAAATCTGAACCTAATAAGTCAGAGCCAAGGTTGTTCTACTTTTTCTTTAAAAAACAAAACAAAAGCAAAACAAAACAAAACAAAACAAAACAAAAAAAAACAAAAAAAAACAGAACGTTCCCCAGACTCACTTTGGAAGGGATTGTGTATCTGCCTGGTTCCCCGTAGGATAGTGGAGACGCTAACCTAGGGTGTTGTTCCAGGGCCTCTGGGAAGGATCACAAGCTCTTGAGCTTGCTGGGTCTGAGTGTGGGTTTGTGGCACCCAGAGAGGACTTGGAACATGCTGGGGGTGGGGGCAATCAGAGGGGAGGTAACAGGAAGGATGGGGCCAAGATGCAGGGCTTCGTAGATCGGAGATGGCGGAGAGCAAGGGTAGCAAAGGCAGATGCTTTAGGAAGGCTTGTGCCAGCCTCTCCTCTGTGATTTGAGACTTGGGGTCCCAGTACCATGGAGGCAAAGAGGGCAAGTTATCATCACTGCCCTCAGCCCACTCATGGCCACTTCAGAGTCTAGAGCCCGCCCACTTGTTCTCCCTTGTAACCTGTAGAACCCTCTCATCCCTTCACACGTCCAGGCACCCCCAACCACACCTTCACACACCCTTGAACCTCCTTGTACCCCTTGTAGTACCCCATCCCCTGGCCTAGTTGGCTGCACAGGCTGCCAACAGGCTCTGTGAAACCTCTATCCAGGCCCGTCAGAGCCCCCACATGGAGACTGTTGGAACTCCAGGGGTGAAGTCAGTGTTCCTGGAATGAGATTACATGGGCTTCTGAACACTGTAAGTCTGTGACTATGTGTCAGGCATTCAAGTGACCATAGGTAGATTTTTCCTGGTGACTGTTTTTGTTTATTGCTTTTTTTGGTTTTTTGTTTTTGTGTTTTAGCAATGGGCCCTTGTACTGGCTGGTTTTGTGTGTCAACTTGATATAAGTTAGCACCATCAGAGGAAGAAACCTCATCGAGGAAATGCCTCAATAAGAGCCAGCTGTAATGCATCTTCTCAATTAGTGATTAATGGAGAGGGCCTAACCCATGGTGGGTGGTGCCATCCCTATGCTGCTGGTCCTGGGTTCTACAAGAAAGCAGGCTCAGCAAGCCATGGGAAGCAAGACAGTAAGCAGCACCTCTCCACGACCTCTGTATCAGCTCCTGCTTCCAGGATCCTGCCCTGCTTGAGTTCCTGTCCTGACTTTCTTCAATAGTGAAGTGTAAGCCTATGGAAGTACAAGCCTAATAAACGCTTTACTCCCCAACTTGCCTTTGGGTCATAGTGTTCCATTGCAGCACTAGGAACACTAAGACAGCTCTTTCTCGTGGTGCCTCCTAGGCGGTCGGCTGTGCGAAGATGAAGCTGAATATCTCCTTCCCCGCCACTGGCTGCCAGAAGCTCATCGAAGTGGACGACGAGCGCAAGCTTTGTACGTTCTATGAGAAGCGCATGGCCACAGAAGTAGCTGCTGATGCTCTGGGTGAAGAGTGGAAGGGTTACGTGGTCCACATCAGTGGCAGGAATGACAAACAAGGTTTCCCCATGAAGCAAGGCGTTTTGACCTATGGCAGAGTGCACTTGCTGTTGAGTAAGGGGCATTCTTGTTATAGACCAAGGAGAACTGGAGAGAGGAAGCGCAAGTCTGTTCGAGGATGCATCATGAATGCCAATCTGAGTGTTCTCAACTTGGTCATAATAAAGAAAGGAGAGAAGGATATTCCTGGACTGACAGATACTACTGTTCCTCATCAGTTGGGACCTAAAAGAGCTAACAGAATCTGAAAGCTTTTTAATCTCTCTAAAGAAGATGATGTCTGCCGATATGTCGTGAGAAAGCCTTTAAACAAAGAAGGTAAGAAGCCCAGGACCAAAGCACCTAAGATTCAGCATCTGGTTACTCCACGTGTCCTGCAACACAAACGCCATCGTATTGCTCTGAAGAAACAATGTACAAAGAAAAACAAGGAGGAAGCTGCAGAATATGCTAAACTTTTGGCCAAGAGAATGAAGGAAGCCAAAGAAAAGCGCCAGGAACAGATCGCCAAAAGATGTAGGCTGTCCTCACTGAGAGCTTCTACTTCCAAGTCTGAGTCCAGTCAAAAATAAGTCTTTAAGGGAAACAAATAAATACTCATACATTGAGTCTCCTTTAAAAAAAAAGAAAGAAAGAAAGAAAGAAAGAAAGAAAGAAAGAAAGAAAGGAAGGAAGGAAGGAAGACAAGAAAGAAAGAAAGACAAGAAAGAAAGAAAGAAAGAAAGAAAGAAAGAAAGAAAGAAAGAAAGAAAGAAAAGAAAAGAAAAGAAAAGAAAAGAAAAGAAAAGAAAAGAAAAGAAAAGAAAGAAACACTAAGACAGCTCTGTAAAGGTTTGGGTCAAGAACTCGATTTTGGTCCATAGAAACCTGTGCCCTGCTATGAAGTTCCCTCTGGTACAGGGAGAAGGGGTAAATTCCAAGATCCATCAGAAGTGAGTCTGCTGGGGATGTAGCTCAGCAGGTAGAGTGCTAACATAGCACACAAAACCACCTGGTTGGACCATCACCAATGCATAAACCCAGTGTGGCAGTACACACTTGCAATCCCAAAACCCCCAATATTTGGGATAAAGGCAGGGAGAACAGAAAATCAAATACGTCATCAGTTACCATAGTGAGACTGAAGCCAGGACACATGAGACCCTTTCTCAAAAATAAATAAATAAATAAATAAAACTGATGTGACATTTAAAAATTTATTGTTTAACTTGTGAATATTATCGTGTGTGTGTGTGTGTGTGTGTGTGTGTGTGTGTGTGTGTACATATGTGAGCATGCATTCAGGCTTGCTATTTGTATGAAGGACAACCTCAAGTGTTAATCATCTCCTTCCATATTGTTGGAGACAATGTCTTTTGATCTTGCTTGTAGCTGCATAGGCCTGGCTGTCTCTGCCTCCCACCTCCTCTTAGGAGTGCTAGGACCCACTTCATATGGGTTCCAGAGATTCAAACTCAGGTCCTGACATTTGTGCTGCAAGCTCTTTACCTACTAAACCATCTCTGCAGTCCCTAAATATGAACATTTTCTAACGTGGACAATAAAAACTCTCTTTGAAATTTATACAGGAATTTTAAGAGAATTGGCAGTGGCTGGTTTCATAAAAGAATGAGGTTAAAATTAGAAGAGTTGACCTCTTGGTCACTTGTGTTTTCATGGGTTGTATCACTAGGAGCTGTTAGTGTTGGGATACCTGTCAATTACCTTGATGGTGATGCTGATGGTGCTGCCTCCTTTGATTTGTCACCTAGCTTGGGACATAACCCAGTGTATACCTTTTCTGTAATTGTGTTGGACACATGTAATCCCTGCCCCTTCACAAGCTTCTACTTTAGTCTCTAGCTAACAGGTATTTTGAGAGAAAGGAAAAACAGTATAGCCTTCCCCATTAAAATGTTCACATCTTGGCAATTTAGAACTCATAGCATTTTTTAAACCACCTGTCAGACTCAGGGAGAAGTATAGAGATTAACAAATAAAAGGTTTGTAAAATGTTTCCTGAATCTAAAATTCCATAAATATGCTAAATAGTAATAATCCACCCGGTTGTTAAATTTATGTCGTCTCTTCTGCTGTGCACATGAGACGATTTGATGCATGTTTCTTGTCAATTAAACAATGAGTTTGAAGTAAAATAATGAGTTCCATTCACATCTTATGAAAGTTGGAAATAAACTTCTCCCATAAGGTGGCTGGGCTGGGAAGCTTGAAGTAAGCAAGCAGCCTTGCAAAAGGCTAGAAGGAGTAGCATTTGCCTTGCAGATGGGAAACCAGACTTGGGAATCAGGGAAACTACACTGTAGTCGGTCCTGACTCATATGCACCTGCTGCGTGCCTAGACTCTAAGTGTTCCTTAGTATTAAGGGTAAGTCAGCAGGGAAGCCATGTAGGTTTGTGGGACAGCCAAACAGCTCTCCCACTTAATCTGTAAAATATGCCTCTTGGTATTTTAGAGCTAAAGTTCAATCCGTGGTTTTGCTTATAGGCAAGGAAGAAAATCTTCATAGTTACTCTGATAAATTATTCATTCTTCCAATAGCATGGGTTTGGCTTGTACCCATCCTTAATGCCAGCTATTATTTTAATATCCTGAAGATAATTGCCTTGTTCCCAGTGGACTGAGTGACACATTAACATAGCATTTTTCTCTCTTAGCTTGTTTTTAATAATGAAGTGTGTGGCTGTTTGCTGCTGTGGCCTGTTTCCCGGGTGCTGGATGAGGTGTAAATACTGACATGACTTATAGCGATTCTGCAACAAAATCTCTGAATGAGAAGAGTTGCCATTCTGAACTGAAGCTTGACTGAGTTCTCCCATTTGCTAACTGGTCACTGCATTACTCTGAGCTCCTGAAATCCTCCACGCCCCTAGCTTCCTTCCTCTAATTTTGGAATAAGTGATGTCTGAGTGATGAAAGGGAATGTTCCAGAATGTTCTTTGTCAAACACGTAAACTTGTTCTTTGTAGTGGTTCTGATCCATCTGCCTTTACCCCCTGCCCCCATACACACACAAACACACACTTGTGCTGAGATTACAGGCATGCACCACAACACCCACTTTTATATGATTCTTGAGGTGGAACCTGGGTTTCCTTAAGGCTGGGAAAGCATTCTATCAATTGAGGTGTAACTCCAGCTTTTCAATTACTATTTTAATCATCAAGCAGCCTTTTAATATCTATCATAGCTTGCCAATTCCTTTTTAATTAATTCAACTTAATTTATTTTCTGTGTATGAACATTTTGTTTCCATGTATTATATGTACCACGCATGTGCCTGGTGTCCTCAGAGTTTATAAGATGGTGTCAGATCCTCTGGAACTGGAGTTACAAACAGTTTTGAGCAACTATATGGGTGTTGGGAATCAAAACTTGGTCCTCTGCAAGAGAAGCAAGAGCTCTGTGATACTTTGAATATAATTGGCTCCCATAAGCTCACTGGGAGTGGCACTATTAGGAGGTGTGACTCTGTTGGAGTAGGGTGTGGCTTGTTGGAGAAAGTGTGTCACTGTGGAGGCAGGCTTTGAGGTCTCATATGTTCAAGCCATGCCCAGTGTTTCAGTTCACTTCCTGTGGCCTTCAACACAAGATGCAAAGACTCTCAGCTCTTCTCCAGCACCATGTCTGCCTGCCACCATGTCTAACCACGATGATAATGGACTGAACCTCTGAAAATATAAGCCACTCCAATTAAATGTTTTTCCTTTATAAGAGTTGCCATGGTCATGGTGTCTCTTCACAGTAATAGAACATTAGGACATACTTTTGTCTAATGAGCCATCTCTCCAGTCCCCACTTAGCAATTCTTAAATGCTTTGGATGGCTAAATAGGAAAGTTACATTGCTGAGCACTTTAACACTAGTATAATGGATTTGGGATATATTTCCAAGGTTGATTGGTGTTTAAAATTCCAAGATGTTGCCAGTCCATGTTTAAGGATGAGCATAATAATTTTTCTCCTCTAACTTAGAAAGCAATTCTTTCTAGAACATTACCTCCATAGACAAACAGCTCTTAAACTGTAGAGAACTTCACAGTCATCTGGAAGGCTTCTGAAAAGTCTAGATTACTCAGATCTATGCTGCACTGTTCTGAATCAATAGGTCTGGGATCCCACCCAGGTGCCTGCCTCTTTAGCAAACACCTTTACTGACCTTTCAATCAAGCAGCTGATTATATCACCCCAGAGTCCTCTGATAAATTTACTATGCTTTTAATTTCTCCAGTTTCCTCCTATGAGGGCTATTTTATAAAGAAAAAAAATACATTAAATGGAGTTCAATGTATTTGAATCTAGCAAATAGCAGAGATGATCAAATTGATTTATTAGATGTAGCAAGTAGGTTTTCTTATAGTACAATCTAGTGTGTGTGTGTATGTGTGTGTGTGTGTGTGTGTAAGCACTTCATGTAATATATATATATTACATGTATACATACACACACACACACACACACACACACACACACACACACGTGTGTGTGTGTGCTGGTTAGTTTTAACTGTCAACTTGACACAACCTAGAGTCGCCTGGGAAAATCCTTAATGAGGAATTAGCTAAATCAGATTGGCCTGGGGGCCTATGTTTCAGCAGGTTGTTCCTTCCCGCCGGCTCCATCCCGCTTGCCGCCAGTCTGGGCCCACAGCAGCGCCTGCCCCAAATAACACTCAGAGACTCTGTATTTGATACAATCCTGTTGGCCAGTTACCATTATTGTTAATGGGCTAGCTCTGCCTTAATTATTAACCCACTTCTACTTATCTAAGTATTTCCACGTGGTCGTCTTATCGGGGAGCCGCGGCAGGCTTCTTCCCTGGGCTACATCTCGACTCCAACTACTTCCTAAGTTACATATAAGACTTTAGACTCACAAAGATAGGATAGATGATATTTTCTTTAAGTCTTACAAAATGTTAATGGACTAAATATTGTTAACTTTGATTCTTATTTGATAACTGTTGAATGGTATATTTTGCTATGTTAAGGTTAAACCCCTTCTTTTACTTTAGACAGAAAAGAGAAGATGATGGGAGATGTTATTCTGTATATATGTTTCTCATACTGGTTAATAAAGCTCTGTGGCCAATGAGATAGCAAGATAGGCGGGGCTAGGAGACAAGGAGGAAAGAGGAAGTGGGAAGGAGGAGTCTAGATGTAGCCCAGGGAAGAAGCAGGACGCCTGCCGCGGCTCCCCGATAAGACGACCATGTGGAAATACTTAGATAAGTAGAAATGGGTTAATAATTAAGGCAGAGCTAGCCCATAAACAATAATGGTAACTGGCCAACAGGATTGTATCAAATACGGAGTCTCTAAGTGTTATTTGGGGCTCACGTGGTGGCGGAACCATGGCAGCAGGACCCGCTGCAGCCGGCGGTAAGAACCTGCCATAACAGGCCTATATTTGGAGCATTATCTTGATTTTTAATTGATGTTGGAAGGACCCAGCCCATTGAGGGCAACACCATGGCATATGCTGGTACCAGAACTGTATTACAGTAAAACATTTAACTGAGAATCAAGCAAGGATGTGTTCATCTCTCTTTGCTCCTGACTATGGATGTGATGTGACAGCTGCTTGAGTTCCTGCCTTAATGTCCCTGAAATGATGGGCTATAATCTGGAATTGTAAGCTAAATAGACTTTCCTCCCCTTTGTTGCTTTTTGTCCAGTATTTTATCACAGCAATGGGAATTAAATTAGGACATGATGTTATAAAGTCGCAACATAGCCACGGGGCAACAGACCTAAATGAACAACATTTACAATGTTTCTTTCCTATAGGAAGAAAAAACACTAATTAGCAGTAAGAGTTGAGCATGAAGTTCACTGAGATAGCAGTGACTTCCCTCAGCCTCCACACCCATCTGTTCTATATAATAGAGACATAAAATAAACACCCAGGAAGCAAACAAGGATGAGTCTGCAGATCCAGTAAAGGATGCCCACTTAAAGTTAAATTTCCAATGCACAGCAGTGAGGCCACTGTGTATTTAAGCCTTCCATAATGTTCTCTTAACTAATTCTGGAAACTTGAAAATGAACACTGGCGTTGAATGTCAACAATATTCAGACCCAAAGGGTGCTTAGCGCTGCTTCAGAAGCTGGTAAGTGCCCTTGAGATGCTCCTGAGAAAAGTGCACAGCCTGTGCTCCACTGTGGGCTCCACGTTGCTGAAGCTCTCGGGACAGTAGCCCATCTGCAAGAGTGGGCAGCTGAGCCAGAACCACAGCTTGTGGGTAGGTGGCCCATGGGGAGACTTAGAAGAGAATTTGGAAAGCGCCTATAGGAACAAGATTGAGCTGAATCTTAGGTAGGGAATATCCCAAGCTTTGGGAGGGAGACCCACACTCTCAGACCTCCAGGGCAGTATTACCTGCAGAATATGCAGAAGTGATGGTGGGCACATTAAACAAGCAAACAATAGCCAGATGGTTGATGCTAGCATTTCCTACAGAGTGTGCAGAAATTGTGAGCAGATTAAACAAGCAAAGGCCAGAAGAGTTTAGAGTACCCATGTTGGAAAGAGCATATGCTCTTGAAAGTGTCAGTTAGTAGAAGGGACAAGATTGAAGGGGAAACTGTGGGGGACCCAGCTTTAGTCATGAGGCCTGGCACAGCTCCTCTATTTACAAGCAGGGGAACCTGTGGCCACCTTAGACCTGTGGGCCACCATCTCCTGTGCAATTAACTGGGAATAATCACAGAAGCTGTGATTACTCAATGCCTGTTCTAAATTGGTGATATGTTTTTGTGATTCAACAGAAACTTTCTATCATATTGTTCATTTGTATCTATAGCAAACCTAGTAGTTATACACCCATGTGAACACACGCACACACAAACACACACATATACAACCATATGCATATACACACACACATATATATATATACATACAAGCACACACATATACAGCCATACACATGCATATACATACACACACATACATGCACACATAAACACATGTGAGTTGCACAGTGCTTCTCATTATATGAGACTGCAAAAATATTTAATTAATGATATGCAAAGCTAACATTGCTCTATGATTATGAGAGAGGCAGAGTCTCTGCTAGCACATATCATGAAGAACTTTGGAGGAATGAAGAGAAAAAAAAACATGAATGCTGGTGTGGAGCAGAGGTGGCAGGTGCTTAGCTGAGTACTGTGTACCATTTCATGACCTCAACCACAGTGGTGTGGTTGGTGTGTGCCTTCCTCAATATCCTCATGAAGACTTTAGTTCAGGAAAGTGTCTGACAATGTGGAAGCTATTCATAATCTTCAGCCGCGTTTTCATGTATTGATTTACAGGGCCGGAGCTACTCAGCATGTTCTGGACCATTAGAATGCAAGCTTCATATTTCAAGGAGGGTGTGTTTCTTCCTCCTGCTCATTTACCTTCAATTTTATGTGGGGGGAGGGTGTGGCACCTCTTTGAAGAGTTTTGAGTCCATGCTGTGTGCTATGGCATCTGGAACTAACTCAAAAACACTAACTCATACAGGAAAAAAATCTAAATGTTGGTTTAAGGTAACTTACAGCTTATGCATACAGTGTGTACTTACACCTTCAGGGCATCTCCCACAATATCCTAAAGATAGTAGACTCTCAGGGTTGGCAAGATGGCACCTTAGGTGAAAATCACTTGTAGGTAAACCTAACCACCTGAATGTGACCTGAGTGTGGTCCCAAGAACACATGCAAAGATAGGAGGACTCCACACATTTACCCTCTGGCCCCCACACATCTGCCGTATGTGTGTGTGTGTGTGTGTGTGTGTGTGTGTGTGTGTGTGTGTGTGTTTATATATAATGTAAATAAATTATATATTTTCTAATATTTATATATAATGTAAATAAAATTCTCTAAATTTCAAAATATGGTAGACTCCACTTGAGTGAATTTCACATATAACAAATATCAACATGTTTTAAGACTGAAGCACTGATAAGGCATCTGCCACATATGTATGTTTTAATGAAAACAAATTTTTTATACAATATATTCTGATGACAGTCCACCTCTCTTCTTCTCCCTAAAACTGTCCACATCCCCCCCTCCAACTCCATGACTTCTCTCTCTCTCTTAACAAAACAAACAGGAAAATAAAAATGAACAAATGAAACAAAGAACACAAGAAATTCATATACACAGACATGCACATGCATGCTAACACACACCTTAAAAACTCAAAGGTGGGAACTGGAGAGATGGCTCACTTGGCTGTTAAGAGCACTTCTGCTCTTCCAGAGGACCTGGGTATGATTCCCAGCACCCACCTGGCAGCTTACAACTCTGTAACTCCGGGTCTAGGGTTTCTGACATCCTTATACAGATGTGTGCAGGAAATTAATAATGCACATAAAATTAGAATGTTTTTAAAAACTCAAAATTGGAAACTATAATATACAAGCAAAACACCTGTAAAGTAAAATAAAAAAGAAAAAATGCCCAAACAAAGCAATATTAGACAGAAAAGAAAATATATCTCCAAAAATATCTTTGAGCATGTTTTGTATTGGTCATCTACTGCTGGGCATGGGGCTTGCTCTAAAGAGTAGTTTGCATACCCAGTGAGATACCCTTGGAGAATATTATTTTTTCCTTTGTGAGCAGTTGTCATTTTGGAGATAGCTTCTTGGTTGGGGATGGGAGCTCTTGTCTAGTTTCCCATCTCAGCGCTGGGACTTCATCTGGTTTGGTTCTGTCCAGGCCCTATGCACCCTGCCACAGTCTCTATGAGTGCATATGTGTGTCAGTACTGTTGTGTCTGGAATACACTGTTACCTTGGTATCTTCTATCCCCTCTGGCCCTTATAACCATTCCTCCTCTTCTATAAAATTCACTAACCTTGAAAGGAAGGATTTGATGAAGACATCCTATTCAGGACTGAGTGTTCCAAGATCTCTAACTCTCTATACATGGTACAGTTGTGACTCTCTGTATATGTCCCCATCTAATGTAGGAGGAGTCTTCTCCAATAATGGATAAGCTAGACAATGGCCTATGGGTATAGAAGGATGTCATTAGGAGACATTCTATTGCTGTGTCCCTTTCACAGAAGAGTAGTATTTGGTTTTCCCATCAGCCCCTGACCAATCTAGCCTCAAATTCTTGTTGGCCACTTGAGCAGTGTCAGACATTGGTTCCCTCTCATGAAGTGGGCCTTAAATCCAATCAAATAGTAGTTGGTTACTACCACAATTTTTGTACCAATATTGCACAAGATATTTTCAGGCATGATGCTATTATAAATGGAAGGTTTTGTGTCTGGGTTTGTGTTCATCTCTAGTAGCATGCAGAGTATCTTCTAGTATCATGAACACAGTCAGTGAAGTGAAGCCTCTAATCAGGCACCAGCTTGACTTCTCTGTGTCCAATGAAATACATAAGTGTTGTAATAGGCAATTGAATTTTACCATTAGTTTGCAAAGAATAAACAATAGCTCTAGCAATTGCCTTAGTTGTTTGGGGGATTTTCTTTGGCCAACAACTCAATTAGGCACTGGAGGTTTTATTTGGTAGCAAGAGATGTCTAGTTGGAGCTTTGTCTTCCCCATTGTTTGGTGAGTCTATTTATATTTCTTTAATATATACATATTTTTAAGAAAATTCTACTTAGTAAAGTTTCATATTACCCTTCAAATGGTCCTTAGTGTCTCTCCCAGAATTCCCTCCCCTACCCTCATCTTCTCCCCTCCTCTCTGTTGAATCCTCCTGTTTCAGTCTCCCTTCTGCCTCTCTTTAACATATATTTCTCTCCTATATATTTCTTGGGAGAGTCTCCCCTCCTCCTGAGTTCCTTACTTCATACCTAAATACTGTGGTTATACTGACAGTAGCAAGCCTATCAAAGGCTGAAAAGCTCTAACATCCACATATAAGAGAATACATACCATAGTTGTCTTGTGGGGTCATAGTTACCTCATTCAGGGTGATTTTTTTCTAGCTCCATCTATTTATCTATGAATATCATGATTTCATTTTTAACAGCTGAATAATATTCTGTTTTGCAAATTGACCGCATTTTCTTTACTCATTCATCTGTTGATGGACACCTCAGCTGCTTCCAGTTTCTGGCAATTATGAATAGGGCAGAAATGAACAGGGATGAATAGGTGTCTCCGTAGTAAGACATGGGCCCTTTGGGTGGATACTTAAAGTGGTGTAGCTAGTCCTTAAGGCAGGTCTATTCCCAGCTTCCTGAAAAATCATCACACTAATTTCCATAGTGGTTGTACTAGTTTACACTCCCACCAACAATTCCTTACTCCACATCCTTGCAATCATAAACTTTCACTTATTTTATTGATTTTAGCCATTCTAAAGGATTTAAGTAGTTTTGATTTACATTTTCCTGATGACTAAGGATGCTAAACATTTGTGTTTCTTAACCATTGAGTTTCCTCTTTTGAGAATTGTTTAAAACTGTTCCCTGTTTTTAAAATTGGGTTACTTTTTAATCTAGATTTTTAGTTTTCTGTATATTTTGGATATTATCCCTCTATCAGATGTGTAGTTAGTAAAAATCTTTTCCCATTCTGTAGCCTGCCATTTTTTTTTTCAAATAAGGGTGTCCTTTGTCTTATAGAAGCTTTTCTGTGCTAGTGGTATTCTGTTCAGAAAGTCTTTTCCTGTGCCAATGAGACCAAGACTATTCCTCACTTACTGTTCCCTCGGGTTCTGTGTATCTGGGTTTACATTGAAATCTTTGAACCATTTCGAAGTGTGTTTAGTGCAGATTAGTAGATATGGATCTATATTCATTCTTCTACATGCAGACATCCAGTTTGACCTGCAACACTTATTGAACATTCCATTTAGGGTTTTGTTTGTTTGTTTGTTTGTTTGTTTTTTTTTGTTTTCTAGTGTATATTCTGGTGTTTTTTTTAGAATCAGGGGTGTCCAAAGGTATGCGAATTTATGTCTGGGTCTTTAATTTTATTTCATTGATGATGTGTCTGTTGCTATGTCAGTACCATGGCGTTTTTATTACTGTAACTGCAGTACAACTTGAGATTGGGGATGGCGATACGTAACAAATCTTTCTCTATACTTCTGGTCCCAAATAATGACACAGAGATTTATTATTAATTATGAAAGCTCAGCCTTAGCTTAAGCTTATCCCACTAGCTCTTATAACTTAAATTAACCCATTTATTTTCATCTATGTTCTGTTGCATGGATTGTTACCTCATTTCTCTGTACTGCTCATGCTACTCCCTCTGCATCTGGCTGGCAACTCTACCTTCTCTTCCCAGAGTTCTCACTCTGCACTGAAGTCCCGTCTACACCTCCTGCCTAGCTATTGGCTGTTAAGCTTTTTATTACACCAACCACAGCAATCACAGCAATACATTTTCACACAGTGTACAAATATCTCATAACAGTGATACATCTAGCATTTCTTTTATTTTTCATGATTATTTTAGCTACTCCATTTTTAGCTTTTGTTTTTTTTAATATATGAAGCTGAAAAAAATGTCCTTTCAATTTCTATGAAGAAGTTGTTGGAATTTTGATAGAAGTTGTGTGGAATCTCTTGACTGCTTTTAGTAGGATGGCCATTTTCATACTAAACTTACTGATCCGTGAACATGAGGGCTCTTTTCATCTTTTGATATCTTCTTCAATGTTTTTCTTCAATGTCTTAATTTTTTTATTATGAAAGGCTTTCATATTCTTAGATAGAGTTACCACAAGATATATTTTGAGGTTATTGTGAAAGGTATTATTTCCCTGATTTCAATCTGTTAGCCAGTTGTATATAGGAAAACTTCTGATTTTGTTAATTTCGTGTTGTGTCACTTTGCTGAAAGTAGCTGTAGAAGTTTCTAATGACATCTTAGGGTCTTCTGTGTATAAAATCCTCTCCTACTTGTATTCCTTTGACGTCCTTCAGTTGTCTTATTGATCTGGCTAAAACTCCAATTATTATATTTGAATAGATATGAGAGAGTGGACCACCTTGTCTTGTTCCTGATTTAGTGGACATGCTTTGAGTTTCTTTCCTTTTAGGCTAAGGTTGGCTGTAGGCTTGCTGTAAATCACCTTTATTATGCTAAGGTATGCCCCTTATAGCCCCAGTTTCTCCAGGAATTTTATCAAAGGCTTTTTCTGTATCTAATGAGATGCCTTGTGTTTTTTGTCTTTCAGTCTGTTTATGTGGTGGATTACATTTATCAATTTATATATGTTGATTCATCCTTGCATCTCTAGGATGAAGCTTACTTGATCGTGGTGAATATTTGTTCTTATGCATTATTGCATTCAGCTACATGTATTTTACTGAAAAAGTTTCCACGATCATAGGGAAAATTGGTTTGTAATTTTCTTTCTTTGTTGGCTCTTTTTTGGCTTAAGTATTAGGGTAACTGTAGCCACATATAAAGGATTAGGCAATGTCCCTTCTGATTCTGTATTGTAGAATAATTTAAGAAATACTTAGTATTAATTCTGTGTATCCTGTTTCATTTTCATTCAATTCTAAAAAGTTTTTAAGATCTTTCTTAATTACTGTTTTGACCCATTTTTCATTCAGTAGTGAGTAGACCAGCTTCTATGAGTTTCTAAATGTTTTATCGTTCCCATTGTTGCTTTAATGAATGCTCAGATAGAATGGAGGATGTTATTTCCATTTCCTTGTATCTGTTGAGACTTGCTTTGTGTCCGAGTATGTGGTCAATTTTTGGAGAAAGTTCCATGAGGTACTAAGAAGAAAGTATTTTCCTTTGTGTTTAGGTGAGATGTCCTGCAAATATGTTAGGTTTGTTCAGTTTATAACTTAATTTAACTCCAGCATTTCTCTGTTTAGCTTTTGTCTGGATGACCTGTCTGTTGGTGAGAGTTGGGTATTAAAGTCTCTCACTATCACTGTGTGAGGGTCAATATATTATTTTAGCTGTAGCAGGGTCTTTTTTATTAACTTGGGTACCCTTGTATTTGGTGTATATATGCTTAGAATTATATCCTCTTGGTGGATTTTTCCACTGAGAACTATGTAGTGTCTGTCCCTACCTCTTGGAATTAGTTTTAGCTTGAAGTCTATTCCGTTGGATATTAAAATGGCTATATCTGATTGCCTTTTGGGTCAATTTTCTTGGCATATCTTCTTTCATCCTTTTACCCTGAGGTTTATCTTTTATGGTAAGCTGTGTTTCTTGGATGCAGCAGAAAGGTGGATCCTGTTTTCAAATGCCATCTGTTACTCTGTCTCTTTATTGGGGAACTGAGGCCATTAATATTGAGAGTTATCAATGGGTGGTGTTTGTTGACTCCCATTATTTTGTTGTGGTGGAATGGGTTTTTTACCTCTTTTGATTTGCAAGTCTGAGATTATTTGTTTCTTGTGTTTTTATGGGTGTGGTCAACCTCTTCATGTTGAAGTTTTCTTTTACCACCTTCTGTAGAGCTAGATTACATATATAAATAGATACTGCCTATATTTGTTTTTATCATACAAGAGATTTCCTACTCTGACTATTGTGAATGATAGTTTTGCAGGGTATAGTAGTCTAGGTCGGCATCTGTGGTTCCTTAATGTTTGAGAAGCTTCATGTTATAGAAGGCCTGGTCTTTCTCAGGGTCTTTGAATTATCTTCTTCCTCTCATGGAATATTCTTTCCCTAGATCCTGATTAATCTTATCACGAGTCATATTCTCAGAGAATCTTTACTGACTATCCAACCCCACTCATTTGGTTTTTTGGTTTTTTTGTTGTTGTTGTTTTTGTTTTGTTTTGTTTTGTTTTAATTAGCCTACAAAACCATGGATCTCTAGATACTTTAGCATATACTTGTCACTTCTAAATATGTTATCATTTGATTAATTTCTCCCCTCCTCTCCACTGAATCAAAAGTTCCCTGAGGCCATAGGTCACACTGATGAGCTTCCTTTATTTTCCCAGCATGTTTTACAGAACCAGACACCTAGTACCTACCCAATAAACATAGATCAGTCAATTGAATGAGAAAAGCCAAGATCAGGAGGTCTTATGGGACTAATGTACCAGAAAGTAATTTTTTTTTAATTTAGGGGTCATATTTGCCTTTCAGAATTGAATTAAAAATTTGAAACTCTCTGTTATTAAAACTTGAAGTACATAATTTTTACAATAAAAATTTTAAAGGGTCCATGGAGCTTAGGTTAAGAATTAAATATTAAGAACATCTAATTGTACTTGGGAATAAAATATCACAAAAATTAATTACCATAAGTAGCAGTATTTTAATGTTTATGTGCTGATGGTAATCAATTATACGTTGCCTTTGGAATATTTTTGCAACCCTCCACAGGGGGAAAGAAACTATCTATAAATGCTATATATTTTATTTATATTCAGGAAAGGATTTAAGGCCTGCAGAGAAAGACTAATAAAAACACATACTGCAGTGTAATATAAAATATATTCCAAATAGGTGGGAAAAAATGAGTCTAAGGAAAAAACTAAGGCTTAGAATACAAGATAGGGCCAGGGGAGAGATTCATATTCAAAATTTATGACAAGAAATTCAACACCCTTGCTGGAAGATGGTAACAAATTTTATTCTCAGGTTTTCAACTGCCAATGTAGAGGAGAAAAAAAAATCAGCTATGCCTTACAGAAGGTTGTATTTTATATATGCGTCTGTATGAATACATGTATGTGTAATTTAATAGAAAATGCTTAAAGGAGGTGCCTGTATGCCATGCTAAAAAGCAGAGAGATGATAAAAAATAGAGAGGCTGTGTTTGAGTATAGTCTCTGCTCCTGAGCCTAAACAAGATATAAATATGCTTTGAATGACCAGGATTCGAGGTACTTATAATCAACAGCTCATGATTTTCTGTAATTTTGTCAGCAGTAGATATTTGGAAAGAGTCTTCATTAAGCTAGTGGAGTCAGACATCTGGATTATTTCCAAACAACCAGGGGTCAACACATTCCCACTTATACAGCCCCATCTTTTAGGATTTTTGATTTGTTTCATGTCTGTGGGTATGTGAGAGAGAGTGCACGAACAAGCTGCAACACATATATGTGTGTGGGGTGAGAGAAGAAGTCTCTGGTTGTCTCTGTCACCCCCTTGTCGGATTTGGGGGTCAAACTCTGGTTGCCAGGTCTCCTTGTAAGTGCCTCCATACAGAAAGGCACAATTTCACTTTGCCCTGTATGCAGGTACACTCTATCACTCTATTCATTTAATGAAAGGCTTGGGGGCTCTTGCCTCCCTTAAAGGGATACACACCTAGGATGCTGACTCTCAGTACCCTACCAGAGCTTTCTCCATCAAGCCTCTCTACTGAGGGCTGGTGCAGTCACCACCCTCTCCTGATATACACAGCAGTGGCGTTGAGGGTGAGGCATTAAATGAACCACAACAGGTTCATTTCTTTCTTAAGTGGAATGTGTTTCTCTCCGGCTCCTTTTTCCTAAATTCAGATCAGACTGCATTTCTTGTTTCAGTGGTTTTGACTCCCATAATCCCCAAAGTGCCTTCAGGACCTGTACTTGTCTCCTTTGCAAAATGTGTGTTTTCCTGGCTGGGGACTCACAAGGTCTGCATTTGGCATGGAGCTAAGCAGAGGTAACTTATGCAACATTTTAGCTTTTCCTCATGACTGAGATCCTTATTCAGTTGCTAGAACTCTGACACCATGTGGAAGTGGAGACAATTATATTACATTTGGTGGCAAGCATGGTGGAAGCTAGGAAATAAGACGATATCCCCAGCAGAGTGTTCACAATCCTGAGCACTTGTGAAATCTCTCCCCGCCTTCCTCTCCCCAGCGTGTCTGGAACCCAAGTCCCCCCTTTTCACCTTACAGTGTCTCCAGCCCAGTGTGAACAAAGACAGAGGTAGTCAGGCTAGAGCTGGAGACCATGATGTTCAGAACTAGTACATCTTACATGATGAAGCTGTGTTCCTGCATAGCAGAAAATTTTGTTTAAAAATAAAAACTCTACTATTGTCATCCACCTATTATCTGAATGGCAAAGGAAGCTCTCCTGCCTTGATTTATAGATCCACCCAAAGCCCTTGGTGGCCTTGTGTGATGTCAGAACCATGCCATCTTTGGATAGCTTAAGCTTGAGACTATAAGTGAACCTTCCTCACTGAACCTGAGTTTAGTTTCCATAAAACATCTTACCTACTGCCTGCCAGACACTAATGGGAGGGAATGAATTGCCTCTAATGTCCCCTGCCTTCACTTAGCCTGCAGTTTAGTGGGGAGAAAAAAAACAAAAGAATGACAAATTATCATGAAATTTAATTTATTTCAAGTGTCATGGTTCTAGGGTATAGAGAGATGTATGTAGCACCATTGATAGAGTACTTGCCTAGCACTCAGGAGGTGAGGTCCTGTTGCTCAGCAAAACATAAGCTGAATGTGGTGGGATATGACAGTTATCCCAGCACTGTGGAGTTGAAAGCATGCATGTCAGAAGTTCAGGGCCATCCCCCAGTGAGTCCGAGGCCAGCCTGGGAGACATAAGACATTGTCTTGATTAGAAAAGGAAAAGAAAGCAACTTCTTCAGAAGGGATAGAAGGTCCTGGGATATGAGGTACAAGCATCTCCAGACCCAGAAGGTAGGCAGAGGGCCTGGTGCATGGAGGTTTATAAGACAAGCCTTTTGCAGGAGAGAGAATTCGCGGGGTAGGAGCTGCCTAATTCCATATGTACTTAGGGGCTATTGCCATGGAAACGTCTCCAGCCATATGCAGTAACCTGCAATGATATCAGGACTGGTGAGCAGGTTGGGGCTTTATGGATTTTTTTTTTCCCTTAGTGGGAGAATTGTACTTAGTTACCTCTGTTTTGTATTCTGTATTTTTTTTAAGTTGTTACAATGAGTTATCTATTTTGTATTCTGAAAATGTATTTATTTCTGACTACAATCTGGACAATGAGTTAGTAAGGGACAAAAGTTATATAATGCAGTTGAATGTTTTCAGTGGTGAGATGACGGTAACTGTGCTTGTCCAGAGAAGGGGTAAGGTGGGTGAGCTTTACAAAGTGATTAGCATTAAGGGATTTGGGGAAGATAATGGGGCCATCTTCTGCGACAGTCATGTGGAGACAATGAGGAAATGTCAGAAGCCAGAGAGACAAGTGCTGAGTTCAAGGCTGAGTGTATGGATTGTTGTAATTTAAAAAGTGGCACACAAGAGAAGGCTGCCATGAGACAGAGCTTGTGTGGAGGGTTTTTTTTTTTTAGTTGGGTGAAAGTGAATGGGAAAGGAGGGAGGTGAGAGGGCTGGCTGACCTTTGGGAACAGGATTGGCAGAAGAGAGAGGGAGGGCAAAGAAGTAGAGAGAGAAAGAGAAAGATGGGAGGTGGGCAGGGCCCTTTTAAAGGGGAATGTAGTGAATGTACACAGGTGGTGCTCTTAGTGGCTGCGGCTGAGGGAGTATCCTGTCAGAACCCCAAGGACAGGCCATTACAGATGCCTGAATACTAACTTTGATGACATCACAGATCATCACAAGCAGACAGGGTGTAGAGTTTGTTGAAGATGACAGGATTTGTCACAAGGCATCACACACAGACACTAAGGTTGTATTA
Source organism: Cricetiscus sungorus (assembly GCA_030556225.1). Lineage (NCBI taxonomy): Eukaryota > Metazoa > Chordata > Mammalia > Rodentia > Cricetidae > Cricetiscus > Cricetiscus sungorus. The sequence continues at coordinate 62,906,398 of JANBXA010000600.1, read as the reverse complement.
TGGCCATATTATGGGTGTGGAGTTTGTCAAAGAGGATGAGGGCTTAGATATAAACTTATGAGTCATATTCCCACTCCTGAGTTTGGCGATGGATATGGTTAGAAAGAGAGATCATAAAGTGAGTCAACAAGAGCACTAGGACAAAAGTCACCAGGAAGTCAAATCCATGGTGGCCCTGCACAAGAGGGTGACCTGATGAAGAAGGAAAGAACAGCAAAAGAAACAGAAGGAGATCCAAGAAATGAATGTGTCATAATGGGTTTGGGGAAAGAGTTTCTGAAAGGTGGGAGTGGCCAACTTCTTCAAATAAAGAGGATGGCTACACAGGGCTTTGTTGGGCATGGTGACTGACACCCAGTACTTGGAAGACAGAACCAAGAGGACTACAAATTCTGGGCCTGATCCAGTCAAATGAAGAAAAAACGAAGAAAGGAAGGAAGGAAGAGAGGGAGGGAGGGTGATGGGAGATGTTATTCTGTAAATATGTTTCTCATACTGGTTAATTAATAAAGCACTGTGGCCAATAAGAAACAAGATAGATGGGGCTAGGAGACCACAAGGAGGAAAGAGGAAGTAGTTAGGAGGAGTCAAGATGTAGACCGGGGAGGAAGGAAGATGCCCCCTCAGCTCCCCAATATGATGACCACATGGAAATACTTAGATAAGTAGAAATGGGTTAATCATTAAGACAGAGCTAGCCCATAAACAATAATGGTAACTGGCCAACAGGATTGTATCAAATACAGAGTCTCTGAGTGTTATTTGGGGCTGGTGTGGCTGTGGGCCCAGACCGGCGGCAGGCCGGCTGGTGGGCTGGTGGGCTGGCGGGCCTGCAGGGGGGGGGGACCTGCCTGTAACAGGAGGGAGGGGGAGGGAATAAAGGAGGGGGAAGGAGGGAGGCAGAAAGAAAGAACAAGAGGGTAAGAGAGAGAGAGAGAGAGAGAGAGAGAGAGAGAGAGAGAGAGAGGAAGAGAAGGAAGAAGGAAGGAAGGAAGGAAGGAAGGAAGGAAGGAAGGAAGGAAGGAAGGAAGGAAAGAAAGAAAAAGAAAAAATGACATTTTGAATATACTGAGAAACTTTGGAGGTATTATTTGTTATTTATTTTTCTCTTGAGTGAAGTAAAGAACACCAATTTGGAGATAATTGCTTCTGAAGTCAAAATAATTATAAAGTAACGCACCAAAAATATATCTTTAATTCATTCCACCTGTGGTTCTTTTCTGTCTTACAATATTTTTATCTAACCAGTTTTACATGTTATCTTTAAGCTGTGCTCAGGAAGGAAGCATGACATAAGCATGTCACATCTTGGTGAGCATGAGAAAAGGAGAGAAAGCGGGTGGTGTATGAGTGGGAGACAGCGTGAGATTGTGTAGTCTGAGCTGGAAAGAAACTGTGATCCTGGAGTCCAGGGCCTTGGCACTGCCCCACCTGCTTCTGCTACCAGTGCCCTATCTGTGCCTAGTGTAAATAAGTCAAGGGCTGTCCACAAAACACTGTTGACGCCTCTCTCTCCTGCTGGTTGGCATTGCTGTGTGGGGGAAGGAACCCACAGGCTGACATGTGGAGAACAACAGCTCAGAGACGTCTTGGGGTGAGTGGCCATCTGTGTTCCCTCCCTGCTCCTGATCACTCAGACATTTGAAACACACCCCCCACCCAGAGGAGGTGCAGTGAAGGGCAGTGTCTCAGCACAGTGACCAGGTGTAACACAGATGTTGAACTGAAGCAAGACGAGCCGACGATGGGAGGTAAGAACATGGAAGTGTTTAGGATACAAAATGAAAATTAGAGGTTGTGGGCAGGCAGCTGGACATGGGTAGGTATGCACTTGCTTAATCATCAGTGTGCTGTCTTGCATTTGTTAGAACTGGGAGGCAGGAACCAGGAAGACGTTCTTCTGTTCCTACTGGGAAATATAGCATAGGCGTCTTGGGCTTTAAAATGTATTTACATGATAATCTCATGCATGTTGTGATTTACTAAGTTCAGCACTTTTCCTCATATGTACAGTTTTGGGGATTTTTTTTTTTTTTTGCTATTGTTGATTTTCTCTGTGTAGTCCTGGCTGTCCTGGAACTCGCTACATAGACGAGGCTGGCCTTGAACCTGAAGATTTGACTGCTTCTGCCTCCCAAGTGCTGGGATTAAAGGCTTGCACCACCACCGCCCAGCACCATATGCACAGTTTTAACTTGATTTTTATGTAAAGGTCAAACCAATTTTTATTCATAACAAAGAGGAATTATATGGCACACAACTGAAATACTTATTTTGGGTCTTTTCTTTTTAATATTCTCTCCTTCCATTCTTTGTGTCTAAACAACTTGAACAGTTTTACTGTTGCCACTTAAGAATCAAACATATTTTCTAAATAGTGTCCTGACATCTTCAGAGTCTTCCATGGTGTTTTTGAAAATCATTGAATTACCTACAGTGTAGCATTCCCACAATACTTAAATAGACTGTGGCCTCCATGGAGGTTAGAAATGTGAATCAATAGGGTGTCCCAAGTGGGTTATAAACTTCATGAAGGCAAGGGCTTTGCTGGGTTAAGACCATCCCAAGCAAAACCAGAAACCATAATATGATTTTCATAGTAAGATGGTTAGAGTATGCTTAGTTTGCAGAGGAGGACTTACCCAAGGATTTAAGAAGAAGCCAGCAGGAAGTGGTAATTAATTGGGGTGGAGGTAAAAGATGGCCATTTCAGATGGAAGAATATTATTAACATAGGTTTGAGAGAAAGGATCCAACCTTTCCAGGAAGTAGTGACAGCATAGGGTGTAGATGGAAGTTTCTGTCCTGCTGGGTCCCATAGCCATTTAGTCCCAAATAAATACACAGAGGCTTATATTAATTGTAAACTCTTTGGCCTATGGCTCAGGCTTCTGATTGGCTTGCTCTCTCCTAATTATTAACCCATTTCTATTAATCTGTGTATTTCCACATGGTCTTGTCTTACCGATGATGCCTGGGCCTCTTTCTTCATTGACAGCTATGTGGTGTCTCCCTCCCTGAGTTCCTCTTCCCAGAATTCTCCTAGTCTGGTAGCCCTGTCTATACTTCCTGCCTGGCTACATTCTGCTTGTCCATTGGCCAAAACAGCTTTATTGTTGATCTCGGCTCTTGAAAAGATCTATTTGATGAGTACTTTGGACTTAGATTTGTGAGGAACATGTTGGGAGATATTAGAATTCTCAAGCAGAAGGATTTTGAGGCATAGAAAGAATACCCAGATGACATAGAAAACTGAGAAACAGTGGAGCTTGGAAACTGGAAGGGAGATGTGGATGAGCTCGGACAATGACCTTGGACATATAATGGGAAATCCATCCTTTATGTACAAAGTGGCCATGTTTCCTTCAGTTTGATTCATGGAAAGTGAAGAAGTACCATGCTAGAATGGAGAACAAAGATGGCCCAGCCTTTAAGCCAGAGAGAGTGATTAATTCCACTATTTAGTATAGAAAGAAAGGTAAATTCAAAAAATGGTTAAGATGGGGATCTGGCCTCAGTAAAGATATCTATGATTCTTGACTTGACTGAAATTGCTAACAGCTGGAGAGCCTGTCTCCAGCCCATGCTCAGGAGAAGGGGACTGGGAAGGAGCCAGATAATGAAAGTTAGGTGCATGTTCTGGAAGAAGGGGTGTAAATTTCCACGGGAGCCAAGAGAAATATGTGAGTTTGCGGACAAGACCTTCTCTGGGATGCCTTTCATTGATTTGATCATCTCTTAAGATCTTTTCCCTTTTTCTCTCCAGCCCCATGAAGTGACTGAGCAGCTGTCAGTATTATCTCATAGCTGGGACACAACTCATCTCTCCAGCTCAATTCCCTATTTATTAATGAGCATTGACTAACCTAGAGTCCCCAGCAGTCTCTCCTAGATGCTGAGAAAGAGGTCTCATAAAGGGAGTCCTCATGGGCCTAAAGAGAGAGCTCAGTTGGTGAACACTTGTTGTGCAAGCATGAATACCCACGTGAAAAGCTAGCTGTGCCATTTGCTTGCAACCCAGTACTGAAAAAGTAGAGAGAAGAAGATCCCTGTGGTTCACTGTCTGGCCAACCAGCCAAGACTACTTGGTGAGCTCCAAGCCAGTGAGAGATCCTGTCTAAAAGAAACAAGGTGGATGGCCCCTGAGGAACCACAGCCAGAGTTGTCCTCTGGCCTCCACATGCATGCATCACACACACACACACACACACACACACACACACACACACACACACACACACAGGCACAGAGACACAATTTCCTATTTGCTATGAAGACTCAGAAATAGGGAAGAGACAAATGATTTACTAGTTGAATATTTATGATGCTGTCAAGCCAAGCTTGAAGTTCATCTCTAGGAATAACACCCTTTTTATAGAAATAATCACTGCCTCCATGAAAAAGTGCTATTATATCTTTCAATTTTCACATAGTTATTCCTACTTTTAAATAGTCCATTTTATCTCAATGTCCCTGTACACATGAAAAGAAAGTCTCTAGGAATTTAATGCCAGAAGGATGAAATACTTGCTTTCCCTAGAGAATGTGATAAAGTGACATAATTTCTTCTGAAGGATATTAAAAATTTATGTTTTCCTTTTCTCCAAAGTACCAAGAAATTCAAATACAAGTTCTATTCCCAGCTACTTTGACTGTGTTGAACAGTGTGTGTGAGTTAGTGTGTGTGTGTGTGTGTGTGTGTGTGTGTGTGTGTGTGTGTGTGTTTCATGTTAATGTATTCTCCATTTTATTATCACTGATGTCTTCTGAATTTTTTACTCTTATCTAATTAATTCTATTTTGGAAACCACATCAAATCCTTAAGGTTAAGTGTCAGAGTACAAACATACTAAGTAGCTCGTAAAAGAACTGAGATCAGTTGATTGACTCTGATAGTTTAATTTGGCCTTGTTTTATTCCCAGCACCACACAAGAAAAAAAAAAAAAAGAATGAAAACAGAAATGAAAAGAGGTTCTATAACCTGACAGCATTCTGTGCCAAATATTTCCAGAAGTTTTTATCCTTCCACATAGAAAGTTATATTATAACTAGAGGAAGAAAAAAAAAAAACAGTAACAAATCAAAGCCACCTGATTGGCTGCAGTTGGCACTTGCCTTACGTGATCATATTTTGGCAGCACTCAGTGTCTAATTGGCTGGAGAACTAATAATGGCTGTGGTTGGCTATAACTGCAAAGACAATCTGAGGTATGTTTGTGGTCTGTTTGTATATCAACTTTTAGTCAAGTCACTATAGTTCGGCTTGCTTTGGGCCAGCCATGAAAATACAGAGGCTAGTTTAGTTCAGTCTTAGCTCAGTGCAACAGCTCTTACAGTAGTAACTGGATATCTCTCCACACCTACTGAGTAGCTGAGGGCATCACTTCCACCCAAAAATTGAAGATGTTGAAGCATTTGACAACACCTGTAATGGAGCAGGGATAGAACTCAGTTGGTTGGCACAGGCTGGCCGATCAGCCACAAAGCCCTGGGTTCCATCCCCATCACTTAGAAAAATCAGGCATGCTGTTGATGCTTGCCTGTAATCCTAGCACGGGGGATGCAGGGACATGATGATCTATCAATTCAAGGTCACCCTCAGCTGCATGAGGTTAGCCCAAGCTACATGATTAAGAAACAGATCCTTTGAGTAGGATTCATTCTGGTATCCTGCTTCCAAAGTGGGACCCTTTGCTCCAACTTTCACAGCCCTCTTCCCCAACTCTTTGGACGATTTCCAAATAGCTTGTCTGGGCTGGATGGTCCTCCTCCTGATGAAGAGTAATCACTGACATATGGAACTAATAATGTTTCCACAGTTTCTCCCCCTGATTATGTGTCTCGTGCTTCTGCCTCCCTAGATTTTACAACAAAGAGGCATCTAGAAGCATGCCCTTCACCAGGCTGTCTTCAGTAATGAAAGCAGAACCAAAGCTTGTTCCCCCCACCCCCCTTTTGCACGGTAAGTACTAATTTGAGTAACTGAATTAGCTTTGCACTCCACAGTATTTAACAACAATGACAACAAGAAAATAGAACCGCCACTTGTGTGTAAAGATGCCATGCCTTATGAATAACACCCAGATCTGTCTTAAGGGTGTTTGCACTGACAAAGAGAAGAAGAAGAACATTCCACTTTTAAACATTACATTATTGGCTTTACAAACTGTATTTGAACATATTTCCTCTGATCTAGAATTTGAGTCATTTTGACCTACATAGGAATTGGGATCATGAAAATAACATGAGTCTTCCTTGCATATTTTATACACAAGTAGAGTTTTGCACATAAAACTGACATGTGTTCTCCGGAAAGTCATGACCACGTTATAAGGAAGATTTAGAAAAGGACAGATTGCCGTTCAGTAGCATTCCCTTTCTTCCCAGATGCCCCAGTATAACGAGAAGCCACGAGAGTCTGTTAAAGGGTTTCATGAATTTATTTAGGTATAGGAGAGGGACAAATACTCAATGGTATAGAACCAATTAGACACCACCACTGATCCAGCTACCTTTAGTCAGTCATTCTGCTCAAAAGTGAAAAGCACCAACCACAAGCCGCCTTCTCTGCTCGACTACCCAAGAGAGCATGACAAGACCAGGCCCCAAGACTTGCTGCCCCAAGTCATTGGCTAAATGGATCAAAATCCCACAACACTCTAGTTTGGTGTATCCACTACTCTTGGCCTCAACAATGACTGTCTTTAACGGGAAAATGCATGATCACTCTGCAAGTGACTAGAACAAAGGTTGGCCCAAATGGGAGAAATTAGCTTTAGAAGAAAGGGCAATGTTGGTGGGTATTTTTGTTTGTTTGTTTGTTTTTGTTTTCCCCAGAGTGACTTTGTTTGTCTACCCACAAAATCATATGTTAATTTCAATCCACAATGCGTTTTCTTTTTATTTCTATATTTAATGTTCTAATGCATAGTTATTTTTTTAAAAAAATAGCCTTCTGTGTGTAACTATGAATATTGTAAACATTTCATTTATTCCAGGCTTGGGGAAGTGAACTATAACTGAAAGTGTATGAGGATTGAATTACAGATAACTCTTAAACAAATGTGGCTTTTATTACCTTTAACTACATACAGTAACTTCAACAAAACATTACAAAGTAGAAGTCCTTAAGGGGACCCTTGGCAATAAATCATATGAACATTCCGCTATTAGCATATAGATTGGATGTATGGAGGAGCTCAGAAAGGGCCAAGTTCCCTGAAAATGGTTTATTCTATGTCTAAAAATTGTACATAAGGCTGAAATTACATGTTTAAAACACCATATCTTATCTACCCATAAATACAGCCTTTGCAAAGCAAAAGTAAACATAAGCCCAGCCTGTGAACAAATTATCGAAAATGTACCAGGGCCCCATATTAACTATATGTCACCACATGGGCATAAATAACTTAAAGAGTAGGCAGCAGGGGGGTTGGAGCCCCTACATCTCAGATTCTGGGGCTTTCACTAATGAGTTGGGATCCTATTTACACTATTAATCCCCAAAGTAATTGCTTATTTGAAGAAGTCCTGTCTTTGAGGTTTCCGTTAATTAAATCCATTTGTAGTATATACACACTTTTCAAATTTTCCAGTTCTTTCTTTCATAAGCCAAATTCAAATAGGTTCATGTCATAAAGCCTTCTATTAAGGCATCAACCTTTTGGTTTTAAGGACATCTTAGAATAGTTATGTACATAAAAACTGCTAAATCAAATTCCCTGTACTCTAGAAAAGTCAACCTATTAAAGGTTATTATGTGGAATGTTCTCCTTGTGATGGTGAAGTACAGTTTTATGTGGAACACATGTCTAATTTCTAATGTTTAAGTAAGTTCCCTTTATTCTGGGGTTTTTTTTCTGCTTTGACTCTGCAAGTCTATTTTTATTGTCACTGTTCCTTTAGGATTTCAGACAAGCTTTTGAGAGTACATGTATTTAAAATATATTTTTATGAAATCTTTGAGAACATCACATATGCTTGCAACATACTTAGATCATGGTCAACCCCTCATCCCCATAGCCCCCATTTTTTTTCCAATTCCTTGCACTTCTTTTCTTTTATATAGACAGGGAAAGAGATGGGGAGAAGAAGAAAGAGGATGTGAGGGGATGAAGTGGCATGGCAAATGGGAACTTCATAGGAAAAAGAAAAAAGTACAAGAACAGGTATACTTAGATCCTAACCTCAACCTTCTTCTTTTTAATAACACACTGAGCCCACAGTGAGCTGCCCATATATACTCCTGCATTTGGAGCCATTGCTAGAGTGTGGTTGACCTACTGGGGGGCCACCCTCCTAAAGAAAGCTGACACCCACCCCCAGAAGCCATCAACTGTCAATAACTCCTTGGGTAGGGATGGGGGCCTCATGAGCTCCTCCCACTCCATGCTGGATTGCTGACTGGTTTGATCTTGTACAAGTTTTGTGCAGACAACCATAGCCACTGTGGGTTCATGATTGCATCTGTCCTGTTGTAACAGGGCTCTAGACCTTAATACAACTGTCTCCATGATGGAACTACCATTCAAGCTGTAAAACTCAGCGTGTGGACAGTTCCACCTGCCAAAATGAAAATACAGGCCTAACCCATCAAAGTCCACAGTTCTGAAGAAGCCTCTAAATGTACTAACCTTACATTTTGACTTCTGTGGCTCCACTTCTGGATAACTGTTCTTGTTAACTGAATTATGTCAACCCAAGAACATTGTTTTTTGTGCTTAAAATCTCACCTTGAGATATGAGGAAGACTCAGTGCATCCCAAATGCCTACTGTGGTCACCCAGCTAGTAAAGACTTTCTGTTGGCTTAAACCCATGTCCAAGCAGTCTTCTGTGGTGAATATCCCACAACACTGTCATATCCAGATGGCCCTGTTTCTCCTCTGTTTCTCCATGACCCCTGACTCTTACCATCTCCCTATTCCCTCTTCCTTCACGGTTCCTGAAAGATTGGTCTTGTCTATCCAACTGGGACAGCACAAAAATAGGAAGCTAATTCTAATGCTGAAGGATGGAGTATAATAATTCACAAAGTTGGAAGTGTTTTAAAGGGTAGAGTTTCCAGTGAGCATTCAAATATTTGACTGAGAAATTGGGAAATACATTATATAATCCATCTCCACATGTTTCTGTCCACCCTTACTCAGCAGCTTGAAAACATACTGATGGGATAAGAGTAGAATTTTTTAAACAGGGGCAAAGTAGCAGCCAGAACGGAGGCAGCAGGGCCTGCAAAGTGTCCAGGGGAAGCTATTGGAATGTGGAAGACTAGACATGAGCAATAGGGAAAACGGATTTGAACCCAATGTGAAATCATACCTGATAAAAAAAAAAACTATCTGAAAGCAGCTATCAGGTACATATCTAGCTCAGTGTATACCTAGGCATACTGCAGTGTACCTAGGTATATTCCTCTTTGCAAGGAAAACATACAAAGAAGAATCAGGACACACTTGGGTTCGAATTCCAACCTGAGTATATCAGAAGGGCTGAGTAACATAATGTCTCAGTTACTTCTCCTGTTGCTAGGATGAAATGCCCTGACAAAAGCTGTGGGAGGGGCGGATTAAAACGCAGTCCGGGGTAAAGCCCACTGTGGTGGGATACTCAAGAGAAGTGGGGCACTTGAACCATATGGCCACATTGCATTCACAATCAGGAAACAGATGCATTAGTATTCTGTTCATCTTGCCTTCTCTGCTTTATACAGGCCAGACTCCAGTCCAGGGTATGAATGCTTCTGCTCACAATGCAGATAGTTTGTTCCACATAAGTTAATGTAATTGAGAAAAGCCCCCACAGGTATGCAACAGGCCCATCCCCAGGTAATTCTAGATCCCATCAAGTTGACAATTAACACTAGCCAGTACACATTCTAAAAAACTAGAATAAAGAAAAAAGGAAAGGATGGCAAAAAGGGGCACCCTAAAATTGGAAAAGCCTTACAGTAGCTTTACTCCAGTTAGTCCTAAAAGACAGGTATCAACTGTTACCATCTTAACACAGAATTATAGTGAATGTCTAAAAGGGAAAGAAAACTTGATATCCTGAAAAACGCACGTATCTTAAAAGAAAATACATTTTATCCATGTAACTCTCCTTCATTTAAGAAACAATCTACGAAAAACTTAATACTAATGGTTTCCTAAGAAGATCCAAGTATTTTTTCTTGCTGGAAGCATTTCCTCTCACTCAGAGAAAGCACTTGTGTTACCATTTGTATAAATTTTTAATACTGAATAAAATATTAGTGTTTGGCTTAATATTGATTCTAACCGTAATATTCCTTCATAATGGCACACTAATTGGTTAGAATTAAATCAGACAGATTCAAGAACCCTGAGAATATGCCAACTAATACTTGTAATTTTTTTCATTAGTTTCCAGAATTCCAATTAAAATGGGGTTAATTTGTTGAGTGAAAGATCATGGGACAATATATGTTCGGTGTAGTGTGTCATGTATAGCCACTTTCTTCTCACTCTTTCATATTAACTGTGGAATATAGAAGTGGAATTGGGGAAGGAGAAGAAATTCATTTGTGAATTTCACCCATGGAGTAAGAAACTTTGAAACTCTGAAGTCCAAAAATACACTGAGCAAGCTATATGTGATGAGATGGTGTAGTATACAACACAGTATACATGCATTAAGGTAGTCTATTGAATTAAGGTGGTCTACTATATTGGGATGGCCTGAATGTGTTGAGGCAGTGTGCATGCATTGAGATAGTCTACAGTATTGAAGTGGTCTATATGTATTGAAGGAGTTTACATGCATTGGCATGATTTACTGCCTTGATGTGATGGTCTACATGCTTTGAGGAAGTGTACATGCATTGGAATGATCTATACACATTGAGGTGGTCTATATGCATTTAGGCAGTATACATGTATTGCTGTAGTTACATGCATTGAGGCAGGATACATTGAGTTGGCCTACATTCATTGAGATAGTCTCTGTGCACTGATTCACTATGCATACATTAAGATGATCTACTCTGCACTGATGCAATCCATTTGTACTGAGGTGGTCTTCTGCAGTGAAATCATCCATATTTAGATTGATCTATGGGCACTGAGCTTTTTAGCTTACCATCATGATACCTTAGATATGTTCCTTACACTTTGTGGAGCCATAGTGCTCCCTTCAATAATATTAGGCCAGTAGCATTATCTCCTAAAGTCCTAGAGAAAGCAAAACAGTTTTCAGTGGGTGTGTAGCTTTGGCTCACACTTACGAAGTGATACTTCATAAGGACTAGAATCTTGGCTGTCTCCATTAAAGAATACACAGATGGTAGCTTGTGAGTGAGTACAAGCCTCAGTTGCTGCTGAATATCCTTAGACACACAGGACAGGTCCCCACAACAAAGCCTCTTCAGCCCGAGAGGTCAACGTAGCAAGTCTGAGAAACAATTAAAGACATGTGTAGAATGAGCATGGTGCCTGACCCAATCTCTCCTCATAATAAAGACTGGGACATGCTAATGTTATTCTTATCATAATGGAGTTGAGAAAGAAGAGAATCATACACATGGTGTTAACCCTGAACACTGCAAACAAGGTAGCCAGCCATCTTGGGAACATTGTGCTGACCAGCCAGGCACCTGCTTTGGGTGGCCTGTTTTTAGGTGCTGACCCACTTAATGCTTAACTGCTCTAGAAAGCCTAATGACAGATGGTATCAAAGTTCACTGTCTCTCATGTGATGTCTATGTTGTCAGAAACTGGAATGAAATAGGAAAAGACAGAGTAAACATCTGGTACATTTTAACTTCTGCTATTAATGGTGGGTCAGGAGTCTCCAGGTGGTCATGCTTTTGTCTTAGAAAACACTGGTGTCTGGACAAATGAAGTTCAGTAGAGTTATCTTCCACCTAGTGTAACATCTTATTAACTAGCTTCATGATTCATGGCTATTACAATCTCAAGCCAAGTTGAATACAACCATAAAATATGTTTGGCTTAATGTCAAGCTATTTTAACTAGAGAAGATTCCTTCTCTTAACACAAGAATTAAGGGTCTACAGACATGAGCTTGAATAATTTACATAACTTCTTTGAGTCATTTCCTTGCCTATTTAATGAGTAGATCATTACCTCATAGGAGCATTGGAAGAATTAAATGAGACATAAAACATTTGGCAGATATTAAGTAGTTAATAAATGATAATGATCATTGATTTCATTTTTTTTTCTTGGACTCAAAAGCAATTCTGGGTGTCTTGCATTGACATGGTGGCTGTTGTAACCTTCAGTTGTCATTGTAAAGGATGACTGTGATGCTCAGGAACAATTCTTTATGAAAAATATGGAGACAACATCCCTTGTCTCCATAAATAAAACAGTCAATTTATCCAGGTGTAGAGGCACATGCCTTTAATCCCAGCACTTGAGAGGCAGAGGCAGGCAGATCTCTGTGAGTTCAAGGCCAACCTGTTCTACATGATGTGTTCCAGGACAGCCAGAACTACATGGAAAGCTTGAAAACAAAAGTCCTTCTGGTCACTTCACTTAAGTTGATCTGGAAAGGAAGTGCCAATCATAATGGCATGCACTTCTAATGCCACCACTTAAGAAGCTGAGGCAGGAGAATAATGAATTTGAAGCCAGACTGGGGAACTTAGGAAGACATTGCTTGTCTCTATTTTTTTTAAGGGAGGAGGTGGAGGAAGAAGAGGAGGAGGGGAACATATATATTAAACATGTCATTTCCCAGTGAGAATTTTTCTAAGAAAAAAAAAGGTGGATTTTCAAAATTAAAGAATAAATGATGTGCCTCTCTTTATGGCATATTTAATATAGCTGATAATCCCCTTCTTAATTAGCCATGTAATTATAACTCAACAGAAAATTTCCCTGATGAATGTGGTAACCTACTTCAGAGAGGAAACTGGCACCCCATGGCCACTCCTACCTCAAACTGTGACACTTTTCAACCCTAATTTGTTCTTAACCTGGAAAAATCTCAGGAGAGATGAAAAGCAAGCTATCCATAATCTAATCATTTCAAGGCTTGGGTATCAGTTCAATTCACTGTGTGCTGGGCTTCCTGTTTACTTTATGCCTCAGAGAATATGTAATCCTTTTGTGTTCTTACCACCTATATTTTTTAAGTTTGAAAAGAAAAACAAGACTAAGCCATCATTCATGTAGACATAAATTAATCATTTACCAGTTCTTCTTAACTAACCAAGTGTCCCTCACTTCCAGCTCCCAAAAAGCAAAGGCCTAAACAGCAATGTAAAAGACTGCTTCGACATGTTATGGGGTATTTATTTCCACGTATTACATGAGATTAAGGAAAGAAAAATAATTATGTACTTTAACAATAGATGCTTGAAGTTCCCAGACACGAATGGTATTTTTGTTTCTATTTCTTTGGTTAGTTTTTGGATGGATTTTTGTCTGTTTGTTTTCATTTTGAGGCAGAGTCTCGTGTAGCCTAAGCTGGCCTCAACCTCATTATGTAGCTGAGGACTGTCTTGAACCCCTGGTCTTCCTTCCTTTACTTCCGCAGTGTGCCACCATGCCCAGTTTTAAGCAGCGCAAACGACTGAACCCGAGGCTTCTAGAATGCCACACCTGAGTGTTTCTGTTTTATTTTGGTTTGGCATGCTATGAAAAGGCACTCATATGTTTCTGAATTCTCACTTGTAACAGGTTCTACACTTTTGTGCAATTGCAGAATTTTAATGTGTTTGCATTGTCTTATCTTTGCAAAGTCTTATCTTCGGTTAATTTCTAATTACTCATGCTAATTGGTTTAATTGATGTGTTTACCCACCTTTGTCACTGCAACCTCTTTGCAAGAATGAGTGATCATCATTTTGTTCTTTGACTCCGAAACCTCCAGCAGTTCCCTAGGTCACATAGAGTCAACAGCTGTGGCCTCCCTGACCTATTTCCTTCTGGCTCTCTCCTCCCCCATTCTATTCCGTTCCAGCCACGCTGCCTTCTTTGAGGACTGCCTGCCTCAGGACCTTTGCACTTTCATTTGCCTGTCTTACACTCTGGTCTCCAGGAAATCACATGACTTGATCTCATAGTCTTTGTTCTAATAGCTCTAACTTCTAGTCCTTGTTCAAATGTTGCCTTCTCTATGAGACCTGTGTTGTCTACTTTCCTTAAACATGCACTCTCTCTCTCTCTCTCTCTCTCTCTCTCTCTCTCTCTCTCTCTCTCTCTCTCTCTCTCTGTTTTTTATCTTCCTGATTTATTCATCTCTCTGGTATTTGTCACCCTTGATAATTTTTATAACTAACTCCCTTTTCCTGTCTCCCTTCTTAGCAAAGGAACTAAAGGAAGGTGGCGATTTCTGTCGCTTCTGCCTATTGAATCCCAACCAGTGCACTCTTTGATAAATACTAGTTATACTAGTTATGTGGTTTATACCTTTACTAACCTTATTTCTCTGCCCGCAAAGATTTATTTTGCCTTCTGTTGATTTTGTTTGTCCTAGTATTCTACCTTTGTCATAGTCCCATTATGCTAAGACCCCCAAGTTGCCTAAGTAACTTAAGCAGGAAGAATAATGCAAGAGGTAGTACAAAACCTGATTTCAAATTGTACTTAACTACAGAGCCATAGTAACAAGCACAGCATGGTACCAGCACAAAAACAGGTACTTTAACAGTTCCACCAGGAAAATGCCATTCCCTTTTAGATTTAGGAAATAGGTGGGATTTTATTTTGCTTGCTTTTACCACTGTTGAGTTTAACAGGACAAGTTTGCATTTCAACCATGCTCCTCTGTCTAATTTTTTCCCCTTATTGGAAAAGGACACAGTTATCACCTAAATGGTGAGTTGCTAGGACAAGTTAAATTCCTTAAGAACACTCATCAGTGAATCATGATGGGTGTGTGTGTGTGTGTGTGTGTGTGTGTGTGTGTGTGTGTGTGTGTGTGTCTGTGTGTGTGTGTGTATATGTGTGTGTGTCTGTGTGTGTCTGTGTGTGTGTGTGTGTGTGTGTGTGTGTGTGTGTGTATGTGTGTGTGTGTGTGTGTGTGTGTGTGTCTGTGTGTGTGTGTGTGTGTGTCTGTGTGTGTGTGTGTGTCTGTCTGTGTGTGTGTGTGTCTGTCTGTGTGTGTGTGTGTGTGTGTGTGTGTGTGTGTGTGTCTGTCTGTGTGTGTGTGTGTGTCTGTCTGTGTGTGTGTGTGTGTGTGTCTGTGTGTGTGTGTGTGTCTGTGTGTGTGTGTGTGTCTGTGTGTGTGTGTCTGTGTGTGTGTGTGTGTGTGTGTGTGTGTGTCTGTGTGTGTGTGTGTTGGAAACACAGAGGCTACAAATAATTAAATGGAAGAAAACATGGAGGTAAGTTTCCTTTAGAGCCAAGAATATTTTTCCTCCACACATAAAACAAATATTGGGCACTTAAACCTGATCCAAAGAAGTACCTACCTTTCCATAGCAAGGAAGCAGCTGTTAATATAGTTCATGACCAAGGATTACTCGCTGCTTATTCTTAATAATGGCACATGATGCATTTCGGAAGATTAGCAGTGTTTGAGACATCTCTGGCCAGCTATTTATTATTTTGCAGTACAAGAGGAAGCATTTCTGTATCCATGTCTTCCATTAAATGACACGAGCAAAGAAACATTTGAGGTGTTTCATTATTTACCAAAAGGACCTTGAAAATGTTAAAGATGGGCTGAGTGAATTCCAGGATTGCTAAATCAATCTTGATAATAAGCCTCCATTCAGAACAACAAAAAGGTCTTCTTGTCTGTGCTGCTCAATTCTCTCTTGTGCCCTTGAGTGGCCTTTTTAGGCATGAGGGGAAAAAAAAGAGGTTTATCTCAAAAAACGTACATTTTGAGCAGCTCCAACGCTATGTGACCTTGATTCACCTCCCTGGTGCTGCCCCTGCCCTAGCGGTTGGCACTGTGAGTCTGTTTAATGCAAATATGCAGAGACCCACCACACCCAATTTCACATCACTCTCCTCCTCCATCTGTAACTTGCAATAAGCAAAGCGCAGAGCATGTTCTTCTACCTAATTAAAGAAAACCTCAACCCCTATTCCCTTTGCAACACTGTGTCCCTACAAGTGAGAGGTCTTATGCCCTTGGAAGGAAGCCTCTTGGAAATGCCCCTAGGGATATGAACAGCTAAGAACTTTGTCTCAAAACCTGGTGGCATGAGCCAGGGAAGTGTTTTAACATAACCAATTGCTCTTGTGAAGCCTTGAAGAATTCTGAAGACACCATTAAAAATTAAATAAAAAGCCTCAGCCTGGATTTGTGCATGCTTCAATAGGCAAAAAGTTATATTTAATGCAGAGGGTGTTGAATCTGAATTAGTACAAATATTATTAATTTAATGTTCATACTGCATTTTATGGTTTATAAACTGGTTTGCCATAATTTTATACATTTTCCTCACAGCGGCACTATAAAACATATCAGCATTTTATTTTTTCTGCTTGATGGATGAGGCGAGCCTTAATAAGTGATTCATTTCTTTCCCTGTGCATATTGGTTAACTGGTAAATGATTAATTTATGTCTACATGAACTTCATCACTCAGAGTATTTATTTAAGTGTGAGTTGGTATTTATTTTGCCTGCAAAGCATCACAGTATCCAATTATATATGCATGCTTTAAAGGCAGTAAAGCAGCCACCAAAGGCTAATGCAACATTAAGTCAGATTTTAAATCCATAGTAAATTCCAAGTTAAGGTATTTAAATCAGCTGTGCTCCTTTCTCCTCACTCGGGTTCATATGGGTGAGAAATAGCACCTCTATTAAACGGCAAGGTGGTACCTGGGCAATCACCGAGGAAAGGGGCATTGCGATTTTTCGGAGCTCAAAATATTAACTAAAGACTGGTCTATTGCATCCGGGAAGAATAATTGACTACTTTCATGTCTCTCTGCCTGAAGAATGAATTTTCAACTGTGGGTTCTTAATTTGTCTCCCTCCCTTCTTCAACTTTAGTGACCTTCACCAACTTTGCGTCCATAAAATGGCTGTTTCCGTGGTCTTGGTTTCTTGTCCTGTTGCTGTGATATGTTCTGACAGAAGAAGCTTACAGGAGAAAGGGGTCATTTTAGCTCTCAGTTGAGGGGATCGCCCGGTGTGGTGGGGAGGTCAAGGTAGCAGGAGCTCGAAGCAGCTGGTCATGTGGCATCAACAGTCAGGAAGTAAAGCACGCTGTTGCTCAGTTAACCTTCTTGTTTTTACAGTCCTGGATCCCAGGCAAGCATCAGTGCAGCCCACAGTAAAGATGGGTGTTCCGGCCGGGCATTGGTGGCGCACGCCTTTAATCCCAGCACTCAAGAGGCAGAGGCAGGCAGATCTCTGTGAGTTCGAGGCCAGCCTGGTCTACAGAGCGAGTGCCAGGACAGGGATAGAGAAACTCGGTCTCAAAAAAAAAATAAATAAATAAATAATAAAAAAGCAAAAGACCTGCAAGTTCTTTTGCATCGTTCTCAGCATCACCTATGGCTGAGTTAAAATCTTCCCCAGTGTATGATGTGACCACACCCCAGGGTTCCCAAAACGCTTCCTCCCTAAGTACTTATTCAGCTGCTGGGTCTCCTTCCATGCTGCTCCAGATAACCCTATCCTGATGCTTCTACCATGATGTTCTTACCACGATGCCCCTTTCATAATTCCCCAGAAATGTTGTTCCTACCATGCGGTTCTAACCATGATGTCCCTCTCATGGTGCCCCTACTATGATGTGTCTGTCATGATGCCCTCATCATGCTACAACATCAATCCTACAATTTAGAATGAAAAGGTTCCAGAAAGTTAAGCTTTTTTTTTTTTTTTTTTTTTTTTTTTTTTGATTCTTCTAGCCAGGGTTTCTCTGTGTAGCTTTGTAGACCAAGCTGCCCTCGAACTCACAGAGATCAACCTGCCTCTGCATCCCGAGTGCTGGGATTAAGGCTTCCGCCCACCACCGCTGCCTGACTAAAGTTAAGTAATTTTATTGTGTCAGGTTTTTAGTGTCAATTAGAAATGTGCTTTTTTTCTGTAGTATGTTATCCTCCTTCATCCACTGGCCTCAGAACTCTTCAACTGAGCCAATAAAGCTAAGATTATTAAAAAAAAAAAAAAAAAAAAAAAGTGCATTGCAAAGAGTTCCTGTCCTAATCTCACCTGCAAAAAATAATCTCGAAAAGTCTAAATAAGGACAGCCTGTGAGCTGTCAGAGGCAGCTGATGGAAACACATTGTGTGGGCAGGATGAACTCTTCCAGAATCCCAGCATTCTCCCTCACATTTAAAATGTACTTTTGGAATCATTAAGTACTTCAAATCCAGGAAGTGCTCTTTGGTGGATTTCATGAAAATGATTTTTTTTTTAATTTCTATACATATGGAAATACAAAATACAAAATCCATCATCTCGAGTACACCAATGAGATGGCCTGTTAGCACATTTCTAAGATCATGTGATTTTTTTCTACAGAGCCTTTCGATCGTAGCATAGAAAAAAATGAAAACAAGAGGCACTAATAGGAAGAAATATCACTGAAGTCTTCTCTGTGGGCTTTTGCTTGAGGAGTAAATACAGCAACAACAAAAGGAGTCCAGAGCACCACTTCCCAACTCAGAATTAGCTGACCAGGTTTTATATGACAATGACCGCATGTATATAGATGTATGTGTGGAAAGAGAAAATATAGATATTCTAGTCATTTACAGTGTGTTATAAAAATAATACAAAAAAAGACAAACATGTGATGAAAATAAGTGTTCCAGATATAAATATATGAAGTATAGAAATCCCATGTTTTCAAAATTCCACTTCAGCTGGTGAGAAGGCTGCTAAGATATTCTCCCTGTTCTCCAGCTCTCCAGCTACCCCAGAATTCCTTGTGAAACAAGCTGAGAATCTTTAACAGTGATTGCTATCCTCGTGTGCTTTTATTTGGCATGGATTGCCGCTTCCAAATTGGACATATTATTTCCCCTTCAGAGCTCCATGTCCTCATCTAGCCTTACAAGAGAGTTGTGAGCTTATACATTTTCCAGTATACGAGTGAGCTGAGTAAATGGGGAAGCAGATGAGACATCTTCTATGCCCTCCTTTTCCATCATCCTGCCTATAGCATGAGATCTAAGTGGTCCTGCTACCCCTTTCTAGGATGCTGTGCTTGGTTCCCAGGTTCTCAGTTTTGTAATACAAGAACCCATCATTATGCCCTTTTCTCTTCTATTTGTCACATTTGTATATAATTCAGTTAACTTTTGCCAAAAAAGTAATATTTAAAAGGCTTTTCCCCCTAATTTATCTATTTTAAGTTTCCATAAAAATATGTGTTGTATGTTGATTGTGTTTGCCTTCCTCTTTGTCCTGGCTCCTCCTCTCATGAGTCCCTTTCATTTCCTAGACACGTTCTCCTCTATTTTCATGTCATACATACATACATACATGATTTTAGATGTCTATATAAATTCTGGGAACCATGAATGAGAGAAAACTGCAATGTGCATATTTCCGAAGCTGACTTAATTTGTTTGACATTCTTATGGGGAAATGTTGAAAACTAGTGGCAGTCACACATAAAAACCCTGTACTTTCTCTGAAGGTGAGCTAAGATCCAATCAGGTCACCAGATTTATCAGAACAGCACAAGAAGAATGTGCTAACTCCCCCCACCCATGACTGCCAAATAGAGAGAGGAGTGTTTATATAACTATTACCTAGAATTTCCTTTTCATCGTAACATGTCAGTGTTTAATCCATGTGTAACTTAAAAGTCATTATAAGTGAACAATCATATCCCTCAGAAGTTGGTTTGTTCCTTAGTGGAAGATGGAGATTCCAAAAGGTAGGTAAGGATAATATCTTAATGGAGAAAGACCAAGAGGGTAATCGGAGGTGATGAGGAAGGATGGAGAGGAAGCAAAAGATACGTGGGACATGAAAGAGGAAACTAGTCAGGGCTAGGAAGGGCTACAAGGGAGGAGCAGGGGTAGAAGAGCTGCAGGAGATGGGGGAAGGAGAGCATAGAACACAGTTGGCTCAAGTCTGTCGTCAAGTCTGTCAAGTCTGTCACCTAATATATTATGTGCTGATTTTAAAAAATATATTGCACAAAATTTATTGTATCTTTCTGGTAGTTGAAAGGGTAAGAGCCAAGACTAATATAGGAATCCCTCCCTGGCGGCAGGGACAGGAATCAGAGAGGGGAGGAATTAACCTATCATGACTAAAATACTGGCTGTTTCCGCCTTCCATCTTATCCCCAGGCTCTGAACTCAGACAGACTCACTGGTAACCAATTCATTGATTACAGTTCACCCTCTTGTGTGATTATGTCTGTTGCTGAATGGGAAAATAGAGCAATGAGTCAGCTCACTCATTAGCTTATGGCAGCCTTGCTGTAAGTAACGTGCCAGCATTCTGCTGCAGAGACAAATGCAGTGTTGTTAGCAGCAAGATGATATTCAGATGACACAGCTCTCAGACAGAGAAGAAAGTCCTGTTTCTGGAACATGAGACCAGAGAGGTATTTCTCATTATTTTTGCTTGTAAAATATAATCCTCCCTTTACATGTGGCATATATACACCACATCTTCCATCCAACAGAACAGAGAAGAATGTTCATAAGAAATTACCACCAGTCCAACGCTGTCCTTCAAGAGACAGGTTCACCTAGCCAGTGACAAGGCAAGTTTAACTTCTCGGGTCTTGTCAACTAAACAATCTTTCTTTATTTAAAATCCACTCTCAGCAACACAGACCATACCCAGGAGAACTGAACTGGGAATGAATTCTTTGGCAAATAGACAGTAAATACCCCTCCTAGTGACTGCTTCTAAAAATAATAATAATTGTTATTATTATTCAAATCTCATGGCCTCAAAAATGGGTGTTCTGTGAATAACCCTATCTTTCTTTAGGCATAGAGAAACTTTGTATATACACACACACACACACACACACACACACACACACACACACACAAATGAACTGATTACCAAGACAAGGTTAAGTTAGTTGTTTTCATAGATTTGATTTGATTACCAGAACCATATAAGTTGGATGTGTTAGAAATCCCAACACTTGGGAGGTAGAGACAGAACATTCAAGGTCTCAGCGTGGGCTACATGAGACTGAGACCCTATATAATAAATAAGTGAGTAAACAAGAAGAAGCCACTGACTATTCCTTATTTTGGAGAGAAAAAAAAGAGGGAAATTGTTGTTTTATATGTTTGTCAATGCCTTTGTTGTCTACTGCCAGCTCTGTATTTGGCACAGGTATATAATTAATTAGGAGACGAGGTTCTGTCACCACCCTCTGTTAATTGAGTGACAGTTTAACTAGTTTCTAGGTTTATGTACATTACCTGTAACTAATTCAGCAGAGGTCTTAAGCTTGCCTGATTGAAATTTGTGGCAGAGGAGTAAGGACACAATGATTAGAGGCTCGAGTAAAACATTGTGGTTTCTGCTCATGCATATGAGATGAGACATTAGGAATATCATTTTTCATGTTATGTATAAAGAGTTTTGGATATTGCTTCTCCATTTCAAGGAACAATAGGCATCATCAAATGGCCTACATTTGGCCACTTTATTTGATTCAATAAGACCATCCTAAATCCCACTGGGAAATTATTTTGCCTGTAGAACATACCTTCATCAGAAGCTAAAGCTTTACCCCCTACATCCTCACCTTACGTCAGTGTGTGGCAACCCTCCTCACATTGAAGACATCCTTGCTAACATATAGTTCAAGCCCATCTCCATATGTCCCATGGCTCATTTTATCCATGTCACACAACACTAACCCAGCTTACTTACTTCTTGTCTTTATCATGCTTAGCTTAGAGCCTGAGTTTGTCAGGTCCTCCCAGGGTCTGGGTCCCTTCTCATCTGGAGTTTTCAAACAGTTTCTTCTCTGCGTATCTCCCACATCTCTGACAGCATCACCCAGGGCCCAAATGATGAGGCTCCAACTCAACAGCAGACTGCTTTCTGAAGATACACAAGGCCCTGGGATTTGGCCTCTGATGTTTTTAATGATTTAATCCCTAAATAACAGGAATGAAGTATTCATTCAAAACAAACACAGAAAGAAGCCTTCATGCAGAAGCAAGGAGAGGGGATGGTTTTCTCTCTTGGGTGCTATTCTGAATGAAGACGGGAGGAACTTAAAGGCCTCATGATGACCTGGAAGCAGTAAAGGCTTGTGATCACTGAAGCCCCTAGCATCATTTTTATCAAACACCAACATCTAATCTTCTCTATGCTGTGAGTGTGTCTAACAGATGAAAACAACTTCACAGAGTATTCCGATTGTTTGCTTGGCAATAATTTCCTCAGCCGTCGCTTACATTTACATTCGAGAAAGCCACTAGAACATCCATAGGAAACCATAAAGGAAACATCACTGTGTCATGGTCCTCGGTCCATCCTTGACAATTGATATTTAGGCATGGTTAAAGGACTCTAGCACTACATATTCTTTTTCTAAGAACTTATGCTGACTTTTGCTTTCTATACTCTGTTTCTATTTAAACACAATCTTTTTGACATCGGTCACTCTTCTTCCAAATGAGGCTGCCTTCCGTAGAACAGACTGCATCTGTCAAGGTTACCTAAAGAAGAGCAGCCGAGGCTGTGTTAGCCAGCCATTAAATGCCATTCTCATTTAATCCACCAGCACTGAATTTGTGTATTAAGCCCGTGACACAATTTAGAACACAGAAGTTGAGTTATTCATTTTCATTATATTGAGTCAGCTATTTATTTACGGGTGTATTTTTATTATGTGTGTATGAGTGCATCTCAGTGTGACTACATATGCATGAGAGCAGTGCCCACAGAGGCCAGAAGAGGGTATTGGATTCCCTGGGGCAGGACTTGCAGGTGGTTGTGAGCCTCCCATTGTAAGTGCAGGGAATCAAATCCGGGTCTTTTGGAAGAGCTCTAAGTGCTCTTAACTCCTGAGGCCTCTTCCCAGGCCCTGGGATGTTTCAGAATCATTGGAAAAGTTCAGTGATTGTTTCCACAAGCCAGAGAGAATTATAGAATCCACATGCATCAGTCTGAGAAGTTCTAACACTACTGTATATTAGAATATTGCTATTAATGAGGCTATGATAAGACCATAAAAACCATCCACCCTGTGGCTGGGGAGATGGCTCGGGTGGTAAAGCCCTTGTCACACAATCGCAAAGACCTGAGTTCAGATCCCCAAGAATCCATGTTGGTACATGCCTGTTAACCCAGCAGCAGAAAAGGAGGTGGACACAAGAGGATAGGTCAGGCTCACTGCCCAACCAGTTTAGCCAAATATGCAATGTCCAGAGCCAATGAAAACTCTTGTCTTTAAAAATCAGAACAGTAAAGAGGTTGACCTCTGACCTCCACATGCACATGTACACACGCACTACCTACACACACAGAGATGCACACACATGAACAACTACATAGACACACACACACACACACACACACATACCTTACCCACACCATTACATGTGCTATTCTTACTGAATCACTGTAACAATTCTCTGTGTTACCAAATGAAAATAGTGGACTATGTGTATATTCTGGGCCATTTTTTCTGACACTGACTTTGACTGTTCACCAACATTTTCACAGGCAGTTGTTATGTGTTCGGTTTGTTATTCTGTTGTTGTCGTCTGTCCCAACTATAGTTTGGATGCTTGGGAACAAACACAGTAAGCCATAGCATTAATCTTAAGTTGCAAAAGCCCCATTTGTATTATGACACACATACAAATATAAAGCAAGCAAAAAAAAAAATTGCTTAGCAAGCTCCTTTCTGAGCTTGGTATTGTTGGAAAATAATGGGCTCTTATATTATTTGGTGATGCCTGGGAAGGGCAGAAAAATTTTTACTGAGGTTAGAAATGATTCCAATGTTTTCTAGTAGACTATTTTTAACCAAGAATTTGTTCCTTAGGTAAAAATGTATCCTTGAACTTAGCATAGTTACTAAAAGTGATAAAATATTGACTTAATGTTCTGTACATATCTTAATGGAATTGTCAACAAATACCTAATACTAAATAAAGAAAATCTACAATAGCATTTATATTCCTGTCTCTTAAATAAACACAGGACTACTGGACAGATTAATGAGTTTCATACCTGCAGAGGGTAGGATTTTCTGTACTGAATATAAATAGCTATCCACCATTCACATCACCTAAACCGTGTGTGCTCAAAATGAGAAGTAGAGGGTGGTGAGAGGGTTCAGTGGTTAAGAGTATATACTTCTCTTGCAGAAGACCCCCGCTCAGTTCCCAGACCCATGTTTGGTGGTTCACAGCCACCTGTAACTCAAGTTCCAGAGGATCTGTAACCTCTGCAATGAGTGCACATACACACACACACACACACACACACACACAATATAAAAATGAAATAAATCCAGGAAGTACTGCAAGGCATTTCTAATGCAGCATGGCTGTCACCACCAACAAACCCTCTGTGTGGGCATGGACATACTCACAAAAACCCTCAAATCAACATTAACTACTACAAGCATTATGATACCATGCTAAGTGATAGTACCACATGATGGGAGATGTCATTCTGTAAATATGTTTCTAGTATTGGTTAATGAATAAAGCACTGTTGGCCAATAGGAAAGCAAGATAGGCGGGACTAGGAGACATGGAGGAGAGAGGAAGCAGTAGGGAGGAGTTTCAAGATGGAGGACAGAGAGAAGAAGCCAGCTCCTTTCTCCCGTAAGATGAGACCACGTGGAAATACTTAGATTAATAGAAATGGGTTAATATTTAAGATATATCTAGCCAATAAGAAACTAGTAACTGACCAACAGAATTATATCAAATACAGCATCTTGGTGTGTGTTATTTGGGGCTGGCACAGCTGTGGGACCAGGCTGGCGGGAAAACCTGCTCATAATATAATGGTGCCAAACGTGGACCTGAGAACTTCCACTTAAAACTTAACAAAAGCTTTAAAAAAGGGTTTTAGAAACAAAACAACAAAAACAAGCAAGGGTTCTTGGTAGCGACATTGTTCTCGGTTGTACTCTGCTTTGCTAGAGACAAGCAGAGACTTGCATGGCTCCTTTAAGGGAGGTTTCCTGACTCAGCATAAGCAGCAAAAAAAAAAAAAAAAAAAAAAAAAAAAAAAAAACCCACAAGGCTTTTAAACAGCTCTGCTAACAACTGAATGGCATGTACGAGAGCTGGCAATGGCAGTGACCACATCTCCAAGCCGGCAGCTGCTGGATGGCTGTGTAGACCAAGGCAGTGAGCACAGCTCTCATTTCTGGCGGTAAAAGTACCCACCGCCATCTTGGATAGATCGAGGCTGAAACAACTGTGGCTTTCATTTTACCAATGTTGTTGTTTACCAGATAAAAGACGCATAGCCACAAAAGATAAAGATTTACAGTAAAGACAGATTCACATTAAGAAAAACTGCTAAAGGTTTACAGTGTGTTTTAAAATATATGTAGGAAAAAAATGGTTTTAAAAAGAGAGTAGCTGGGTGTGGGGACACAAGCTTTTAATTCCAGACTTGGGAGGCAGAGGCAAGCAGATCTCTGTAATTTCAAAGTAAACCTGGTATACAGAGTTAATTCCAGGACAGATAAAAGTTACACAGAGAAACCCTGTGTCAAAATATGTAAAAATAGAAGTAGAAGAAATAGAGTAATAAAAAAGCCACGTAAAGATGAAAAGCACAGAAAAAATCTGGATACTGTATGGTACTATATTGCCTTTGTATTGTTTGACTGCTGAGGAAACAACAACTGTTAAAAAAAATGCTGCTGGATTAATTCAATTTATATATTTTAAAAATGCTTTGACTTCAAAATTTAAGTCTAAGGACAGGTTACTGGGGGAAAGGATTTCTATTTTTGTTTCCACAGAAAAACAAAGGGAATATCTCACTACAACCACAAGATCACCATAGAACAGTTCCTCAGACAGACAGAGCAGGAAATGAAATGGGAAACCAAGTTGCTGGGAAATGGTAGTGGAGATGATGGGGTTTTTTTGTTTTGTTTTGTTTTGTTTTTCAGTTGACCTCATATCTATTGATCAGACAGTGGCCCAGTTTGTTTTTATGTTTTGTTTTGTTCTTGCTTTTGTTTTGTTTTGTTTTGTTTTTTCCCTTGCTGACATCTAAAACTGAGATGACTTAGCCCAGCATGGTGGTCCATGTCAGTATTCATAGCATATGAGAAGCAGACCAAAAAGAATGGAGAGTTGGAAGTCAGCCTGGAAGATGATGTCAAAGGAAAACAATGCTGTGGGTTGATCAGCTGGAAGTCCTGTAGTACTCCAGCATTCATCTTGATGTCAGGAGAATTACTCCATGAACGTTATTCTTTTTTCCCAAGCTCCTAAAAGTATGGCATAAAAGTCACCCTCGAACTAATAATTAATAAAAGGTTGGTGAACAACTCTCATACTGGTGACTTGAAATTAGAAGAAACCCCAGAGGCAATCAACTGTCCTATATACTCCCCTGACATCTGTCATGAGATGGAAACCTCATGAACAGGAGTCAAGAGATGCTGGCCTATCCTAGTTAATAGAACACCCAGCATTTCAGCCATGGCGTGTTATCCGTAAATGTAGCCGTTGCTCTGAAACCTAAACTCTGGCACTGAGGAACTACTGACTTCCTCCATGACAAGTTCCTGTCTGTGCCCCTCACTCCCTTCCCTTGCATCTTAATCGATTTCCTTAGAATAGTCTCTGCATTGCTTTTATGTCGGCAAACCCGGCTATTGTCTAACAAGCACTCTTGTGAAACACCAGTAGCAATAACTTCTTTTTAGCTCAGCCTGTCACTGAAGTTGCATTTATGACTGCTCCATCCCGCCAAATGTTCCTCAACACATCTAGTGCATCACACATGCCCCACCCAGTGGCTTCAGTGATAGAATTCCTCTTTTGGAGTTTCTTTCTGTGAATGCAAGATCATTAGTTCTGATTTAAACTGATTTTTTTTTTAAGGCACTGCTTCCTTCCCCCTTTTGAAAGATCAGACCCCATTCAATGCACCATCTTCTCCCTCCCTTGGACCAGTAAGATTCTCAGTGGAAACTTGAGTTCATTCATTGTCCAACTGCCGTTTTTGGAACATAGGGTGTATCGGTGATTTGGGCATATATTCCTATTTCAAGACCTAACAATTGTCTCTATCTGAAGACAAAATTCCTATTTATACACCAGCCACTGCCATTTTTGAATTGAATCAGGCCACCTGTCACACCCATGTGGCACCCCTCCACAGTACCTTCTTGTGACCATAGTTGGCATCCTCCGTGCTTCTACAACCATCATTGGAGTCTGTGTGGGGACAGGCAGTCAGTTTCCCTGAGGTAAATGGGTGGAGTTGTGGACAAACTAGTTGTGAGGGGAAAAAGAGGAAGAAACCTGAGTGAGGGTTTGAAGAAGGAGATTTGGAGGGAAGAAAAATCAACTCAGGCCCTTGAAGTCTTCCTGTGCTCCAAAGAATAGAAATCCTTTGCAGAGCCAAATTCTCGTGGATCCTGACATCTTTCCCATGAGCATGGCATGACCAATACTTCTCCCTTTATGAGACTTCTCTGAAAACTGAAGGCAGAGAACATGGTAATTTCACCAGGGTTGCTTTTGAAGACCCAGAGAAAAGTTCTAATGGCCACACCTCACATTCAATGAAAGCCTGGTCATCAACAGAGGTTCTTCAAAACAACTGTTTGTCCTAGGGTTAAAATCATTTCTAAGGGATGGAGACTGTATACTCACAGGGAACAAGTTCCCATAAGCCAGATCATGAAGGCAGGGAGCAATGAAGCCCTCCTCCACTCTAGCCTTACTCATCTTAGTCTTCCCAGTCATTCTCAAGCCAACCATCTTTGTCCTTGACACAAACACAGAAACCTGACACCCTCAGATCTGTGCTCCTTCTTGTTCTTTCTATGTTTGGTTGCTTGGTTGGTTGGTTGGATTTTTTTGTTTGTTTGATTGATTGATTGATTGATTGTTTTGTGTCTTGTTTTTGTTGCTTTGTTTAGTTTTGTTTGTTTTGGTTTCTCTGTGTAGCCCTGGCTGTCCTGGAACTCACTCTATAGACTAGGCTGGCCTCAAACTCACAGAAACCACCTGCCTCTGCCTCCTCAGTGCTGAGATAAAGACGTGTACTACCAA
This sequence comes from Cricetiscus sungorus, assembly GCA_030556225.1. Classification (NCBI taxonomy): domain Eukaryota; kingdom Metazoa; phylum Chordata; class Mammalia; order Rodentia; family Cricetidae; genus Cricetiscus; species Cricetiscus sungorus. The sequence continues at coordinate 62,878,263 of JANBXA010000600.1, read as the reverse complement.
CACCCAGCTGTTCTTTCTTAAGGCATGACTGTCACTGTGGTGTAGGTACCTCTCTTTCAGACCAAGTTGTGTTCTTGGACCTTAAGAAGCAAGAATGAACACAAACAAGTGTACACATAGAAAGGGGCACAGAGAGATGGAGAGATGGAGGGATGTTTTATTTCTAATTGGCCTCCAATCAAGTAGGGACTTATTTTAGTTTCTGCCTAGCCTGGACCATCACACTTCTGGATTTTCGCTAAACCCATCCACTCTGCGGAAGCCCCTAGTTAAAACTTCTACATCCCCTTGAGGGCTCCACTGATCCCTGTTTGATTTCTTTTTTTTTTTTTTTTTTTTTTTTCTAGAAAGTGCCATTAGTATCCACTTCATTATTACCACTGCAGTATCACTTAGAAGCAGGGATTTGTTCATACTTGTGCCTGGATGATGCTGACACCCAGAAGCTTCTCCACAAGCAGATGTTGCAGATGTGATAATGGGTAGAAAGCAGAAATGCACATCCACAGGGAAGAAGATCCACAGCCCTGACAGCATCTACTTCTCCTCAGTCTCCAGCTGTCTATCACTGGAGGCTCCTGTGTGGAATTATAGGAGAACTTGATTGACAGTCCCCTTTGTTTGGGTGTTTGCATTATAACCGAATGACCCTGATCAACTGGAAAAGGAAATCTCTTGATATGGAATGGCCTGAAGGTCTGAGTTCAATCCTCAGGACCCACAGGATGGAAGGAGTAAGCCAAATGTTTGCAAGTTTTCCCCTGACCTCCACATTTGCATAATGACATATGTGGGACCCCCCCAACACACAATAAATAAATAAATATAAATTTTAAATCACTTGACACACAACCTAAACATAGAACGTTTAAACAAAATTACTCATAATGTTAACACCAGAAAAAAACTAGTTCTAAAAGGTTGATGTTTTTTTTTAAGGATGTTTGGGATTTTTGCCAACTTCTCTATCTTTTTCAGGCATTTTTCCCTTTCACATGCTACACTGTCGAATCCTTTAGTCTGTTCTCTGAACTTTTAAAAATTTGTTCTCATGAATTTGTGATATTTGTCTGATTTTTTTTCCAGATATATCTCATCACTGTCTCAAAAGGGGGCACGGTGGGGGGGGGAACCTGTCTATTTAATGTTCTTTAAAATTCCTGTTTCTTCTGACCCAGTAGTGGTGGCGCACACCTTTAATTTCAGCACTCAGAAGGCAGAGGCAGTCAGATGTCTGTGAGTTTAAGGCCAGCCTGATCTACAAGAGCTAGTTCCAGGACAGCGTCCAAAGTCACAGAGAAACCCTGTATCAAAAAAAAAAAAAAAAAAAAAAATCCTGTTTCTTCTATGTGGCCAACTATTTCCTACCCTAGGGGTGAGAATTTTATTTTCTTTTTAAAATATCAACCCTCTTTTTTATTTGCTCACATCTTTGGAGGAGGAAATTGTCAATGGCAAGTCGATGGGCACCCAGAAATCCTGAGTTTAGCTGAAACTACTTGCAGAATCAGTGGCTAGGGGCTTTCTCATTAAATGCTTGTCCTGTGACTTGATTCCTCCGCTGTAATACTGTGAGGCGTGGGGTGCTGGGGTGGGGGTGCTGGGAGAGGATGCACCATGCCTCACATACTGCACTCAGTTCCTTCCCCAACATCTTAGTATACTGAAAATCACTCTGTCTGGGCTGAGAGGGGATCAGCAGTTAAGGGCACTTGCTGCACATGCTGCCCTTGCAGAGAATCTGGGTTTGGTTCCCAGCACCGGCGTCAGGTAGCTCACCACTGCCTGTAACTCCAGTTGCAAGAAATCCAACACCCTCGTCTGGCTGCTGCCTACATGTGGTGTGCATAAATTCACACAAGGTCACACACATATGTATACACATATGTTTTTTATTTTAAATAAGAAAACCGATTTTGTGCCAAACACTTGTTTCAAGCAGTCCAGACACTAAAATGAAAACAAAAGATGCACCACCACTCAAGAAGAGTTAATTATTTTGCACATATTTGTTGACCACCGATAATGTGTCTGTCAGGCATTATGCTAGGTACATAAACTGGGAAGAATATAATATAGATAAAAAGAACGCAATATAGATAGATACTCTTAGCTGAGTGTTTGTTGGTGGTGCATGCCTTTGATCCCAGCACTGGGGAGGCAGAGGCAGAGGCAGGCAGATCTTTGTGAGTTCAAGGCTAACCTGGTCTATAGATCGAGTGCCAGGACAGGCTCCAAAGCTACAGAGAAACCCTGTCTCAGGAAAAAAAAAAAAAAAAAAAAAAAGATAGATATTCTGCCATACTCTGGCTCATAAAATGCTGAGTCATCTAGGGGTAGAACAATAATGACTCAGTGGTTAAGAGCACTTGTTGAGAGGACCCAGGTTCAGTTCTCAGCACCAACATAGTGGCTCACAACCATCTATAACTCAGTTCAAGGGGAAAAGATGCCTATTCTGGTCTCTGTCATCCCCAAGCATGCATGTGACGCACAGAAATGTATGCAGGCAAAATAGCTACACATACAAATAAAATTTAAAAAACCATGATGGATCATTGTATTGGCTAGTTTTATGTCAACTTGACACAAGCTAGAGCCATCTGAGGGGAGGGCGCCTCAATTGAGAAAATGCCTCCATAAGGTCAGGCTGTAGGCGAGCCTTAAGGACATTTTTACATTAGTGATTGATGCGGAAGGTCCAGCCTATTGTGTGTGGTGTCATTCCCTCAGCTAGTGGTTCTATAAGAAGCAGGCTGAGCAAGCTGTGGGGAACAAGCCAGTAAGGTGTACCCTTCCATGGCCTCTGTGTTAGCTCCTGCCCTGTTTGAGTTTCTGACCTGACTTCCTCTGATGTTGAACAGTGATGGGGAAATGTAAACTAAAAAGCCCTTTCCTTACCAAATTTTATATCACATCAATAATAACCCCAATTATGACAGCCATGACATAATTTATAAATTATGTCATAATCTATAAACCTGAGATAATAATTCCCACCTAAAGGACTATTAATAGGTAGAGAAAAATAAATCATTTTGGGTCTTAGCAATACAAAAATAAGCAATCCTGTTTCCTGTTCTCAAGATACATAAAACAAAATCGTTTCAACAACACTTGGATCCCATTCGATGTTGTACATCAGTGCAATGTGATGCCCTTGGCTTAAGTTGAAAATGTCATAGGTCAAAATGCACTTAAGGCTGGGCAGATAGCTCAGTCAGTAAAATGCTTGCTGCACTAGTATGGAAACCTGAGTTTGGTCCCTGACACATAAAATCCAGGCATGACCAAAGTGCTGGTAATCCCAGAGCTAGGGAGCTATAGACCAGTGAAACCCTAGGGCTCCATGGCCAGACAGCCTAGCTCAATCAGTGAAACCCATGTTCAGTGAGAGACCCTGTCTCAAAAACTAAGATGGAGGCCGATGATGGGGGACACTCCATGTTGAACCCTGTCTTCCCCTGACATATATGCATGTGTGCACACACGAGTGCACACACATGCTTGACCTCCGTGACCTCATAGTAGATTGGGTTCCCCACTGCCAATTCCTACCATTGTAAAAGAATGTCATGCTGAATGTTGCTATCCAAGAAAACCACCAAGGTTCAAAAGATTTCAGTTTACTACATATATCACTTTCACATCAACTTAAAAAACAAAGATCCAAACTTCCTAAATGGCACCTTCTTTCTCCTCTACGCTGGGATTTCCCTATACACCTGGCACCCTTAGCATAGTGTCTGTTGAGCAACTACAAGCGCAACAAAAGCTAAATGGATGGGCAATTAGATATCCTGTGAGTAGCTTGCTTTTCCTGAAGTTGAAATTATGCCCCAAACAAGGAAGTTTCGTTTGGTAAGTCATTTAAACTCTCCACTAAGATTTATGGGGAGAGGAGCTGGAGAAACAGCTTAGCCATTAAGAGCACCTGTTGTTCTTCCAGAAGATCTGGGCTTTGTTTCCATGGACCACATAGTGGGTCACAAACATCAGTGACTCCAGTGCCAGCGGATCCAGTGTCTCCTTCCGTTCTCTGAGGGCACCAGGCTTGGAAGTGGTGCAGACACACATGTAGACCAGACACTCACACACTGTCTCTTTAGAGGTAGATATACACTGCATGTAGATACAGATATAACAAACATGTTTAGGAAAGAAGTCGATAGTATCACTAATTTTCCAAGTGTTCCACAAAGAAAGTTAAAATTGCATATGCTGTGAAAAAAAAAATCATGAGTTGATGTTTTCTCTATGCGTGAAATTAGTAAAGCTTCTTGCCCAGAAATAAGTATCAATTTGGCAACAGGGGAAATGTTTGCATATTTTCCTCTGAACGAGCTGACTTCATAAAGAGGGAGGGAGCCGGAGTTTCTGGTTTCTGGAGCCCTGGAAGCTAAGAGCTGAAAGTATAAACAATGACTAACACATTAGTCATACTACACAGCTGTTCCCAAGCAGGACAAGAAATAACAGGCTCAAAGGGCTACAGGAGAATCAGGCTTGGCAAGACAAAGAACATTTTATCTGGAAGAGTGAGTCCCAGATAGATGGCCCTGGAAAAGAATGTGGCCCAAGGGATTTTACTGTGTGTCGTTCAGATAGATATCCATGAGCTTATTTTGATTGGTTTTTAATTGTCTTCTTTCATAAAAGCTGAACATATGAAACGATTTTCTAGAAACTTGACTCGTTTCTCACATGTCCCCTAGAGGGCAGCAGTGGCCCAAAACACAGGCCAGGACCAAAGTCTGGCTACAATCTGCCTCTGATCAAGTTGTCAGTGATGTGTTTGTTTCTGTTAGTGTCTGTCTAGGAAAACCGTTAAATATTAGAAAACAATGTAGTGAGGTCATTTTACAAAGTTTGGAAGGGGGTTATATTTTACACTTTTTTTTCCTGTATAGGACCTGCACACACAGAGCCCCAGAAAATCCTTCCTTTCTAATGCCACCATTCATTATGCTTGGGCTTTCCTCCTCTGACTAGCACGCTTTTAAGCCTCAGTGGGCATTGCTGTGATGGCTACTGTCTCGGATTGCCATTTCATCAAATACAAAGTTTCTCGTCTGTTTCTGCTGAAGTTGAAACCTCTGTATTCAGAAATTCATTGGCATATATTTCACATCTCGAGCCTATTGAACCAACTGCTGTGACCCCAGAAAACCCAGGCCCCATGGAAAATAGCAGCCTCATACCTGCTTTCTTTAGTTTGGGGGACAAAGAAAGGTTGGGTCAAGTACAGATGGCTCAGGATACCTGACAGCTAGTGGTGTTGACCCTACCCAACTCCCAAGCCCAAGTCATTGTGGAGTTAAAGAAGTACTATAAAGAGGATTAGTTTGCCAGTGGCCACCTTCCTTACTGGCCAGAATGGTGGTGGAGAAACTTTCTGGTGGGACAACAGATATTAGAGGCAGAAACCAACAGAACAGCAGCCAGGGGATGCCACCCACTGGCATCAAAGGGAGTGATGGGCAAAAGGCTACAGAATACACCAGTCAGCTGTAACACAAATCATGACTTAAACTGTAGTTTCATAGAAATAAGAAAATATGGGGTGCACAGTGAGACTATGATCGAAGAGCAACATAATTCAAACCCTGGTCTAAGCATTTTGTTTGCTTGTTTGTTTGTTTTTGTTTTTTTGTTTTTGGGTTGTTTGTTTGTTTGTTTGTTTGTTTTGAGACAGGGTTTCTCTGTATTGCTTTGGAGCCTGTCCTGGAACTCACTCTGTAGACCAGGCTGGCCTTGAACTCACAGAGATCTGCCACCTGCCTCTGCCTCCTGAGTGCTGGGACTAAAGGCATGCACCACCAATGCCTGGTGCTTGCTTGCTTGCTTGTTTGTTTGTTTGTTTGTTTGTTTGTTTGTTTGTTAAGACAGCGTCTCTCGGTAGTTAGCCCTGTCTGTCCTGGAACTCACTATGTAGGGCAGGCCGGCCTCAAATTCACAAAGATCTGCTTGCTTCTGCCTCCCTGGGATTAAAGACATGTGTAACTACACCCAGCTTCTCTGGTCGTACTCAGTCCAACTACACAGTTCAAACTCTCAAGTGGAGGCCATGAACACAACTTTTGACAGGAAAGCTGTTCATTCAGTTTTTGTCCCTGTGAGAAGCTGATTTACAATTGGTAAAAACCACATCTGACTACAAGCATCAGACTCTGGTGTGACTCATGTAAACATCCCATTTGATTGAATTCCTGGCACGATCAATAGGGGTTTCTAGTTGCCACATCAGCTGCATTCTACAGAAAGACTATGGAAGCATCATTTAATTCGATTTCATACTTGCTACTTCTGACACTTAAGCAATGTCGTCATACTCCTTTTGCATGTGGTAGTGAAATCATGGGTATATTACCAAGATTAAATTTCACAAGGATGTCTACCCTTCTTTCTGTTTTTCTTTCTGCGAAAGTCAGCAGGTTTCTTGCAATACCACCTGTGAGGGTTCTGTGAGATGAGGGATTTAAAAACTTTCCACACCTTTCCCACTTACAACACACCCCCTTCCCATCGAAGCATTTTGGAGCCTAATAGCTAGTTTTTGAGAACATTAACGCATATGATGAGTGTTCAATATGTGCAGGGAATATGTTAAATGCTTTATGTGGAGAAATGTGTTTAATCATCCAAGAAACACTCTGAAGTTTCTTTCCATGACACAACTGTGGAAACCGAGGCACAGCATGTTACTGGCAGAGGATAGAACCAAAAATGGATTCTAAGCACTGATTTGTTTCTAATCCTATGGGAGGTAGAAGGATCAGAGTTCAAGGTCACCCTCAGTTTCATAAAGACCTTGAGGCCAGCATAGTATACAAAGATGAAGGAAGAGGGAAATTGCAGCATGGTTAAGTTGTTACCATTTTATAAAACCAGTGGATGAATCAATGATGGATGAATGGATGGATGGATGGATAGATGGATAATAGATGGATGGATAGATGGATGGACAGAAAGATAGGTGGATAACGGATGAATGGATGGATCATGAGTAATGGCTGATGGGTGAATAGATGGTGGATGCCCATTTTTAAATGTATAGCTACAGCTATTTTACTTCATTTATTTGACAAGTATCAAAGTAAGCCCAGACAGGTAGGAAGGATATCTCTCCAAAGTGCATGAATGCAAAGTGGTATGGACAATATCAATACCCGAGTGCAACACATCTGCCTGCTAAGTGCTGTGAGACACTCATTAGGCCTGGGCTATTCAGTCTTTGTTTCCATTTTGTTTCAGCATTTAGAACCCAGGCTGAGAGACATATCAGCAATATTCCTTTGTCCATAATTCCTGAAATGTGTTCAGAAGTCACATTTTAATCATCTCACTGCCTGAGTCCTCACTCACTGGCATAGCTTTTGAAGTGATCTTGAGTGGACATTGGCAACCACCATTGTGCACTGTTCTTCTGGTGGTAGATACAGATCCTGTGCGTTTTGACTTCTTTTGCATCTCTTTAAAAAAAAAATTTCCCAGCAAATACTATACTATACAGTACTCAGGGGCTGGATGCAGGAAAATCAGAAGTTCGAGGCCATCTTTGCCTACATAGAGGACTCAAGGTTAATCTTAAGTGTGTGGGATACTGACTCAAGAAAACAAGAATGCCATGTTATAAAAGTACCCAATCTGAAAGCAAGAGCTGTGCCTATGTTGTAGGAGCCTTGGACTCAGAAGAGCATAGGTCTGTCATGCCTTCCCCCTGCTTTAAACCATTATGTGAAGCAAGATGGATGCGTGATGAGATGAGTTTCACCAGCTGCTGGTGGAGATATACTGGAAAGGCCACATGGTTTTCTCTTCTGCTGAGGCAGTGATTTTACCCTATTGGTTTTTTGAGCAGGAGTCATGCTGATCTTGCCACCTCCCAATCATAAATATATCCTACTGAAGTAAGCACACCACACACTATTGGGTTTTTAAGTTGTATTTATTATTAGTAATTGTGCATGAGAGGACAAGTGTGTGTGTGAATAAGGGGGTGGAGAGAGAGGGAGGATGTATGGAGGGAGAGAAGGGGAAAGACAGAGAGAGAGAGGGAGAGAGAGAGAGAGAGAGAGAGAGAGAGAGAGAGAGAGATGTGATGTGTGTGTGTGACACCTTCAGGATTCATATTTTCCTTCCACTGAGTCCCAAGAATTAAACTTCTATCATCAAGTTGTATGCAATCATGTTTACGCACTGGGCAGTCCACAATACTGAATGTTGACTCGGTCTTGCATTGTTCAGTAAACCCTTGCCCTGGATATACTTTTGTATAGATTGTGTGTCTTATTTGCTAACATTTTGTTTAGGGTTTGTGAGTTTGTGTTTGTGATAACCTGGTCAGATTTTATCAAGAGTGATTTGAGTCTTAATCTTGAGTCATTGAACCCAAGTACCATATTACTCTCTGTGTGTGTGTGTGTGTGTGTGTGTGTGTGTGTGTGTGTGTGTGTTCATTGTGTTTAAGATGCATAAGTAATACTCTTGAATTTAAGATTTTCAAAACAAACCTTGCAGAAAGGAGCTAGGCAGATGTCTCCATAGATAATGTTCTTGACATGTAAGCCTGAAGACATGAGTTGAGATCCTCAACATCATGTAAAAGCTGTGCACTGCAGTAGATCAGTGCTGGGGGACGATGAAGACAGGAGGGCCATCGGTGCTTGCTGGTTAGTCAGTGTAACCTCATCAATGAGTTTCAGGCTCAGAGGGAGACCTGTCTCAAAGCAATAAGGTAAACAGAGAATAACTGAGAAAGATACCTATGTCAACCACTGGCCTCTATAGGCACATAGCCACGTGTAGAAGTATGTGTGCTATGTAAGGAGAGCTGACAGTTATCTGCAGAATGAAGTAACCTAGGGCAGCTACTCCTTGAATAATTGACCACAGTGACCCATATGTCTTTCCAATCAGAAAGAGCCATTCTTGTTACATGTGTCACATGATTGGTCCATGCTAAGCCAGTCTTATATCATTTACTCTGATGTTCACGGTATGCTCAGCTGAACATTATAGACCAATGGTAGATATTTTAACCACAGATATTTTAACCCTCTGGATATGTATGTACAGCTCAACACATGCTATTGTCCTAGGATTAATGCATGATTTGTACTTTCATATGTAAATGCCCCCTAAGAAGTCCTGCCATGAGAAATATAACTTTAAGAAAAATATCTAATAATAAGTATCCCCTGAGCTGGCTGGGCACTCAGAAGCTGAAGGGTTAGTGCCCTTTGTGAGTTGACAGTCACTCACTCAGTCAATCTGACAGACTTTGGGCACTGCTACTTGACTAAACTATCTTGCCTTTTGTTCACTGCTAAATTATTTGGATAACTCAAAAATAAAATTTTATCTGCTTTCCTTCCATCTGGTTGTTCTTCTTTTTCTACTTACCCTTTCCATTCAAAACGTGCCAGTTTCACAAGTAAAAGAGAAACACCACTGACATAAACAGAAAATAATCTTTACTACATGTGCTGAATGCTACATAGAATATTTGAATATAATTTAGTGTCTTCTGTTTTATTTGAAGACCCTAAACCCAAACCAAACTTAGAAGTCATTAATGAAACTTTTGTCTTAGCTTAGTAATGAGTCTCCAGAAAACTTCACTTGTTGAACACATATTTCATGCTCCACATGATGAGCCTGGTGTTTCCATTCACTCTCTCTTCCATCTTTCTAGAATTATTTTTAGGAGAGTGATATGCTCTGGAATGCTTGTCAGCCATAAACTCTTTTCAGCAGTCTGAGTGCTTTTCGTTTGATTGGTGAGTTAACTGTGTCCTGGCAAGCCACAGGACACACCTAAGAGAGCTCTCCCACAAGGACCCCAAACAGCCTACCTAAGTGTCATCAGCCGTGCACACACCAAGGGTCAGGCCCCACCACACCCTGTCCCTGTTCTTCACTAGATTCCACAGGACTAAAAGACCAGCATTTCAAAACAACAATAGAAGGGAACTAGACAGAACATATCAAGTTGAAGGGAATAATGTTTCTCTTAGCAAAGCCTTCCATTTTCTCCCTCATTGATGTTGAAAAGAAGAGTGCACATTTAAAGAGTATTCCAGAGTGTATTTCATCTACCTATGTCTGTCTCTTTGTAAGTTCTTATTCAGGATAGTGGCCACCTCAATTGCCTCCTGAGAATACACAGCTAAGTCAATACATACAACCCAGAAGTAATCACACAGCACAAACAACACTCAATAAGAACAACAGTGGCCTGGCAGGAATGTCACACACTTTTAATCCCAGCACACAGAGAGGCAAAGACAGGTGGATCTCTGTTAGTTCAATGACATCTTGGTCTGCCAAGGCTACACAGAGAAATCCTGTCTTGAAAAACAAAACAAACAAACAAAATAGAGAGAGAGACAGAGAGAGAGAGAGAGAGAGAGAGAGAGAGAGAGAGAGAGAGAGAGAGAGAGAGAGAGAGAGAGAACAACAGTGGACCTCGTATAAACTTCTGTGGCTGGCCTTCCCTCTTTCTTTCTGTGTCAACATGATGAACGTTCCTAAGACCAGCTGGACGTTCTGCAAGAAATGTGGCAAGCAGCAGCCCCATAAAGTGACGCAGTACAAGAAGGGCAAAGACTCTTTGTATGCCCAGGAAAAATGGCGTTATGACAGGAAACAGAGTGGATATGGTGGGCAGACTAAGCCTATTTTCCGCAAAAAGGCTAAAACTACAAAGAAGATTGTGCTGAGGCTTGAGTATGTAGAGCCTAACTGCAGCGGATGCGGCTATTAAGAGATCCAAGTTTTGAACTGGGAGGTGATAAGAAGAGAAAGGGCCAAGCGATCCAGTTCTAAGAGGATCTTGTTATGAAGACAATAAAAGAAACTCACCTCATTTGATTGTGGTTGGTCTTTTGGGAGGGAATAAACTAAACTTAAAGTTTCTGCTTGATGGCTGAGTACAACTTTTAGGAGTAAAAAACAACAACAACAACAACAAAAAAAAGTGGTATAGGTCCCTTTCTCTCAAAGCAAGAGTCCTTAGAATCACTGTGTGTGTGTGTGTGTGTGTGTGTGTGTGTGTGTGTGTGTGTGTGTGTGTAAATTATGAACAATAGAAGCTTGAAGTTTTTTATTATTATTATTCAATAATTGAAAACTACTCCCAAAACAAAAGTAAGTTGAACACTGACTTTTCTTGTGAATGTCTCATTCATATATCTTTAGCTGCTCCAGTGCCCAGAAACTCAAGAGGGAAAATGTAAGACTCGGTGTCTTCAGCAAGGACATTGTATTGGCATAGAATAGGAAGAAATGTCATTTTTAAGCCAATAGTCAGCACACATTTGTATAGCTGGCTCTCTCGCCAGATAGATATGGATATTTAAACATCAAGAGGTATTCTTTACTTGAATAATTAAGAATAACTGACATAATCTCTGTCCCCACGGTAGATAAACTGCACTCCATAGCCACTCTATCTGGCAAAGCAAGCTGTTCTAGCACTGTGACTTTCCCTTTGTATCAATCTGGTGTTGCTCGCATGAGGCAAAACACCACAGTCTCCTCTTGTTTCCCTAGGAAGTAGAGGGATGACTTGATAGCTTCAGAAAATAGAAAGGGACGAACTCAATGCAAGGTGCCTTCTTTGTTTTGGCGGCAGGGAGGTAATATCATTCAGGGATACCTGACCAATAGGTGTTAGCCAATAAATACCAGAGCCCTTTGACTCTCTCTGGCTTCAAATACGAATTATGATGATGCACTGTAGACTCCTGGCAAGTGGCTTTGCCTTTCTGAATCTAAGCTTGCTCGTGTAGGAAATAGGAATTTTAATACTACCTTCCCATAAAGTCGCTATGAGGAGTTCATGGCTGTCAAAGTCTTGGGCCCCACACCTCACACTTTAGTGCTTACTAAATGTTAGATAGTATTACAGATTACAAAATCATGCATGTTAGTGGCATATTAATCTGTGTGAAATATGTTTTTAGATCTCAAAGTGCCTCTTAATGGGTAATATATGTTAGCAGTGATTACAGCAGGACAAATTAACACTCTTCCTTTGCAGCCTCAGCTTTGTTAAATAGATGGCATATGATTAGAGACAATTATAACTAAGGAATCTTGTTTTTAAAAAATCAGGTTTATCATCACATTAAAAATGCTTGGGATCAGAAACCTTTCAGATTTTTGGATTTTGTTGGCATGTGGAATTTATCACACTGACATAATGAGTTATCTTGGGTATAGAAACAAATCTCAGCTGAAAATGCATTTGTATTTCATAAACCGTATACCCATAACTGGAGGTTGTTATATATTTTCATTAGTTTTGTGCACAAAACAGTCTTCTAATAGGAAAATTACCACTGTGATATCATGGCAACCCTCAAAAGTGGTTGGAACTTGGAGCATTTTATACTTTCAGATTAGGGAAGCTCAACCTATGTTTAAAATTATGGCATCTTGGGAGATATCTCAGTAATGTGATTGCAGGCATGAGACCCAAAATTCAACACACATGACTGATGTAAAAGGCAGAGCATGGTGTCTGGTGTTTGCAATCCTGACACTGGGAAGCAGAAATAGGCAGATCTCTAGGACTCACTGACCAACCAGTCTAGCCTAATTCTAGTGGATGAGCCCTAGATCTTACTAAAAGTAGAAAGCAAAGTAGGTAGCTTCTGACAAAACCTCCTGAGGGTGACCTCTGACCTCCACAGGCATGTACACCCACATATACACTTTTGCATGCATGTGTACACAAGGGCACAGAAACAGTAAGATACAGAGAGAGAGAGAGAGAGAGAGAGAGAGAGAGAGAGAGAGAGAGAGAGAGAGACTGGATAGATGATAGATAGATAGATAGATAGATAGATAGATAGATAGATAGATAGATAGATGATGGTGGAAGGAAGGAAGGAAGGAAGGAAGGAAGGAAGGAAGGAAGGAAGGAAGGAAGCTATTGGCTTTCCTGCCCCATGGTGCTGTTTGAATTACTCTGGGCAGAGATAAAAACTGGAAGGAAACATTCATGCCTCTTCTCAAAACCCAACACTCTTTAAGACTGATCCTGTGACAGAAGTGCCCTGACCCCTGGCCTCCTTGGCTTATATGTACAAGAGAAGGAACGCCAAGTTGATCCGGACATGCTTAACTGATTATGTCACTCACAGAGATGCAGTTAACAGCTTGCCCACGAAGAGGAACTTACCAAGTGACAAACAGCCTGTGAAACATTCAGCATAAATCTTCTCAGAGCTAAGGAGAGACCCTGGCGTTCTTTGTCCAAATTGATGTTTACAAGTCCCAGGGAGGAAGTTGGGCATCTGCACTCTTGCATTAGGAACATGTTTAAAGGCATGGCACCAACTGAAGACAAGCCTCATGGCTTAGTCCTTCCCTAGCCATGTTAGTTGTCCTTCAAGGGCACTGGTGTTTCTTTGTGTATTCATTTTAAGAGGAATCTATTTAGAACTCGGTGGGATGTATGTCAAAGTACTTAAAAATATTTCCTGGCACATGGCCTCAGAGCAGGCTTGGAAGTTGGGGTTAGTCGGTGTGACTCCCCTCTCATAGAAACAAGCCTCTGGAAAACCTCACTTCTCAGTCTCTTGGGTGGGAGATAATGTATTTCAAGGTCGCCCAGAAGATCAAATGACATGTACATTAAAGATGCTGAGTGAGCAAGCAAGTGTGAGATAACATAGGCTGTGCGTGGAATCGTTTTTTCTGCAGTGAAGGTTTTGTGCACATGTATGTTTGGTGTACTTATTTTTCTGGTTTCTGCATGGAGAACAGCTCACTTCTGTAGGTGGAGAGACACACAGCAGCTGGAAGGCAGTAACAGAGCAAGACTCATGGAGCTGGAGTTACAGGCAGTTGTGAGCCGGCTGATGTGGGTGCTGGGAACTGAACTCGAGTTCTCTGCATGAGTAGTGTGTGCTTTGAGCCACACACTCGGTTCTTTTAAATGGCCTCGTGAGCCCATTTTCATATTTATAGACCTGTGCACACCTCTACCTTTTACATCAATGTTCTTCCATTTACCATTAGCAACTGTTCAGTAAGATGTCATTCCTGCTTCCCTGTGGCTTTTGGAACACCACACACACACACACACACACACACACACACACACAGAGAGAGAGAGAGAGAGAGAGAGAGAGAGAGAGAGAGAGAGAGAGAGAGAGAGAGATAAGTGACCAAAATGCAATTGTTTTCTTTCTTTTCCTTTTCTTGTCCCTTTAACATATGCTTAGGGTTTTATTTTTGTTTTTTTGGTTGTTTTTGGTGGTGGTGGTGGTGGTGGTGGTTGTGGCTGCAGTGGCTGCAGAGGCAGCAGTGGTGGTGGTGAGGTTGCAGAGTGGTGTTTGTTTGGTGAAGATAAACAGGTATTATGTGTAACAGTCAGTCAAGATAGCTTTAAACATGCCACGGCACATTAGTGTTATTTATTTTTAATGAGGTATAACTGAAGAATAGCTCTAACATATTTTATAATACTGATAGTGACTATGCATGTCAGTTTGTCCCCAAAATAAATGTCCTTTTCAGACACAGAACATTTTTTTTTTATTCCAAGACACAACCATGTCATTAACTTTAAAAAGCTGGACTCAGCTTTTTAAAGTTAACACTGGACTCAGATCTTTTCCAGCCTCTACTCCCATAATGGAACAAAGGGCAGCTGGCTCCTGCCTCTCTCTCGAGCGTGTGGAGCTAAGTCAGTAAGAGCTATCTTGGCACAAGAGACTTTTGACTAGAAAAAGAATGTAGTTCAGATTTCCGGGCTTGCAAAATTACATTTTTAACAAACTCATCCAACACCAACAGGAAACCTAAAAAACAATTTTTAGAGAAAGACTATTATGAATATTATGCCAACCTCCAAACATACTGTAGTACATTCACAGACTCAATCTAGTCTAATAGCATTCACTGATACCTAGAAAAAATAGAAATTGTGCTGTGAATTTGGACCTGGAAACACATATACACACACACACACACACACACACACACACACACACACACACACACACTAAAAAGTACAGAATCTTTAATACATTCACCCTTAAGTGGGTAACCACCCAGATCCCAAGGTCAGATCCACTAGCTTAGCTAGAGGAATTCATCTATATCTTTTTCTACAATTATCCTTTAAAATATGAGTTTGTCTACACAACCACTTTAGGATAGATGGAATGCACACAGCCCTACAGTACTTGCTGATGCTGTCCCCCTGCAGCTTTCAAGAAAACAGGGTAGTGGATGGTGTCTCCCACAAACCAGCGGAGCCCTGGTGTCCTCAGGGCTCATGGTAGGGTTGACTTGAAAAACACTTCGACAAGAGCCCACCCCACACACAGCTGAGTAGCCTGGAACCAAGGGCTTTTCTTCTTACTCAAGCAAATGCAGCTTCATACAACACTTTCCCATGGTGCTGGCGACAGAAAGGATTGTTTCACATGGCAGCTACATCAACTGTACCAAAGTTGGGGAAATGGCCCCAAGATAGACAGCTGGGAAATACCTGTTCTAGCTGGTCTGGCTAAAACAACTTGTAGACATGTTGCTCCAACATATGGATACTGGATGAAAGGGTATCTGTAGAAATGGGGTTATGGGAGGGAGTTTTCTCTTTTGGTCACCAACACACAGCATTATGGAAGTGCATAGACATGCATCTCTGACCCTTGACACTAACCAGAGACTAGGCCTGTGGATGGAGCAGTCCAGAAGTCTGGCATCCAGGGTGATTTGGACAAAGCTGCTTGTAAAGACTAATTATATCCAGCACCCTGCCTCACCCTGGCTGTGGGGCTCAGAGCAGTTCTTTAGAGCAAGCCAGTCAGGGGAGGCAGCCTATCCGTGTGCCGCCAGCCACTTGATCTCTTAGGTTCCACAAAGTTCTTGGTTATTGCAACAGCAGCTGAGCCAACCCAGCAATCTCCCTCAACAGCTGTTTTTCAATAAACCTTTTGACCAAATGCAGCTGTTCTTTAAAGTAGGTGCATTGGCCAGCTTATTTTTCTCCCTCGAATGCTTATCTGAGCCGACTCCTTAGCAGCTGTCACTCACTATCAAGGTAGTCTTTTATACCGCCAACCAGATCTGACATTCCAGACCAATGGGTGGGCAGTGGAAGCTTGCACGGCCCCGTGGTCCAAGTCACCCACAGCTGTTGCATTGATCCCTGGAGGAGACATTTGCGCCTGCGCAGGAGGGAGGGGCGTTGGCGCCTCTGGCTGTCGGTTACAGACCGCTAAAATGAGGACTTAACACCACATGACTAAGAAAACCCTCTCCATGGGAATTTTATGTAAGTAATTTCCCATACTCACGAATATACTGAGAAAAAGACTTGGGCAATAGAAGCCCCGAGCTAGTAATTGAGTTGATGACAGAGTTTTCCGGGGGGGGGGTCCATATTAAATTTGCAATTTGAAAATTATGACCCCAGATTTTTTTTTTTAATTTAACAATGAAGAAGTGGAGGGTTGGCTAAGCAGCTGTGAGCCTTGCAGCTCTTGGAGAAGACTGGAGTTCAGATCCCAGAACCCACTGCTAGGCAGCTCTCAACCACCTTCTGACTCCAGCTTCAGGGAGCTGACTCCCTCTTCTGGCTACTGCAAGCACCTGCACTCATGTGCACATACTCCCAGACAGAAATACATTAAATACACATACCTAAACATAAAAATAAAGATTTTTTTAAATTAAGAATATTCAGCAAAAGAAAAACAACCCACCCATAAAATAACCAAAGACATGAACATCTCTTTCAGCAATAAGAAGATAAAATGTGGTCAGTTATCCCAGGAAGAGATGTTTGACAGTATTAGTCATTAGGGAAATGCCGATGGAAACCACAATGAGTTCTCTTTACTACTATTGAGCAGTAACTTTGTTAAAAAAAAAAAAAAAAAAGTGATGACACTAAATACTACTGGTGGGAATGTAAAACATACAGTCCTTCTGAAAATAAAACCTGAAAACCTACGGCTTATTTAGCATTTGATTCAGGACTTGGCATTCTCAGGTATTCATCTCAAAGAAAAGAAAATCCACACAAAAACTTATGTTCAAATGTTTATGGAGGTGTTTTGCATTGTAACAAAATGTTGAAAGAACTTGAATGCCATCCTATGGGTGAATGAACACACCCTGGTATGTCCATATAACAGATCCTTAGTCAGTAATGAAAAGAAATGATTTATTAATGCAAATGACACCCTGAAGGGAACCCAAGGGTAAAAAATTCAATCTGAAAATATTATACTTTAATAGTCCAAATAATATGTCTCATAGTGGTGCTAATCTTGAAATGGAGGGAAAGTTAATGGTTGCAGGGAAATTGTGAATGCTCAAGGGTCAGTAGCAAATGGTTTTATTGGTAATTACTTATATATGTAAATTGTGGTATTTGAAATTTTATCATTATTGTGCATGTGTATGTGTGCATGAGCACACACATGTAAGATGGCTGACTTAGGATGTTTTTGCTTATTTGTGTGTTTCAATTAGGGGTAATGTTTTATTTTGTTTTGGGGGGCTTGGGGGTTTGTTTCATTTTTGATCTTCAGGTTTTTGTTGTTGGTTTTTTGTTGTTTTTTGCTGTTTTTGCTTAAGACTTTTTTTTTTTCAGGAAAGGCAATGTCACTGATAAAATACCATAAAAATTCTAACATCATTTTTGGACAATAAAACACATATTTGGAGAGGAAACTGTTGGCTAATTTCCACTGAGGCTCCAATTCTTGTTAGGTAGGGTGAATGGTGTTGATGGTGTTAGCAAAAAGCAGTTTTGACCAGAAAGGTCAGTTCATCTGTGGGCTGGAGCACAGATGAGGTCTTGCACGATGCTGCGTGTCATCTGCTTTGTTCCTCTTCTCTCCTTCCTGTTAGTAGTTACAGTTCACAGCGTGTCCAGTTCTCACCTTCAAGAATCAGAAGTCATGTGTGTGTGTAGTTTGGGGCTGTGCAGCCCAGGATGTAGTAGAGGCAGTGTCTTCTTGAGGTCCCCCCCAACCTTGCTTGAAAAAAAAAATCTGAAGTATCTGAAGTCACCCTTAATAACAATTTATTTTCCTGGAACTTCTTCCAATAATTTCCTCTTAGGTTGAGGTATTCCATGAGGCCCTTTTCAAAAGGGCTAGTAGCTGTTCCTTACCCACTTTACAGGAGTGACCATTTGGGAGGTCGGGTAATGGGCAGGCAGAAGAGTCCCAAGGGCATGTACAGTGCTCAGTGTGCTTCTGAAAGGCGTTGCCACTTATCCATTTCATTGTGTGTGTACATGTGCATGTGTGTGTGTATGCGCGCACACGAGTGCATGTGTGTGTGAGTACGTGCACACGCTCCTATGTATGGGGTAGTGGGTGGTACACATCTGTGCTCTTACTTGTGGATTCCAGAGGTCAACCTTGGGGTTGTTCCATAGAAGCACCCCCTTTGAGGCAAGGTCTCATTGGGTCTAGGGCTGCTGAATCAGCCAGTGAGCCCACGGCATCCTCACCAGGATGAGAAATCACAAGGCCATGCCATTATGCCAGGCTTTTTCCGATGGTGCTGAAAATCAAATTCGGGTTCTCATCCTTGTGTGGCAAGCACTTTACTGTGCCATCTCACCATGCTCATCTGTTTAATGAATGACTGAGGAAGTGAAAGCCACAGAAGAGGGCAGGATGTTACAAAGAAAATTAGTGATAAGACCAGCCCTGGATAACTCAGGCACACATGTCGGCAACTAACAACACACACTCACACTCACACACACACACACACACACACACACACACACACACACACACAATTAATTTTCTTTGCCTCTGTTACCCCAGCTGTAAAAATGGGTCTGATGGTAACAGCACATGGCCTCCTCTGTTGTGGTGATCTAATGAGGGGGGGAAAAAAACCTCCACCCCCCACCTACTCACCCCCCCACCTTCCCCCCAGCCTGTTGCATTTTGGGGCCACAAAACATACTGCTTACCATTTCTTAGTCACTGTCCTATACTCAGTGCCCAGGGTGGCTTGAAAAGAAGTGATTTGCCATGTTGCTAACAGCAACAGAGTCAATTAACTATCCCTCAGAAATACATTCATGAAGAAAATGTCTATTGAAAACAGATCGAGAGAAGTCTGGTCCTTGCCAAGCAAATGACCACACACCTGCATGGATCCACCTTCAACTTGTCATATACCAGACCGTATTCTTCCTCTTCCTCTTCCTCTTCCAGCAACAGTGCATTAAGGATTGCCTAGATTATACAGGTTGCCCGCAATGCATTTTCTTGTCAAAACATTTCATTTACCCAGTATGCTGGTCACAGTGCCTGAGGGGTCAGGAGTTCAAGGGCAACCTTGGCAACATTGCAAGTTTGAAATCAGGTTACAGGAGACCCTGGACCTATAGGAGGGGCAGGGAATTGCCAAAGGGACTGAAATTTATTCAGGAATTGTAGGGAGGAAGAGAAATCCACCTAAGAAAACCAAAGGTAGTTTTCTGAAAGGGGGAGGGGGAGTGGTGGTACTGAGAGAGAGATTTGTTTACTGTTCTTTCTTTGGAGATAACACGATGAAACAGCCCTTACATTAAAATATAACTCCCCCCATCTCACCCTCCTGACCTAAGAACTGAGGCCGAGGATGAAACGTCGCCATCTTTGTGTCTGCCTTGTTGCTTAGCCTTTCCAAGGGTTTATAAACGTAATACATCCCTAGCTGAAGGCATTCACACCCTAATCCCCAGCTGATTTTTTTTTTTTTTTTTTTTTTTTTTTTTCTGGACTGGAGTGAGCAGATTACACAGTCGAGCCCAACAGGCAGTTTAGAAGGCGGACTGAAAGTTCCCTGCGGGCAGGAGCCAAATGAGTAGTGTCCACGGCCACCTCCTTAGAGCTAGGCATGATGCCTGACATCCCTAGCAGCTAGACAGTTCTTATGTATCTGCATGAAAAAATGGCCATGATTCTGCCCTCAGAACTCACAATCAGCTTCAAAGTCCAAAATGTCCCAGAGAAGGGCTGGCTGTCTTTGGTTTGCAAGAATTCCTGCCAACCCAGGAGAGGCCAATGTCAGTTTCAGATCTACCCCCAACCTGGGGTCTGGAGTAGGTGCCTCCCTCACCCCACACCGCTTCCTGCAGGGTCCCCTCAAGCCCGGTGGAGGGGAAGGTGACCAGGAGGGGGAGAGCCAGCCCGCACGTGCAGCGTCCAGGGGAGGAGGCTGGGCCAGCGCAGCGCTTAGTCAGCAGCTGGGCTCGGTTTTGAAACAAAAGCCAATGTCCTCCCTCGGAGTCTGCAGCCGGTCAGTTCCTAGGGGGAAGAAAGCTATGCTGCCCAGCCGGTTAGTGGCCCAACTTACTTTTCCTGAGCCCGGGACTGAGGGCCAGCGGATGTTCGGGAGTGGGTGGGATGCTGCGGGGAGGGGGCGCGGGGACAGCTCGCACACACCCTGCCCAGCTCTTGCGTCCGCTTGGCCCAAGGCCGGGTTCCCGTGGGTGCCAGGCACACGCTGATCCGGACCAAGCACCCCGGAGCCCAGGCCCCACCGGTGTGCGTGCAGCCGAGGCACCTTCGCTACCTCGCGTCCCGCAGCTCAGACACACCAGGCCCTGGTTTCATGAATGAAATCCAATCGTGTGGTTATAAATAGCCGCCAAGGCTGCTCACGTCACGGTAGAGAGAGGGAGCGATCGGAGGCCGCCACGGCGTTGCTCGCTCCGTGCCGGGACTCAGGGTTCCGCCCGGTGCCCCGCCTGGTCGGGGACGGGGGCGGGAGGAGGGCAGGGCTGGAGGCGACAGCGACCTGGGGACGAGCCCCGAGGCCTGGGCCAGGAGGCGGACGCGGCCGGGCGCGGCTGTGCCATGCTGCCTTTGTGCCACGCCGGGCGGGTGGCGCGCGGCGCGCAGAGTCCCCGCGTCCCCGCGAGCGCGCGCGGCGGGGGCCGCTGCTGAGCGGTGGAGGGAGCCGGGTCTCGCTCGGCTGCAGGGTAGGTGGCCGTGTCGTGCAGAGCCCCAGTGCGTACAGAGCCCTAGTTCCCGATCGCCCTGCGGGTGGCAGGTGGGGACCCCTGGCCCAGCGACATTTGCTGGAGCGAGCTGATGGGAGGCAAGGGGCAGTCCCCTCCCAGGCGCGTGAGCTAAAGAGATACCCGCCCGAGCCGCACCCCTAACTTGTAGCTGCTGAGAACACGTACAACAGGCACCTTAGGAGGCCGGCTGCACAAGGGAGGGTGCTGTCGCGCTCCCGGGAAGGCGCCTTTTCCTCGAAGGACCGTGGCGAGGAACCCGGGACCCGAGAAGCGAGGTGCTCTGTTCCCTGGGTGCTTGCACTGCCGGGAGTAGTGCTTTCGGGTGCAAGGCGACGCCCCTCGCCCCCACCCCCACCCCATGCCCTGTGTGTAGGGAGTTAGTTGTGAGTTGCTGTGACAACCGGTACACGCTGCCTTGTGTGTGGGTTTCAGCTTACGGGGTTAACAGTCAGGTATGGGGAAGATGTGCAAAAGAGATCCCACCCACACACCCCACCCACCCCCAAAAAAACAAGCGGAAGGAAGGCAAAGCTGTGTAAAAATATATCATTCGATCCCTCTGTTGGCGGTGCGGTTTCCATCCCGTATCAAACTACTCAACGGAGGAGCAAAGTCAATATTTAGACTTGGACAAGCCAGAAAGTTAGGAGGGAGAGCCAAGCACAGGGTTTTTGACTTGGCTTTGCTCGTCAGCGCACAAGCTGTGCCTTTGGAGCTGACTGTGTTGGGGAGGTGGGGGGGGTGTGCATGAAGATTGATACACACCCACACAGAAAACTAGGAAGTCCGGAAAGTAGCGAGCAGAGGAGCCATCCTGACTTTGAACCTCTCTGGCCTGTGTTTGGGGGCAGGAGGGGGGGTGCTGCTGAGCTCTTCTTGGATACTTAGTTTCATTGGCTCTGGAGTTTCTCCACCCCTCCTGCTGGACTGGCTGCTGTAAGAAACATCCAGGAGACTCAAAACCATCCCCAAACCATTCCAGGGGCTTTCCGCTTTGGCAGGGGAGGGTAGTAAACCATCAACAGGCGCCTAAGTTTGCTTACAAACACTACCTTGAGACTCTCCCGATGATAGTTTGGACGCCTATGAGAGCCGGTGCTTCCCATAAGATAAACTCAAGCTTTTAGACCGTAAAGAACCTCTATCTGCTTGTTGCCCCCACAGTCAATTGATAATTAAACAAGGTTCCCCTGAAGATTCCTGGTCCATATTTGATTGTTAATGGGGGTATGGCTTTGACCCATTCCATCCGAGGGTGGAAGGTTTTGGACTGCCATTGGGGATAGGGACTGTTACCAACAGTCTTTTAAGCTTGTCTACTCTTCTCTTCCAAGAGTGTGAAGGTCGTGGGTATTTCAAGGCACAGGGGCCATGTGTAATCAAACAGGCACAGAAACTGGTGTCATTGAATTAATACTGTCACACACACCAAAAAAAAAAAAAAAAAAAAAAAATAGAAGAAACAAGAATTGCTTGCTTTGGGGTTAAGGTGATGTTGTTTTAAAAATGACATTTTTGAAAGGAAAATCTCTCACCCCCTTCCTTGGCTTCTGTGCCCAAAGTAGTCTGTGAGTTTTCACTGTGCCTCCCAACGGCTTTCGTGCCTCCCAACGGCTTTCGGCTAGGTGCTTTTTCTGTACCATCCCCAAATGCTCAGAAATATACTTTTGTGGATGCCATAAAATGTTAACATAGCTATTTCAGGATACACTTGACCTAAAGAAATGCCAGTGTATGCATGGCATCAGCTAAAATCAGGTGGCTGTAGAGAGAGACACAAAGCATGCTAAAAATCCCATGGGCTCCTGGTAGGCAGTGAGATTTCAGCAGTGTCTCTGTCTGTCTTTAGGTAAGTCCAGCTGCAAGCAGGGACTTCTGCTCTTCATTTCCAATGAGACAGGTCAGTATCTTTGTGCAAACCCACAAATATAGATGAATGGTGCAGCTGCTGAGACTGAACGTGGGTTTTGGAACAAGTTTCTTAGTCGTGTGTCTTGAAAGAATTGGGTTTTGCTGCTTGCCTTGTTAATTGGAAATGACTCAAGTTCTTTGTTGGTAGAAATCAGTCTATTTTCTCTGTAAGGAAGATGGCGCTAACATAAACCTTGTGCCCCTCACTCCTTTCTGCAGTTTTCTTACCAACTTGAAAATTAAAATGGAGCTAGACAGCTGAGGATCTTGGGAATCTGGATATCAGAAATGGAGACAATTCAAGTCCATCTTAGCCTTCAGGACATAGAAGTAAGCTTGACAGAATAGCAGTGGACAATTGTTGAGTTTGAGTCAAGATTTGGGTAGTGTTTGCTTCTGTACATTTATGTTTTGATTTTATGCATATGTGTATATTCATATAAATGGACAAACATATGTATATTTCCATATGTACATAAGTTTACATATATGCATATAATCCTGTGGTATGCAGCCACTTGATTAATTTTTATAATTTTACCTTACTCTAAAACATAAACAACTTCTACAACAGGGAGACTGAGGTCAAAAGAGGTTAAGTGATTTGTTTAACCCAGTAACGACAGGTCAGCCAGTGACACTCATGAAAATTGTTCCTGTAGAACAGATTCCACTCCCTTGAGTAAGAGTAGGGAACTTCCTAGTGTGAATCTATTAAAGATAAGAATTTTTATCACTGGCCTGGTGTTGGTGGCACGAGCCTTTAATCCCAACACTTGGGAGGCAGAGGCAGGTGGATCTCTGTGAGTTCAAGGCCAGCTTGTCTACAGAGCAAGTTCGAGGACAAGCTCCAAGGAATACAGAGGAATCCTGTCTTGGGAAAAAAAAAAAAAAAAAAAAAAGAATTTTCATCACAGGGCATGGGGTGTATTCTGACTCTTAAGAAGTTTCCAAGCTAGCTGGGAGTTGGTGGTGCACACCTTTAATCCCAGCACTCGAGAGGCAGAGGCAGAGGCAGGCAGATTTCTGTGAGTTCAAGACCAGTCTGGTCTACAAGGGCTAGTTCCAAGAGGACAGCCTCCTAAGCCACAGAGAAACCCTGACTTGAAGGGGGAAAAAAAGGAGAGTTTCCAAGCTGATATAAGAGGCAAGACATTAGGCATTCCCATATGAAAAAGTGGAGAAAAAATCATGGTCATGCAGGTCCAAAAGCTGATGTGGGGGGAAGGGTCCCACAGAACTTTCATAAGAAATTCAATGTTCTTTGAATCCCATATACAGAGTACAAGTTTTATCTAAATAAATGATAAATGAACATTTGAGAATAGGCAGGACTTAGAATTTCAAACCATCAGAAAAGGTACAGTTGTTTCCAGCCAGGAAGTTACGGGACCATGGAGACAGAGACACCATCTTGGGAGAGACCACAGATACAAAGCAGCACTCTGCAGAAAGTCTTTGACAAAGGCACAGCAAAGTGACACTGTAGGAGCCTCAAAGTAGAGTAGCTCTTCAAAACCTCCAAGTGCCTGAAATGTTCTACTCCCAGCAGATGGGTGTGGATACATAGTAGATAAATCCCAACCAAAGTTCTGAAAGAGGCCAGTATCTAAAGTCATGGATACTTCCATTTGCATCTGAATTAACAACCTCCCTCGTCTCTATTTCCCTCCTTGCTCTTTTTTAAAAGAATAATTTGTCTCAACAAACAAACAAACAAAAAGCCAGGCCTCAGTGGCTTTAACGCCAGGACTCCAGAGGCAGAGGCAGGAGGATCTCTGTGAGTTTGAGGCCAGCCTGGTCTACAGAGCTAGATCCAGGACAGGCTTCAAAGCAATACAGAGAAACCCTGTCTATAATAATAATAATAATAATAATAATAATAATAATAATATTGTAACAGTTGTTAATCTTTCTTGGGAGAATTTTAAACAGTCATTAACAACAAAGTAGGGAACAGATTATTAAGGAGACCTCTAGATGTACTGACAGCCCCAGCTCACCTAATACCATTGTAAAAGCACACTTACTTAGTTAAGGAGTATTTCTGATCAATTAAGAGGTAGTTACATGCTATGCTATTCTACAAGAGCTTGGTCTATAAAGTTTATTGTATCCTAGACCATGACAAGACAGATCATACTCCATGGTTTGTAATGGGGAGATTCCATTACAGGCCAGGACCTCACCATTTACTGATCTATGGCTAGCTGTGATGAATGATATGCCATAAAAAATAATCAATATGACAATCATAAACCTATGATTTATTTAAAGTAGTCAAATTACAGAATGTTGGGGCCAACAAGAACTTTAGAATTAGCATGCTGTCTCGAATTATAATTAGTTGGCAGTCAGCTGTTTGTTGTTCTTTTTTTTTTTTTTTTTTTGGACATCAGCAGGATTTAGTTATGGTGTGTGGCTTGTCTCTTTTAAAAAGCAAGAAACATTTGGAATGTTGTTGGCTTTACTTGGTAAACAGACAAACCTGGGCCTGGGAGATGCCACAGTCTGTGTAAAGAGCTTGCTCTACAAACATGAAGCCCTAAATTATTGGATTCCCAGAAGCTACTTCTAAAAGAAACTTTAAAAAAAAAAATGCTGAGCATGCTTGTAATTCCATCACTGGAAAGGCTGGGACAGATGGATCCTGGGGCTTGGTGATCAGTCAGCCTGGACCAGCAAATCTCAGCCTAGTGAGCGACACTGTCTGAAAAAAAAAAAAATGGACATTGCCTGGGGGACAAGAGCAAACACACACACACACACACACACACACACACACACACACACTGATACCTACACAGACACACACACACTGACACCTACACACACACACTGACACCTACACACACACACACACACACACACACCCTGACACCTACACACACACATACACACTGACACCTACACACACACACACACACACACAGACACCTACTCACACACACTCACACACATACACACACACACATTGACACCTACACACACACACTGACACCTACACACACACACTCACTGACACACACACACAGACACACACACACACACACTGACACCTACACACACACACACACACTGACACCTACACACACACATTCATACACACACACTGACACCTACACACACACACACACTGACACCTACACACACACACACACACTGACACATACACACACACACTGACACCTACACACACACACACCCTGACATCTACACACACACACACACACATTGACACCTACACACACACACACACTGACACCTACACACACACACACACTGACACCTACACACACACACTCACTGACACCTACACACACACACACACTGACACCTACACACACACACACATACACACACACACACTGACACCTACACACACACACTGACACCTACACACACACACACACACCCTGACACCTACACACACACACACACTGACACCTACACACACACACACACATTCATACACACACACACTGACACCTACACACACACACACACTGACACCTACACACACACACACTGACACATACACACACACACTGACACCTACACACACACACACCCTGACACCTACACACACACACATTGACACCTACACACACACACACACACACACTGACACCTACACACACACACACTGACACCGACACACACACACACACTGACACCTACACACACACATACACACACTGACACCTACACACACACACACACACACACTGACACCTACACACACACACACACACACACACTACACACACACTGACACCTACACACACACACACACACACACACACACACACACTGACACCCACACACACTCCTCATCTCCCTGTTTGTATTGTAACAACAGAAAGCCTTCCTTTAGCTTCCTATTAACTGGTGATTTGAATCTAGTCTTTGTTCTCACCTTCTTTTCTCCACCAAGACTCACCATCAACCTTATAACACTAAAAACTTGGAGAAGGAATTTGAAATAAGTTACAAATCGTTAAGGAGGAAAAATAAAAAATCATAGGGGATAAAGTATGGGAGTGGTAGGAAATAGGGGAGGGAGAAAAGCTTGAAGGTGGCAGGAGACGGTGCTCACATAGAGAGAAGAGCTACAGATTAGTTATCTGAGCATTGTTCTAGCTTGTAAAGCTCATAGTCAGTGACTAACATAGAATCAGTCACTTCTCTCGGCCCCTTTGTTCCCTAGGCACCTGGGGAAGAACTTGGGAAATGGGCCAGTCAAGACATGGGAAATGAAGGGTGAGCATAGCCTTGGTCTTCCCAGACATCCGTGGCACTGCCTGTCTTCAGGTATTCCTTTTAGCAGTGTTTTAGACACATCAGCGTGACACGGTGAACTGCCAGGAGGTCTAGACAGAGCAATTACACTTCTCTACCCCAGACTTGAGTTTATTTCTTGAGCAATGGCAAGTTCCCAGAGCTGATGGGTTTTGATCTTAGGCTCTATCTGTCTGTGGAGACATTTCCTATGAATTCTTAGCCAGCTGTAAGGCAAACCAGCCATTTCTGGTTTATAGCTTGGGCCCCAGCTATAACAACCACTAGGACTTCTTCCCTTCTTCCAAAATGCCAGGCATTGACTGCTCTATGATTGATATTCATTATCAATTCCAATTTTACAGAAGCAAAGCAGGAGGGGAGAGAAAGACAGATTCTAAGGGACATTCAGTCAAGGAGCTAATAGGAAATGGAGCTTGGATTGACTGGACTTTAGTCTGACCAAGGATTTGAATGCTTTCTTGATGAACTCCTGGAAATGGGTACTTTAACCTATTTCATTCCAGGTTACTTTTGCAAGGGGAGAAACACAGGGGCTAAATGACACCATCTATGTGTGCTACAACTAACAAATACAGCATTTGAGCTACCTGGCCATCTTGCCTATACAAATCGGCTGACCATGGGTCATTTCTAATGGATGTTGATGGAAGCGGCAGACATAAACACTCAAGTAAGTGAGAGTCGAATCACAGAGTCAGGAAAGTCCTTATAAGGTCACTTGCTTCAGCCTCCCTCTGGTGACAAAGCCCTGGCTGGCACCAGTGAAGAGATGTAACTTGACCACTCTCATAGTTAATAAGTGACTTCTCTTGAACTCAGCCCAGGTCTCCCAATCCAACCGAGGCTTCCATCCCGTTACATAACACCACCTAGAAAGTGCCAAGGCTTCTGAACTCTCCAACTCTGCCACAGTTCCAAATAGTGAGTCCAAAACACACACACAACCTAAGTCATGTTCAGCAAATGGTGATAAGAGGGTGCCCGAGGACACTTGATAGGGCAGGCAGTAGGAGCAGCCCTCCTTATCAGCAGAGATGTCAACACAGAGCGTTCCTTTTTATCCTCATCAGAACATAACTCTCAAAGCTCTGATCCTGTCCAGGCTGTCTTAGCCGAGCCACCCACCCAGAGCTTTGTAACTTTGTCTCTCGACTCTGGCTGCTACTAGCTGGGGACTTTGGGTGAAATAGGTTTCGGACTTCACTCTCCTGGCCCGGAAATGACAACGGTATAGCCTTGTCCTGCGGATAATGGGAATGTCCTGAAATCACAGGTACAGACAGCATGGTGGGTGCTCACCAAGGTCAGTTGTCTTCTTGGCCTTTCTGGAATAGCTCAACAGGAAGCACTATAATGTATTTGGTTAGTCATATCATTTTGAAAATAAGTTTACTGGTGCCATTGTATACTGGTGTCGAAAGAATGGTTATCCTAAAGTCCGGGTGAGTGTTCTCTCTCTCTCTCTCTCTCTCTCTCTCTCTCTCTCTCTCTCTCTCTCTCTCTCTCTCTCTCTCTCTCTCTCTCCCTCCCTCTCTCTTTTCCTTCCTCTGTCTCTCTCCTCTCTCTCTTTCTTCCTCTCCCTCTCTATCCTTCTCTCTCTCTCTCTGTGCGTGTGTGTGTCCCACTCCTCTCTCCTCTCCCCCACCTGTCTCCTAGTTTCCACAGCATACCCACATTTGCATTTCTTTCTCCTGTAGTCTCGAATCATGAGAGCTTGCAGCTTGCATAAACTCTTTCATCTTTTTAGACTAATACACAGCTTATCTTGAAGATCTGGTTCTCTCATTCCCTTCCAGACACTGCCTGGTTCTAACGTATTTTTCACATAGACTTTGCATCTCCAAGTGACTGCAATGTTTCCAACCACGTAACAAGGTATCTATCCAGAGATCTTCATGCGCAGAAAACTTTGGCTTTCAATTTAGAAGCATGTCAGAGTTCCCTGCCTCCTTTGCAGTATAGCATCGTGTTGAGTATTATGGTTTGTTGTTTTCTCTGTGTTCGTGTGTTGCTGTTAGGTGAATAAATAGGAAAGCATAACACTGCAATTTTGCCTTTCCCTCTCTGCACTTGGTAAGCCTGGCCTAAATGACACCTCTGGGAAGTCGTTCAGCACATGCCTCTCCCCAGCTGCCACCCTGTCATGGGGCGCTTGCTGCTCTGTTCTGGACTTTTGGAACCAAGTCTTGGCAACACATCCTGTCTATCCCACAGCCGAGGGGAGCTGCCAGGACTGCTTTTTACCTTCACTCATACCTGTTTGTTCCTTCTGTATTAATAATTCAGTGGCCTCAAATGGACTGCTTCTCCCTGATGGCACAGTTACTGCAGTAGTCAACATGTATGTAGTGCGAGATGGGAGTGGTCATTGTGTTTCCCCAGTGCTGTGAAGCAGCTAAGCTAGGGCCTTGTGCTTTCTGATCACCAGTTACTGCATTAAGGCTGTTACTAATCTCAGAGGAGTTGAGCTTTGGTTTCAGGGTTTTGTTTTTGTTTTGTTTTTTGTTTTTGGAGACAGGCTTTCTCTGTATTGCTTTGGAGCCTGTCCTAGAAATTGCTGTGTAGACCAGGCTGGCCTTGAACTCACAGAAATCTGCCTGCCTTTGCCTCCCGTGTGTTGGGATTAAAGGCATGTGCCAGTAATGCCTGGCCGGGCTTCAGTTCTTAACAGGGAGTTATTATGCTTTATTGGTATGCATGAAAGAGAATTTTGGGGAAAAGACCATCTGATTCGGGAGCTGATTTTCCAAAAAGCCATCAAGATTTGCAGGTAGATAGCTCCCAGTATTTCATGAGCTTTGTACTGGACAGGCCATGGCTGCATCCTTGCCTAAGTTTGTCTGCTTGAGTCTTAAACATAAAAGAAATTGAATCAGTAGTGTTCCACTACATCCCATGGGGAGAATAGTTGTGTCAGCAAATCTCACTGGTGATAAAACTTCTGATGGGACTAACTGGAAGGGGGAGAGGTTTATACAGGCTCACGGCTTGAGGGGAAGATGGCACAGCTAGAGTGTGAGGCAAATGATCACAGTGCAGCGTCTGCAGTCAGGAAGGAGGGGAAGACGA
The DNA here is from genome assembly GCA_030556225.1 of Cricetiscus sungorus. Lineage (NCBI taxonomy): Eukaryota > Metazoa > Chordata > Mammalia > Rodentia > Cricetidae > Cricetiscus > Cricetiscus sungorus. The sequence continues at coordinate 62,847,959 of JANBXA010000600.1, read as the reverse complement.
AAGCTGGAGTTCAGCTTGCTATCTCCTTTTTATTCAGTCTGAGACCCCAGAGCATGGGCTGGTGCCAGCCACATCCACGATGAGTTTTCCCTCTTGTGTTAAACCTCTCCATAGATGTTCTCTCAGACACACACAAATGCCTGTTCCCATGGCGATCCTAAATCCACTCAAGTTAGCAAGGAAGATAAACCACCATAACAACTGCATGTGTGTGCATACATATAAATAAAAGTGCTTCTACAGGTTGGAAAGACAGCTCAGTTGTCTTAATACGTTCAAGGCTCTGAGCCCAGTTGCCACTAGATGCATACATAGTACCCACACAAATGCTAATGACATCAAGACTGTAGAACAAGCCATTAGCAGACAATAATAACATTCACAATACCTTACTATAACTCTTACATTGATGATTATTTCTCACTGAATGGTTCTATCAGACAGATGTGTGTGTGTGCATGTGCTCGAGAGAGAGCACGCACGTGCGCGTGCACACACACACACACACACACACACACACTTCTAACACATAGTGAATCTGGAAGACGAGCTCCATTCCCACATGAGTGTTTTGTTGTCTTTCACAGTGATGAGTCAGACAGAAGCAAAACCACAGAAGCACGGGTCGGAACTGCACAAAGCTGTGATGTGAGGGAGTATATGCCCAAGTGGGTAGACTCTGCAAAGACATTTCCTCAGATGAACTATTCGCAATATAACAGTGACACAGCCCAGCACACTTTCTATATGATTCTACAGAACAGTAAATCAAGCCCTGATTTGTTATGGTAGCCAGTTCCTGTGGTGTGAGGTAACAAAGCTTGGAGATAGCATTTGGAGATTGCAGTATTTCAACCCTACACATAAGAATGCAGTGACTACCTCTAATGCATAAATTCTGTATGTGTATTATTAATTATTGTATTTTATTTTTTTATTGTGTGGGAGTTTTGCCTGCATGCATGTCTCTGCTCTATGTGGGTTCCCAGTGCCCACAGAGGTCAGAAGAAGGCAACAGATTCTTTGGGACTGTAGTTACAGGAGGTTGTAAGCTGCCACATGGGTACTAAGGGTCAAATTTGGGTCCTTGGCAAGAGCGGTCTGTGTTCTTAACTGCTGAGCCTTCCCTCCAGCCCAGTACAAATTCTAATACAAAAAATAGAAAATAATTAGAAAATGATGGCTTTTGAGAACTTAGGATAGCTTATTTAATTATAAATTTCTACAACCTTTTTTTTTTTTTTAAACACTGACAGTACTTTAATGGACTTGTCAAATTCTGCAGTTTGCTCTTGTGAACTAGTGGGGGCTGGCCCCAGAACATTGAGAGTTCCGTGGTTCTCAACTTTAGCCTTACCCTGATTAGGATACCCCAAGGACCTTCTCCCTTCAGTTTTAGTCTTAGTTACAGATGTGTACCATGTGGATGCTGGGGATCTAAACTCGGGACATCACTTTACTAACTGAGGCATCTTGCCAGCCTACCCTGTATGCTTTGTTGTGTCTAACTTCTTTCGCCCAGTGTTATGTGTGTGAGATCCATCCATAATGAATGTAGCAAGACTTCCTCCTCTTTTAGTGATGTAGAGTATTCCATTGTATGAATGGATCTCAAGTTAATGCTGATTTATTCATTCTACATGTGATGAGTTGTTTCCAACAGCTGGTCCTTATGAACTGAAATGCCAAGAACATTGTGGTATAGATGGTAGCATTATTCTGATCCAAACAAATGTCCCACTGACTCTTCTGGGCATCAGATTTCTTTCCTGACTTCTGTCCAGCCACCCTCCTATCCTTTTCATAGAGCATAGACAAGGCCACCTTCCAAGTGTCTGAGGTGCTTAAATCCCACACCTAAGGAGAGCCCTTCACCAACAGACCCTGACTCCTCATTGAACTGTCACCGCCTCTGAACCAGCTAATGTTAGTTTCAGGTACAACTCTGTCACCCATGGCTATGCGAACTCACAGAAGTCACCCTTTCCAGTACAATAACAGTGTGAAGTCTGTGCATGAATGTGTGTCCGTATTTTTGTACCCCTGAGTTCAGAAACACAGACATGCGCACAGCATGCCAACTTGGAAATCCAGAGTTGCTTTCCTTTTAATGAATGCCAGTTTCAGACTGCCTTGCTGACCCATGCTTGAAATAGTGTAACAGTGATTGATTTCTGCAGGATACATTTGCTTTCTAACTTCTTCAATTTGTTCATTCCTGTTAGCATAAATATTTTCTTTGGATGCTCGAGTTTTCAAAGCTAAGAATTTTTCCTCTCCTACTAGAAATAGAGTTGTATGTGTTTGTTCTGAGTGGCCTCGGCTGTATTTTTATTTAGTTCAGTTTCTGGATCTGGTATTCAGCAAAATATCATTTTGCCTTCTGGTTGGTTTGGGGTTTTTCTTTTTCGTTTTTCCATTCGAAAGCCTGTGTCAGAGGAAAATGTACTGACTGCAGTTCACAAACATGCTTTCTTAAGCAACTTAAGCATCTTCAGAACTAATTTTTAGGATCTAGAGAGATGGCTCAGAGGTTAGGAGCACTTGCGCTACCCTTATTCTTGCAGAGGACCTGGGTTCGATTCCCAGTACCCACAACTCACAACTGTCTGTAACTCCAGCTACAGGAGATCTGACACCTTCTTCTGGCCTCTGAAAGATGAAGCACACATAGGCAAGACACCTATACATATAATCATCATCATCATCTTTGGGGTTGGAGCAATGGCTCGGTGAAATAAAGCATTTTCTATACACATATGAAGACCTGAGTTCACATTCTAGGACCCCCAAGTGAAACTGAGCAGGGCCTTTATGCCTGTAAGTCAAGTTCTGTGGCTTTAAAAACAGGGGGGGGCCTTCTGTGGTGATGCATACCTTTAATTCCAACAGCCTACCCCCAGTTCAGTGAGACCCTGTCTAAAGGAAATAAGGGAGAAAATGATAGAGCAGGACACACAAATCCTCCTCTGACCTACACACACACCACTAATAATAGCAATAGTTTAAAACTGGTTTGTACAGGCACACTAAGTATAATTAGCAATATGTGGTTACAATATACAGTTCTTAAATTTTTAAAACCAGAAATAACCTTCCTTTATAAAAAGCAGTGCACGTTGAAAACTGAGGCCCACACCTTTAATGGCAACACTGGTGGTGGCAGATGCAGGTGAATCTCTGGGAGTTCAAGGCCATCTTAGCCCATGAAGTGAGTTCCAGAACAGCCATGGCTACATAATAAGACTGTGTTTCGAAAACATCCAAAATAAGTCAAAGCAATGCTTGTTAAAATAAATAAATAATAATAATAATAATAATATTTGTCCCACCATGGAGGGATGACATACTGAAGTAGTAACAACATGGATTAACCTGAAAACATTTGCTGTCACAAGCAGGCAAATTAACCAGTAGAAAGACTAGTTAGTGCTGGCAAGAGTTGGGGGAAGTGCCAGTTGGGATGAACCGATGTGATGCTAAGATTTCTTTAGGGGTAATGCGCTGCTGTTGCGTGTGAGTGTCATCGTCTAACTCTGGGAATATTAAAAAAGTAAATAGATAAATTATACTTTTTTAAATGAGTAAGATTTATAGCATTTTAACTTGGTCCCACTGCTTTTCTTCTTCTCCTCCTCCTCCTCCTCCTCCTTCTTTTTCTATGTACACATATATTCATTGTTGAAAATGTAGAAACAAACAAAAAAGAATAAAACAGGGTCTGGGAGATGGTTTGGTGAGTAAGGTGCTTGCCACACAAATGTGAGGACAGGAGTTGGAATCTCCAGAGCCAGTATTCAAAGCCAGGCAGGCCTGGTGGCCTGTCTGTGATCCCAGCACTTGGCAGACAGAGGCAGGGATCCCTTGGGACAAGCTGGCCTAGACAAATTGGTGAACTCCAGATTCATCAAGAAACCTTGCCTGGATAAATAAAGCAGAGAGCGGTCACAAAAGACAGCAGACATCAACCTCTGACCTACACACACTCATGCACACGCACACACGCCACGTGTACCGGGACAGAAATGATAGGAATGAGCCATTGCTGCTTCATCCGGCAGCAGCTGCTGCTGTCTGCTGTTTCCTTCCACTGCATTCTCTGAGTTATTGTTGCAGTTGAAGAGGTTGACGTTGTCTTCTAAGATGACAGGGACATAATTTCTACATTACTACATTTTAAGTAGTCAGGTATGGATATCACCACTCACTAACAAGGCCACAGCACCAGGAAGGTCCATTAATTAGGTTGGCCATAGATCTTACGTAATGGATGGGAAGGGCAGGTAGCAAGCAGACTGTGATGACTACTCCTGCAGGAGGAAGGGAAGTATGGAGGGCCTGGTGGGCAGAGAGACATTCCAGTGGGCGCCAGCAAAGAGGGAGCCTTAGGGACTAGCACTCTGAGGAGGGAGACAGTTTTCGGAGTTTTGCTGTCATACCCAGGTAGAACACTTCTCTCTAGAATCTCCTGCCCATTGTAGAGGACATGCCACCTCACTGAGATGAGGCTCCATACAAGGAAAGAGGGATGAGGTCCCTGCTTTCAGACTATGCCTCCTTGTGCATTTGATATCGCTCTCAGCTCTGGCTTCAACCATGACCCCACCACGTTCCCTTGAATATGTGCTTTTTCTCTATACTTGGCAGAAACACACCTTCATCGACAGCCTGGGATCAGGCTTCCCAAGAATGAGGCATACATAAGTGGTTCAAATATTTTATAAGCATGACCTAATTTAATTTCAAACAGCCTCTTGAGTGGGGGGTGCCCCCAATTTATAGAGGAAGTGAAGGTTTGGCCTAAGAAATAGCCCGACACCTTGTGTGGTGGTGCAGGCCTTTAATTCCAGTGGGGAGGCAGATGCAGAGGCAGGTGAGGTGGATTTCTGTGAGTTCCAGGCCAGCCAGAGTTACACAGTAAGACACACCTCTAAAGAAAGAAGTGGGAGCAGGGAGGACAGGAAAGGGGAAGGAAGGGAGGGAGGGAGAGAGGGAGGGAGGAAGAGAGGGAGGGAGGGAGGGAGGGAGGGAGGGAGGGAGGGAGGGAGGGAGGGAGGGAGGGAGGGAGGGAGGGAGGGAGGGAAATCCCGAAGATCACACAGAAAGATCCTTGATTAATTCTCTCCCTTGCTTTACATGTATGGAACCCAGAAGTTGACAGCAATTGTCCCCCTCAAATCACATTACCTTGTACTTTTAAATCACATTACTCCGAGTCTTGCTGGACCCAGAGCTTGCAGTTTCTGCTAGTGTGTCTAGTGTGTCTGGCCAGGGAGGCCCCAGGGATCCTCCCGCCTCTGCTTTTCTCAGGCTGGGACTATAGGCACTCACTGCTGACCCCAGAGTTTTGGCAGGCGCCAGGAATGGAACAGCTACCTTCCTGTCTATGAAGCAAACTCTCACTTGTAAGCTATTCTTACTAAATAAGACACGATAGATACGTTTTCTAAAAGTGTTGGACATCTATAGCGATATTTCAGGAAGCGGCCCTTTCCCGTCTAAGAGTTCAGGTTGTGGTGGTTGTGAAACATTCCCTTTTGAATCTTTCATTAATTGCTTTTGTGACCAAAATATGTGTTTCATAGAATTTGTACCTTGGGTGGGGGGAAGGTCAATCTCTGTGAGCTCCTGTGTGCTAAACACACTTGAAGGAAGTTTCGGTGGCTCCTATAGACTTGAAAGCACCTGTCAACTCTGTTGTTTATCTCTCAAACCCCATGCCTGCTGCTCTTTCGCTTTCACTCTCTTACCCTGACATTGATTGGCTTTTATTTTTTCAGCCCAAGTGCCTCAGTAACGTCTGTGAGCTTCTCCTTGAACTTGTGTTTGTTTTGTTTTGTTTGTGTGTTGTGTGTGTGTGTGTGTGTGTGTGTGTGTGTGTGTGTGTGTGCACTGCATGCCCTTTGATTTATTAAGATCTGTTATCGCTTTGATGTGTTAGGAATTGTCCTTTTTGTACTTTCCAAGTTACCTTTCATAGATAAGTTTTCTATATACACAGTGTTGTTGCCTGATTCAAATTGATTAGGCTGTCTGGTTGTTTTTTCCTGTCTCAGTGCATATCCCAGGCTGGCCTGTAACCCCTTCAACCACCTCTCAGTTCTGGGACTTGTCACTCATGAGACCACACCTGCCTCTCCTCCCCTCCTCTCCTCTGGTCTATCCAGTTGCTCTTTGCTCCTCAATTCTGCAGAACAAATACTACCTGGGAGATGTGTTTTGACATCCAGCCCTTTCATTATCTGCCACCCCGTCGTAGCTTTCAGCTCTGTGTATGGAAGGGTTAGTCCTGCTATGTTCTCACTTCTGCTATTTACTGCCACCTACCCATGTTTTTAACATGAATCTCCTAGTGTCATTCACGGGCTGCCTTTATTTCTCTTGTTTCATTTGCTGTCTGCTTACACATGTTTTAACTTCAGTTGTATTAATCACATCTATACTTAATCTTTTCTCCTGTTACTTATCATAGAATATCCACTCCAGGGTTTGTAACAGTCTTCATATGTCTTCCTCCATTGAAGGAAGGAAGGCTGGTGGCTGAGGATGGAAGTGTATGCTAAATCCCTCTGGTTGACCTTAGCTTGTTCAGAGCCCCTCCAGTTCCAGAAAAGACATGAGTTAATGAGTATGGTACAGATGCAGAGAGGTCCTAGGGGTGAGATAAGTATGACATGAGCAGTGTGGCAGCTCAGAAACCTCTGATGCTTGTTCACACTTGGAAAGTATGCCTCACTCCACCCTTCCTTAACCTTGCATTACAGCCAGGTCCCTCACAGTATCTAGGTAGAAAGGCCTGGCCAAGCAGGTAGATGGATGCTAGGGTCGTACAGAAGTCCCTATCTGTGCTCAGACCTCTGTATCTGGCCATCATCAGCAAGAGGTCACAGGGCTGCTCCATGCTCAGGGCAACATGTCCATCTATCAGAAGCCCTTTCTCTACCAGCCCTACAATCTATTTTTTTCCAGCCATGTTCCAAGCCATCCCAACCCCTGTGACCCCATTATGGTAATGTGTGATGAAGACAATGCTGGTTGCTTACTGCTGGGACCAATTCTTTCCCTTTGAAAATGGGCAGGCCACAGGCCACGAGGAAATTCCTTGCTTGGCTCCATGGAAGAGATTTGGCAGGTGTCCTTCAGCTTCTGGCATATGGCTACTCCTCACCCTTCTCTCTGCTACTGTTATAGAAAGCAGCTAATTGCACTTATGGCATGGCTTCCATATCTGTTACAATCCATTCTCCACATCTCATTGGTTCAAATGCCTCTTCTTTCTCCTTTCCAGCCAGGTTCACAAGACTCACAGACTCACAAGAAGAGTTTGGAAATCCTTTGAATTGGCTTGCTAATGCCTGAAAGGAAATGAGACCTTCCCTATACCTTTATATATAAATATTACTAAGGTTTATAAGTTGGCAGTAGGTGTTGGAGCACAGTGATCACCAAGTTCTTTTTTTGCTTCCAATCTAGTAAAGCTCTTAGTGCCTCTTGCCTTTGTTTGTTGATGCTCTTCCTTGTCCCTTGACTTCCCATTTGGTGGAGGGACCTGATCTTAAACCTCGTGGTTCCCTGTGGCTCTGCTTCCTCTTCCAGATTGTTGGCTGCATTGGTAGAAGAGGGTGGAGAGAGGAGAAGTGGGGAACAGGGTTCAGACAGCTGTGGGTATGTATAATGGAGGCAGCCTTTGGTGGATCAGCTCAACTTAATTCCAGTGTATAAGGAATATATAGGTTTAGGAAGCCTGAGGACAAATCCTAATTTGCATTAAATGGTGTGGTCCTCTCATAAGGCTCCTAGCAGAAAGTCTTAGTTGTCATATGTATAGTAGGGGAGTCTTCTAGCAGGGATCTGTGCCAGGGGTCAAGCTAAATATGTCAGGCATCTGGCTTGGAGACAACTTTCAGATAAGGGCAGTCATCCCAGGGCCCATGGACAGTCTCCAGATAAGGGCAGGGAGAGAGCAGGAGGTTTCTCTGGGGGAGAGAAGGATCTCCACATCTTCAAGCTTTTGGAAAAGACCTATCAGGCCATGATAGACAGCAAGCTCTGACCAGCCAGCAAGGCCTTCCAACAGTTCCCATGGTAATGGATACCCTTCTTGATAGGCGGCAGTGGTGGGTGTAATGCCACCTGTCAAGCATGGTTCTCATGATGGGCCACCATAGAACACTCTTTATAGTGTTCCTCTCACCCACCACAGTCTTAGCCACTTGCTGCTCTCAAGGCCATCGGGCTTAAAAATCAGTCAGCAGAGACAGCTGCACATGAGTTCTCTGCCAACCCCAGGTACAAGTTTTCCTAGGGAGGGTCAGGTGGTTGAACTTCTGGGCCTGACTCAACATTTTCTGAAAGGTGCATATGGGCAAGGTACTGGAAAAAAATTAAAGAGTAAAAGAAAAAATCTTCTGACACCAAATATGTATAGTCTAGAACTGGAAATGTGGCTCAGTTAGAAGAATGCTCACACAATACACATAAAGCCCTAGGGTCCAATCCCCAGCACCACATAAATCTGGCACTGGGGAGGTGGAGGCAGGAGATTCAGAAGTTCAAGGTCAACCTTGGCCACATAGCAAGGTGGAAGCCAGCTTGGGCTACATGAAACCCTATCTCAAAATAATAAGAAGGAAAGTATACTCCTGGTGGGGTATAGGCACAATGTATAGAAATGTAATGATCTGTCTTACAAACTGGGATACAATAAACACTCCAGAAGGCAGTGTGCAAGGAAAGGGTTTTAATTCATCATCTTCCAAGATGCAATGGAGTCTGTCTATTTGACTACCTCTGTGGATCCCACCCTGGCCAGAGAGGCAATCCTTTTTTCTCTCATGGTTGCCTTGTCCTTTCTTTTCTCTGTTCTTGTGGCAGCCTTGTGATTCTGGTGGCACCATTTGAAAGCCCCTCAGAACCTGCTGCTCTTCTATGGAAACATCATCCACTTCTCATGGCATTTGGAGTAACTCCAAAGCCCTGACTGTAATTCCAAACTCCTAGGAGCTGTGGAGGAAAGGGATGACCTAACCCATGCCTACCCATCACCACACACTGTCTTCTCCTGGTTCTGTCTACAGAGAGCTCCTGACCTCTCTCTGCCTTGTGCCTGAGGGCCTTTCAACTCGAGTCAGTGAGAAAAAGGAGCCTCTTCATAGAGGCGTGGTCTGCAGGCCTAAACTCAAGAGTCTGTCTCTCATTTAGCCTTTCACAATCTCGAAGGAACTCGGCACATCTGTACGCATTGGACTCTGAAGTCCAGGAGAGCAAGCCTTACCCTTGGCCGCTCCTTATATAGCCAGGCACAGGCATGCATACATGTCTGTAGTTGGTCTTCCTACGGCCCAGAAGAAGAAAGCAGACTCAGTCAGCGGGTGAAGATGAACCATCCAAGGGAGAGTCACGTGATCTACTTGTAGGAGAAAGTAGGCCAGCGAGTCTAGAAAGGAGTACACAGCCTAGTTGGGGTGGTTAGATCTAGTCTGGAGTTTCATGCTTGGTAGGTGGGACAGGGTCTCATGGTGTAGTCTAGGCTGGTCTCAAAGCTGAGATCCCTCTGCCTCAGCTTCCCGGGTGGTAGAATTTACAAGTGTCACTACCAATTCCAGCATCTTTATATATCTTTTAAGGTTTTTCCTCCATTTTTATTATTTTCATTTGGAGAGAGACAGAGAGAGAGAGAGAGAGAGAGAGAGAGAAAGAGAGAGAGACAGAGAGACAGAGAGACAGAGAGAGACAGAGAGAGAGAGAGAGAGAGAGAGAGAGAGAGAGAGAGAGAGAGAGAGAGAGAGAGAGAGAGAGAGAGAAGAGATACCATGGCTCAAGTGTGAAGCTCAGTGGTCAGTGGACAGTTTTTGAGAATCTGTTCTCTCCTTGCACCTCGTGTCCCCCTAGAATTGAGCTCGGCTCATCAGGCTTGGTAGCCAGGCAAACTTCACCCAGTGAGCCATCTCTCAGGCCCTGTCTTTTAAGTGTTTTAATGCTTTACATTTTCTTCAGTGAAGGCGACTTAAGTGTGGCTGAGGTAGAAGAGAAAGTTTATGTTCCAATGGACACTGCTGGCTCAAAACCCAGTGACCTCGAGTTTTGGAGGAAACATTGCCTTGCTGTTTTCACAGGACTCAAGGAAGGGCCATAGTGGATGTATTTAAAAGTACCACTTCGGGTTTTCCAGAGATGGCCCTGAGTTTCCTGGCGCCCCAGGGCCTCTATACAGCATCCTGCTATTTAAGTTTCTCATCAAAATGCTTAATCGAACTTAAAACATTGTGGATGGAGATGACAGTTCCGCTGACTTGGATAACTTTTGCCCTAGAGACCCAGGCTGAGAGCAGCCTTGACTGGAAGGTGTGGCCTGGCCCTGACTGCCCCTTCCCTGGCCCTGGATGCATTCTCCATTGCAGAGATGTTTATCTTATATATCTTATATATAAATCAGCCCTTGCCTGCCCAGATCGGCAACTAAGAGTATAGCCTGACACCCTCTGCAGGAATGGAAACTGGGCTGTCTTCATTCACTATTCTGCAATTTCTGACATAGCCTCTTTGTTCATGTCAATAGTAGAAAGTTCTCAATTTTTCCCCAGGATGGACTCCTCGAAATACCAGAATCTTTGTTCTGCCAGTATTTTTGCTGATCACCAATCCAAATGAAGTCTTATGTTATGATTTGTTGGTTTTTTGTGGGAACTGTGCATGGAGTGGGGAGGGGTTACTTCAACTTCTGCTCTTAAGCCAACTGCTCCTGGGGGCCTTGATCAGAATAACAAATCCAAGAGAGACAGAGGAAGTGATGACTGAGAGGCGGCACACCCCAACAGTGCTTGCTCCACAGTGAAAGGTCTTTGACAAATGATAGCCCTGCCCACACTCCCTGAGATCTGAATTTCTTAACAGAGTGAGGAGTCTTGCAGCCTCATCTGAACAAACTATGTGACCAGACACTGAGGTGCATGTTGGGAGCAAACCGGCCCATCCTGGGTTTCCCCTCAATATGGAATTATGGGGCCTAGACTGTGCAGTCATTTCAAAGGCTAAGGGGTGAGCACAGATCTACCACAGGAAGAGGAATGGCTTGAAGAAGCTGAGGTCATGTTCCAACATGGTTGTTGTTTTGCCCATGATTGACAAAGAGAGAGTCAAAGAAGGGAACTTTGGACCGGATGGCACAGTTAGGCATGGTTCATGGAAGAGGTGTATTGCACATTAACACACAGCTGAACGCTACAGATATGTAATGTTACTGGGTAAATGAGATGGCCGTCTGGGAGGTATCAGCTTTACCAAAAAGTAAAAATAAAACTGACACTTCTGCTTCCAGCATCTGCCATCCAGGGAACGGAGCAAACAGGTCTGTGCAGAAGAAGGATAACTGGGAAACCACCTAGAGGAAATAGTATCTGAGAGCAGTTTTGCGGAATAAATAGAATTTTCCAGATGAGCAAAGAGTGGGGGAAGATCTGCAGAGGTGCCTAGTCAGGTCCCAAACTGCACCTAGAATTCAAGGAAGCCACTGGGAGGCTAGAGCATGCAATGCACATCTACTGCCGCCGGAACAATTTACTGAACACTAAGTGGCATGAAACAGCACACATTTGCTAACCCTCAACCCTGGAGATGAAAGGTCTTTCAGCTTAAAGCATTGGCGGGCTTTGTTCCTTCCAGAGACTGGTGAAGAGAACAGCTCCTTACCCTTTCTCCTTTCCAGAACTCACCTGCATCCCTGGCTCTCTGGCCCGTTTTCTTCTTTTCCAAAGCCAGCAGAAAAGCACTTCATCATCCTCTCAAGCTTGCTTCTCCCACATTTAAAGCACACTCAAGAGTACATTGGGTCCAAAGAACTAGCCACCTCACTGCCTTCTGTATGTAGCTCTAAGTGTCCCATGCCGTGGAACAGATTCCATTCAGAGGGACTAAAAAATGGATTTTGGTTGCTGTTACTCTGCATATGATAGATGTCTTGTAGGAGGCAGAGGATGGTGGCACAGAGAAAAGGTGTCATGACACTCTGTGGGAAAAATCCAGCCTCCAAGAAAGGCTTATGTGCCAATATTGTGTGTCAACCTGACCAGATCTAGAACCACCCTCTGGGCATGGCTGTGTATCGATTAGGCTATTGTCAAAAGACTCACCTGAAAATGGAGGCAGCACTGTTCTGGGCCAGAGTCTCAAACAGGATGGGAAAGAGAAAGTTTCTCTCTCTGTGTCTCCTTGACTGCTAATGCAATGCCTCCGGCGCCTGCTGTCATACCTTCCCTGCCATGACTGGTCATACGCTCACACTGGGGTTGAAAATAAACCCTTTCTTCCTTGAGAGATTATATTATCAGGTGTTTTGTCATAGTTTTGTGTTACAAGCAGTTTTCCTGCCAGCCTGGTCACAGACCCATGTTAGCCCCAAATAACACACAGATGTGCTGTATTAGATACAAAGCTGTTGGCCAGTTACTAGTGTTTCTTATTGGCTTGCACTGTCTTAAATATTAACCCATTTCTATTAATCTAAGTGTTCCCACATGGTCTTATCTTACAGGAGAAAGGGTCTGGACTTCTCTCAATTCCCTACATCTTGACTCTCTTCTACTAGAATCCTCCTTGTCTCCTAGTCCCTTGTTTTCCTATTGGCCAACAGGGCTTTATTCATTAACCTATGAGAAAAATATATTTACAGAATAACATCTCCCATCAGTTTGAAGATTTTCATAATGGAAAAACCACCCCAAAAGCGTGCTGTTTTCCCAACAAGAAAATGCTTTCCCTATTGGCCTCCCCTAGCTCATTCAGAAGACTACTTCCAGCCAGTGAAGCTGGAAGATCTCATAACCTTGGGGACAGCCACCACAGGATGGTTTTTTGATGGTCCTTGGGCTCTGCTCAGCTGGGCCAGCAATCTTAGCTGGTATGCTCAGGGCAGTGTCCCAGCAGCACAGCTGTGGAACTGTAGGACCAGGAGCCTGAACTCATCTGACAGTAAGCCTAGCCAGAGTTGAAGAGGAAAGGGACATGTGGGTTGGCCCTGATGCTAAGGACTGCTGGACTGTCTCACACCATGAGGTGCTGGCATTAAAGACTGCATCGAGTGTTGCAACCTGACATTTGAGATTAGAGAGGTAAGGTGTTACTGGTGACAGCAATACTCAAAACTCAGCCAAAGGGACGAGTGGTTTAAGTGTGAAAAGTGCCACAGAGAGGAAGCTACAAGGCTGGAGCATAAAACGCCTGATCCTGTGGTTATAGAGCAGAGATGGCGGCAAATGGAGAGCAACGGCCTGTGGGCCAGACCATGATAGTAACAGCAGAGAAAGTCTGGGATGGTCACACCAAGGACATGGTTCTGGAGATCATGAGGACCATGACCGCAACATGCAGCAATGGACAGTCAGCACCCAGAGCCACCTCCTCTAGTTCTTCAACCCCCAGCTGCCAAGTCTGCCTGCTTACGTGCCCGTTGTAAAATCCAGAGTCGCAATTTCTGATATCCAGACAGGGTGATTGATGCTCCAAGGCATATTTTAACCCTTAGCTTCCATGTCCCCAAAATCTGTTCAAGTAAGAAATGCAGTAACAAGTCAATTTACAGCTCCCACACACCGCTGTCTTCCTTGTCTCCTCGGGTATCTATCTGAAGGCAAAAGAGTGTTCCCACAGATGAGTGGGATTTATGATGATGACATGTATTAGCCCTGTTCAATGGATAGCATTTATCACTCCCATTGTAAGTAAATAAAAATGAGAATGCAGACGATGCTCACCCAGATGGTCTTAAGAACTCACTTAGCCATGGGCCTGTAGATGTGAATAAAGTGGAGCCCCTTACAAGCAGAGAAGGATGGAATTGCTTGTTTTTGCAATCACTTCTAGGACTGAGTGTTTGCTTTCTTATGTGTGACATGATGACTTGTGAGCACTGATTTGCTGGGACACTGGGAAGGCCTGACTTCGCCTCTCTGTCTATAGCTTTGAATTCTTGCAATACTTTTTGGGTTGTTGTATACACAGGAAAAGAAATGTTTATGCTGGATGAAATATTGAGGGTGTGAGGGAGTTCGGCAGTACTCCACCTCGGCAGCCAAGTTCACTGCGAACAGAGAATCCCACGCTGCCAATTACTGTCCCTCATCCTCGATCTCTTTCTGTTGCTGTTAGTCAATATGCTCTGATCCTAAGTAGATTGCTAGGTTTAGAACCCCTGTGGCTGTTATTTTCTCCTTTGACACCCAGTTGTTATGGTTTTCTTCCAGAATATGTCATAAATATGTCCTAAAAATGAGGACAATTTTTGTAGTTAGAGCCTGTCTGAGTTAGGATTTCTATTGCTGTGAAGAGGCACCATGACACAGCAACTCTTACAAAGGAAAGCATTTTATTGGGTCTTGCTTACAGTTTCAGAGGTTTAGTCCATTGTCATCATGGCAGGAAACATGGTGGCCTGTAGGCAGACATGGTTCTGGAGAGGTGGCTGAGAGTTCTACACCTTGATTCATAGGCAGTAGAAGGAAACGGTCACACCAGGCTCAGTTTGAGCATATGTGAAATCTCAAAGCCCATATCCACAGTGACACACTTCCTCCAACAAGGCCACAGCTACTCTAACAAGATCACACCTCCTAACAGTGCCACTCTCTATGGGCCAAGCATTTGCACACATGAGTCTATGGGCTCCATTTCTAATCAAACCACCACAGAGCCTACATATGAAACATGAAGGGTTTCTGATCACCTCAAAGGTATAGGTAAAGGTGACATGGTTATTTATTTCACCAGGGTGTTATTGATCCACATGACTTGGGAGCTACTCTTCAGAGTCCGCTGTCAGAGCTAGTTTGCTGATGGACAAGAAAACCAATTCTGTATTTTTAACTTCTTATCTTACTTATTCCTAAATTCAAGCATTCTTTCAAACCGTCTGTCTTTCAAAACAATCAAACCCCCCAGCAAAGACTGAGATTGTCTTACTGCTTAGAATATTCAAGGCAAATGTAACTCAGTTTCAAAGTTGTGGGGTCCCAGTTCACTGGCTCGCTCCACCCCCTTGGCAACATCACCAGGATGTTGTCAAAAAAGAGCGCTATGCTTTCGATTCCTTCTGGATTTGTGTTGTGTTGATTTTCTTCTGTCTCTGGTGAGTTCTCCTTGAGCTAGCCCTTATAAAATTCATCCGTTGGGGAGGTCTCTGTCTGAGTTAACTTTGTGAGTTTTGCTGATACTGGCTTCCTGCCTCACTCTGTTGTGTTGTCCTCTGAAAGTATCCATCTTCCTGGTCACGGAGTCACAGAGGAGCCCCAGAACTTAACCATCAGTGTACCCAACTCTCTCACTGACTGTAGGAGGTGGATTTTTCAGAGGTTCCCCTCCAACCAGATGAAAATATTGAGGCCCACCCAGTGTCAGAGGACAGGAAGGGACAGCTTGGACTCAAACTCACTCCATCTGAGGCACATAGGTTGACCCTCACCACTTAGAGAATTAGGTCGTATAATCCTTTTTGCAATTTATTCTTCTCTCATGTATTATAGTTTCCTCTCCCACCTTCCCGACCCCCACACCTCCCACCTCCCGCAAATCCTCTCTTCCTTTGTTTCAGAAAAGAGCAGGCCTCCCAGAGATAATAACCAAACATGGTGTAACAACAAAGAAGTAAGACCAGGCGAAAGCCCTCCTATCAAGGCTGGCCGAGGCAACCCAGGAGGAGGAAAAGGTCCCTCAAGCAGGCAAAAGAATCAGAGGCAGCCCCTGCTCCCACAGTTAGGAGACCCACAAGAAGACCAAGCTGCACAACCATAGCATATATGCAGAGGGCCTAGGGCAGACCCATACAGGCTCATCAGTCCAGTGTCCGGGCTCACACAATTCTTGATCATTTGTCTGCCCTAGCCGTTGGGTACATTTAGATATTGTCTAGGGGGCAGGCATTAAAAATCATCCATCCAATGCCAAATCCATGCTCCTAGCACATTGTTCTGTGATGCTCAAGGAAACAAAACCATAGAATTATAAGACAGAACGCTAAAGAGATCAGTTGCAGGAACCACCACACATGGCTGATCATCTGGGCTAGATGTTTGTTTTCATGCTCAAGACGGCCTTTTTTTTTTTTTTTTTTTTTTTTTCAAAAAAAAGAGGCTATTTTCAGCCTCTTCGTGCTATACAAACCACAGGTCAAATCCTACCCAAACCACACATCTGCCCCTCAAATCCTTCCTGCCGCCGTTGTCCATCCAGCCTCGGGTTTCACAGCTGCCTGTGACAATGCCTTTGTTACTGTGGGTGACAGATGGTGCTTCAGTACTGCTTCACCTTCAGGCCAGGCCCAACTGTGACAAGGCAGTCTCTGCCTCGGACTAACTCTCCACCCCTGTCTGTCTTTATCACCCTAAGGATGGCTTCCCTCAAGTCAGTTCCAGCTCTCCTGGGCACCAGTTAGATAAAAGACTCTTTTCTCTGAACATTTGTCAGACCACTGCCAACTCTCAAAATGACCATCCAACCCATTTGCTCAGGTTAGACCTCCTCGAGAGACCAGTTATGACTCATCAACACCTGACATCGTCCTGTAAGCTGCCCGCAGTAAGGCGACTGACTGCTTTGTGTTGTGTGGTGGACCTCGCTCCAAAAAAAGCATGGCTATTACAGCAGTTTCTCTTCCTCTTTCTCTTGAGACCTTGCTCTCTTGGTTTGTTCGAGTATTTTGTTTCATTGAGACATGATATGGATACATAGCCCAGGCTAGCCTGGAATTTACACCCCTACTGCCTTGGCCTGCCAAAAGCCAGGATTGGGAGTGTGAGCCACCACCACGATGGGTCTGTAATCATCTTTTAACCTCTCTGGTGTTTCAGGGAAGTTTTACATGCTTTGCCTTCCTTGTAGTGTCTGCTTCTAGCCTATGTCCCAAATTCGTTGATGAAAATACTGAGCGGGCAGGGAAAGCTTTTGTACAGCTAGGCTTGGTGAGCCCCCTTGAGAATACTCGGTGGTGTCAATCCGGTCACTATAAATAGTGAACAAATAGATAGGAGTTAATTTCATTAGCAGGTCATAATTCAACCCGGAGTTTCCTGTTCACTCATGTCAGGCGGTTTTTCACCTAGGCTTTGGCTCTCGTCTAGGCCACCTTGGCCATTATGAACGTGCCTGTAACATCTCAATGCCAGACATCGCGTAGTTTCAAGAATGTGGCAGGGTGAATGATAATATTTCTTGGGCAACCAAGAGCCAGGTGTCAAAGCTCAACCCTATAGGTAACCAGGTTCACTAGCTGGTCAGCATGTGTGGCTGCTGCAGAGTATGACTGCGTGCCAGCAGTGCCTGGACGGGTCTGCAGTAGGCAGGTTATGTTTAGAGAAAACGAAGGAGAAAATAACACGTTCACCGGAATAAACTGTTCAGGGTCAAAATAACAGTGTGGAGTTTTTGTTCTAGTGTGAGATATAAAAAGAAAGCTTGAGTTTCACTTCCAAACTCCTTGCCTGTGCTCAGACACCTTCAAGGACGTGGCTGAACAAAGGCAAACTTTTGTGAGCTGCTGTGGAAAACCCTGGCCTCTCTAATGTGGCATCCACCATCTTCTTACAGGGCTTTATAAATGGACACGGACATGGACTACGAACGACCCAACGTTGAAACCATCAAGTGTGTGGTTGTGGGTGACAATGCCGTGGGGAAGACTCGCCTGATCTGTGCTCGGGCATGCAACACCACACTGACCCAGTACCAGCTGCTGGCCACTCACGTGCCCACTGTGTGGGCCATTGACCAGTACCGTGTCTGCCAGGAGGTAAGGTACATAGGTTTATCCCCAGCTACATAGCCAGTTGCAGGCTAGCCTGGTCTCTTTGAGATCCTGCCTCAAGAACAGATAGAAAGCTGAATCTTATGGTAGTTTGCCTGGCACAGTGGCTCAGGCATCTAATCCCAGTGTTCAAGAAGGTGAGGCAGGAGGCTAGCTTCGGCTAGAGGAAGAAAAACAAAAAGGAAGGAAGGAAAGAAGGAAGGAAGGGAGGAAAGAAAGGAGGGAAGGAGGGAAGAGGGAGGAAGGAAGGAAATGAGGGAGCGAAAGAGGAAACAAACGTTAATGCTTAGGCCATCACTTCTGTTTGCTGTTTAACTAGTCTGATCAAAAATAAAGGAGACAAGTGGCTATATTGCACATCTAAAACAGAAGTGACCTGTCTGGCACCATAAAAAAACAAAACAACAAAATAAAAAACAAAGTACAAACTTGAGGGTGTGGCTATGGTATACCAAAGGAAGTCTAAGTCAGGTGATGGGGAAGGTGAATTAGGAGTTGTCTTGTGTTCTACTAGACAGTGGAAGGAATGCCCCTGAGAAACACTTGAGCATCCTCTATTCACCTCTTTACACACACACACACACACACACACACACACACACACACACACACACACCACCACCACCACCACCACCACCACACTCCCTCTTCCATGCCCCTCTCTCACACTCTTCTGCCCCCTGCAGGTCCTGGAGCGGTCCAGGGATGTCGTGGATGAAGTGAGCATTTCTCTCAGGCTTTGGGACACTTTTGGAGATCACCACAAAGACAGACGTTTCGCCTACGGCAGGTAAAACGGCCAGGGAATGTGTGGTTGCACATAGTTTCTTATCCCCATCCACAGCGGGTTAGCAAAGCTCCAACAGGCAGACCATCCATCCCATCAGACCCTGCAATGTGCTGGGCACCTGGCCATGCCTAGGGAAGGAATTAAAAAGGCGGTATTGTTTGCTGGTGCCGAGGACAACCAAGTCCTCTTCGTCACTCAGAAAGTGTAGTTTTGAAACTCCCAGCTGGCCAAGCCAGGCAGTTTGCGACACAAGCATCCACCTGGCCCTCCGGTTCATAGTCACTTTACCTTCTGACCTCTTCCGTGGTGCTGGCTTCCTTCTAGAAGGTGTTGCCTGGAAAGTCACTTGTAAAAGAAAGTGTCTGCTAAGCCCTTCTCAGACCATGATTCCAAAATGAATGGAAACATTCATGTCTATTTTTTTTTTTTCATTCAAAGAGAAAGAGAAAAGGAGAAACCCAGTAAAGGGAAGACAAATCCAGAAGGGCACTGACAAGGGGAGGAAACAAAGTCAAAGGACCTTCCGGTGTCCAGAACCGTCTTCTTGTCGCCATCACTCTTGAAGGTCTCTCTGAGAACTCAGCTATCTAGACCCATGGGGGATGGGGAGGGGATCCCTATTCCTCCTCAGTTGCAAATTGACCTGTGTCATTCTAAGTTAGACTGGAGTAGCATAGTTTAGTTGTCCTTCCCTAACATCCAACACCATGTGACCTCAGAGGGCCAGGTGACATCCTCCCTCCAAGGGATAAACATTCTGAAAGACTCCCCATTCTCCAGCCCTGGAAGATCTCTAACAAGCCACACCCACAAGTGTGCACTTCCCTTTTCCCCCTGGTGGCACAAGACAGGTCAGTTTTGTTTGTTCTTCATTTCTAATCTAACCAGCAAACAGCAGTGATGGCCTAAAGATTCTTTGATACGTTTTTAATCTCCTTTCTAAATTACATTGTATTAATTAATTTTGCTGTGCGTGTGCACATAGCAAGACAAATGTGTGGAGCTCAGAGGACAGTTTGCTAGTCTTGGTTATCTCTTTGCACTATGTAGGTCAAAGGCATCAAACTCCAGTCATGGGACTTGGCAGCAAGTGCCTTTATCAACTGAGCCATCTTGCCCCTGGGTTGTTTCTTCCTTGAGACAGAATTGCACTCGGTAACCCATGTTGGCCTTGAATGCTTCATTCCCCTGTCTCAGCATCCTGAATACTGGGATTACAGGCCTGCTAACTTTATACGTGTACCTAAAATAATGAGCAAACTGCTGTAAGCATTTGCCTTACTCCTGGGAAGTTCACATAATTGCAGGGAGGGGCAGGGAATCTGCAATTTAGACCAGTTTGTTCAAGGAGACTCAAAAAGAAGGGTGTGGAAGCAAACATAATTTTTCATTTAGTTTGTTCTTTGACAACATATGTACATATAGAGCATTCTGATTATTCTCAACCACACAGGCTCTCTTGCGGGCAACTTCCCTCCTTTAATTCTCTCCCAGATTCATGTCTTGTCTGTTTTGTGAGCCACTGAGTTTAGCCAGGGCCATTTATCTACTCTACCCATGGGTCTGCATTGGAGGAGTGAGCCCCCCTGAGTACCTCCCCCTCCAAGTCTGACTCTAGTGTAGGCCCAGCACCAATGTACTTGCGTCCACACATACATGTCTCCATGCACATGGGGAGGTTTGGGACTTGGTCCTCTCTTCTTATATGTGAGTCCTGGGTTGAACGCAGGTTATCTGGCTTAGAGGCAAAAAGAGATTTTACTGGCTGAACCATCTTCCTAGCCCAGCCCTGTATCACATTCTTTCTGCCCCCTCTTCCGAAATAATCCATGGACCTTAGAGCAGATGCTATACATGACTTGCTTGGGGCTGAGCAGTCACAGCACTCTGTCTCAGCGCTTCAAACAGCCTAGCATCTCTGCATCTGCCATCACCGTCCATGATTTTAATGTCCCCTCTACAGCAGAACCTTTCAGCTTAGCAGCTGTCAAGGTAGACTCCTTTCCTTAAATGTCCTCCAAGGGTTTGATGTTGTTGTTTGGGTTTTGTTTGGGTTTGGGGTTTTTTTGTTTGTTGGTTGGTTGGTTTTTTTCTGTTGTTGTTTTGTTTTGTTTTGTTTTGTTGTTTTTATTATTATTATCATCATCATCATCTGGACTTTTTGTTGTGGCTTTTTGCCTTTTTGTTTTTTGGGGGGGCTGAGCGGGGAAAGGTTGTTTGTTTGACCTCACATTGTTCTATACATTAAAACTAATGAATAAACCTGCTCGCACTTACCAAGCACTCAGGTTTACACCGGTGACTTTCAAGATGCATTGGTTAGAATGAAGTCTTTGAGGAAAGGAAAGACAGGTGCAGTTGGTGTGAAGGACTTTTAGAATGGCACTCCTGAGAAAGGGCCTTCACAGGATGCCCTCGCTGAGGTACTCCAGGTAGACTAGCCGACCGCTTCAGCCATACCGGGTTCTGTTTCCCCTGGAAGCATTTGTGTTTGAGACACACAGTGTGATGTGGACCACTTCACAGAAGTTGCATGGTCTTGGTGGGAGCTCTTTTGCTCCCGTGAGACTTAAAAGCCCCCACAACCTCACAAAGTGTAGAGTAGGCCTTGTCCTGCCCCATGACGACACTAGAGTTTCCTGTTCCCTCACACCAAACAAAGCATGCTGCTCTTTCCTGGGACAACATGGGCTCAGGGTTCCTTGCTCTGTGCCCTTGCCCTAAGGTTCCTTCTCCCATACATACCTGTTCCCACTGACAGGGAAACAGCAGTGGCAGCAAGCCAGCTTCAGGGCCTTGGTTCCTGTGAAGAAGCTTCCCGCTGCCTATCTGTTTTCACTTGTCCCTTCCCATGTCCACAGCCTCCATGTCTGCTGCCACAGACCTTACCCAGGAGAGACTAGAACCTAGAAAAGCCACCAGCATCATTCTGGAAATGATGACTATGTGATGCTGTATTAATCCAGTGCCCAGATATCTATACTTTTTTTTGGAAAATTTAGTAGCAGTAGGAGTCCATTTTATTCCGTAGAGAGCTTCAGCCACCCCTTTTCATTGCTGTGAGAAAGTTATTTAACTTCATAATGACTTCCCTTTTTAGTTTTAGATCATTTGTGGAGGAAAGAAAAAGCGTAATTGCAGTTTCAGCTAATCACTTAGGTGTGGAGAACCTGAGTTAGGTGTATGTGTATCTGTGCATGGGTGTATCTGTGCATGTGTGTATGTGTATGCGGGCATGCACACATGCCTGAAAGTGTATGTGTGCACCACAGGTGTGCAGGAGTACTCAGAGGTCAGAAGAGGGTGTCAGATCCCCTGGAACTGGAGTTGCAGGCTATTGTGAGCCAGGAACCAAACCGAGGTCCTCCTCGAGAACAAGAAGTGTTCCTGAGCATTGAGTCACATCAAAGCACCAAACCTGGTTTTTCTGTTTTGTTTTGTTTTTATTTTACTTGGTGTGAGCCACTCAATGGGACAAGCAACTGACATAAACTTTGAGGCACTTAGGATACATTCCAAGGCATTTGGAACCTTGTTAAAATAATTAATTGGATTCCTGGAGTGACAGTGAAAGAAACCAGACTCGTGTCAAGATGCCTTGGGCCTCAATGCTGGCTTTCTCTGCTTCTCAGCGCAAAGGAATTTCACATGATAGCCAGTATTCCGTGCATGGAAGGATTTGTTTTCTAGAGCTTTCCAGCAGGTCCAGTGGGAATCAGTGGCAGGCAGTTGGCCAACTTGGATCTGAAAACTTTCTAACATGGTTTAACTGTACACAGAAAGTCACTGCTCTCTTTGGGCATACTGGCAACTGTTTAACCCTACACCCACCCACCCCCGACTTGGTCTAGCAGAAAAATATCTCCATTGTACCAAAGGTCTTCCCAGATCTCAGCCAACCTGGCAGGAGCTGTGCCAAAATGGTGTTGCTCATCCCCTGGGAAACTCTAGGAGACAGATGGTCCCTACGCTACAGATGAGGACTCCCTCACCTGTTTCCCAGTCTTGAGTCTGAAGGGGCAGTCTCGCCTGCAGCTCTCTGGGACTTGGGGCTCCCACTGCCTCCCCTACATCAAGGCAGCCAATAGGATGCAGCCAAAAGTCACCCCACATTGGACAGCAGATTTCTGTTTGTTTTACCATAGTTGCGTGAAGGCTTAAGACTAGAATCACTGTCCACAGTTTACCCTCTGGATCCTTTGCCCTCAGGAAGGCAAGTTACCCATCCCAAAACAACAGCTGATGAGGCCTTACGACTGCCAATGCACCATCCTCCTTTGGACGAACTTTCAAAACTCTTCTCTGGTTCTTTTCAAACGTCAAGAACAAAACTATACACAGTACAGAGAGCCTTTCCTTAAAGGAATATCACTCATCTTTGAGGATGACAGGTCACACTTTGATACGGGACACCCTAAAATGTTGGCAAATGGGTGGGCCCTGACTTTAGGAGGACACGTAGGATGTTCAAGCCCTCTCCTCTGAGCCAAGTTCATGTACATTTCCTTGGCTGGTCTGCGTGCGCGTGCGCACGCACGCGAGTGCGGGGTCAGACACCCAAAAAGTCTGGTGAGTGCGAAAGGTGTCAGCAACAACTACAATTAAAGCTAAGCAGCCCTGGAGCCAGGTCTGAGCTCCCGCCCCGCACCCTCCCATCCTTCGAATCCTATCCCACCTTGTTGTTGTCGTGGTGACCCTGTGAAGTAAACTCATTTCACAGTTGAGGAAGCAGCTACAGGAAGGGCCAAGGTCAGGCAGCTAAGACAGAGCTCAAGTGAGCTTTCCTTCCCTGTCTGGTGAATGGCAAAGCCCACATCCTGCCACACCGCCTCGCCTCCCTCATGGCTAGCAGTGCTGCTAGGTGGCAGACTCACTTAACACTTGCTTCTAGACTCATCCATCCCACGGTGTCTGTGTGGAGAGAGAAAAACCAGCATTCCCCATCTCCCCAGCTGTAGGGTTCCAGGGCTTCTGGTAATTTCCTAAACCCTCAGTAAATAATCCAACTCTTGGTATGCTTCCTTGCTTCCTTAAGCAGCCAAGCATGAATCTTTTCACTGTGAGTAGAGATGACACACTCAAAGCTTATATATATATATATACATATATATATATATATATATATGTATATATATATATATGCACACACACACACACACACACACACATATGACTCGCCTACATACGTGTACCTGTGTGCGCACATTTATATGCAGGTGCATGTGCCCGTGTGTGCATACACTCAGAGGCCTGAAGGTGGTGGTGGAAATGTCTTGCAGTCATATTTATCTTATTCTTTGAGGCAGGGTCTCTTAGTCCAATCCAGAGTTCACCAACACAGCTCATCCAGCCAGCCAACTTACTCTAGGGATCCCAGGGCTCTGCTTTCTAAGTGCTGGGCTAGCAGTCAAAGCCACCACACCTGTGTGGCACTTAACATGGCCCCTTTGCTTTTGTGGCAAGCACTTTAGCCACTGAGCCAGCCATCTTTCCGGCCCTCAAGGAAGCATCTTGAGAATGAATGGGAATTCTGGGTATTTGGGGAGGGAAGAACATTTTCCCTCTGAAAGAGTTAACTGAACAATTTAAAACCAGCATAATTGCCCTCATTGCCGGCAGTTCTGTGCATATTTACAGCCTAATTGGACTCGTTTAAGGCATGCTATATTCTTATAAAGATTTCTCTCAGGCACTGTTTGCCCCTACGAGGGGTACAGTGTGTGTTTTAAATGATAACATTAATCAGAGCTGCGGTTTCTGTGTGTCTGTTTAGATAAGATGGTTTGGGTTTCGTGTTAAAAGTTCATGAAATCAGATATGGCATGGATACACTTAGTTTCCAGTGCTTCACGGAGGCCCTTTAAAATATTCAAGACTCTGGTCGCCCAGTGTTTGTGTCTTTGCCTGAGCTTATGGCCAATAATGAGAGAAAAATCAGAAACAATGTGTGCATCTGTTAGAGCCTTTGTGTTTGCCTGACCCATCCGGGAACATTCTGGATGATTCTGGGGTGGTGAACAGCCTGTTGTACTACAGATATGTCAGGAGAAGGTTGACTGAGGTCAAGACAAGATAAAAATGAATGAATACCTTGGGCTTCAAATGTAAATGGTTTTAAAGACAGAGTCATCATTGGCTTGCTTTTTTCTCTTTCCCACCTCAGGCTCACTGCAGTCTTGCTAATGGTCTTGCCTTTGTCTAAAATGGTGATGCCTTGCCCGTCGTGGCTTTATTTTCAATTTGCTAAAAAAGTATTATCCATCTGGGTTGTTGGGTATTTTGGTCCTTCCATGCATTTTGTACCCAACGCAGGTGACCTGTACTCTTCTCCAGCCCCCAGCCCTGACAGAAGGCTTTACAAATGGACACAGGAATGCTACCCAAAGCATAGCCTTCATGTGTTAATACCAAGGGGTCTAGGAAAGTCATTACAGCTTGTTCCCTGAAGACACCAGGTCCTACAGCCTCTGTAACACAAGGAACTGAATGTTGCTGTGGCCTTAGACAAAGTCCTCAATTCTGTGAGCTGAGATACAGCCACTCCCTAGGAAGCTATATAAGAGTGTTAGCACTCACGCGTGGGTGCATCTCAGTGTGCTACTTGTTCTAGAGTTAGAGTTCTGGGGTAAGATAAATCAGCCATTGCTAGCCAGTCCAGTCCTTGAATGGTCAAGAATCAAGTGGCCCTCAGCCACTCCTCAGGAACTATAGTGTTTTTCTTTACCAAACCTCTATAGAAGGAAAAATGAGAGAGAGAGAACTTCTGATGAATGGGCAGTGGATAGAAAAGTGCACATACTGTGTGCTTAATCTGGATAAAATTCTAGAAAATATAAGCTGGTTGCCTAGAGACGATGGGCTGGTCCTATTCCATCGCTGAGACAAACAATCTGACGAAAGTAACTCAAGGAAGGAAGAGTGTATTTGGTTTGCAGTTTAAGAATAGTTGCAGCACACTGCAGTGGAGAATCATGGGACACAGGGGAGCATCAAGTGGCTGCTCACATTGTGTCTAGAGTCAGGAAGCAGAGAGCAAACAGGAAGTAGGGCCCAGCTATAGAGCTTCAAAGCCCTACTACCCCAGGGACCCACTCCCACCCCCGAGGCTCTGTCTCCTTCCACAACTGCATCACCAGCTGGGGAGCGAGTGATCAAACACAAGAGCCTATGAGACACATTTCACATTCAAACTGCAAAAGGAAGGGGGACTAGCAAACTATACACAGGAACTCAGGAGTGACGGGAATGTGAAAGTTATACTAGGGAACTCAGAAATGTGATCTTTAATTGTGATCATGGTTTTAGGGGAACTGAGATGTCAGAGCTGGCCAAATCAAATATACTACAGATAAATATTGCAAGTTTAACACATTTCCATTTTATCTCCGTGAAGGTTAAGATGGGTGAAATGTAAGACCCTCAGGAAGCCATACAGAAAATGGGATTTACTGACTCTCGGAGCTAATGATAGGATGCCATCCCTCCTGACAAGCAAAGCCACACTGGTTCTCTTCTCCCGGAATGAGAGTCCCCAGCCCAGTGGCTTGTTGTCTGATCACAGGAACCATGCTTAGTCTGTGTTTGTGTCCATGTCATCTAGAAGGTTCATTTCTCTAAAACCCATGTGACAGTGAGTTAGAGAATACTCAGTTCCATGACAGGTTCCTTCTATTCATGATATTTACAGCTGTCTGATCGGGTTGTAGAATATGTAGCAGAAACCTCTGGAGTATGTGAGTGACCTGTGTGGTCTACCTAGCTGCCTTGTCTGGGAACTGAGGTGCATAGCTGAGGAATTGGGGTGTACCATTGTTTGTCTTTCTACCTTGGGTCTCATCCTCTCTTTCCAGCTTTATCTTGCTCTAGACAAACCAGTCATATCACCAGAATTTGCCTTTCCTCACTGTTTTCATGAATACTCTTTAACTAGATTTGTATAGATATGGATAATTTTTTTCCAATTAAAAGGTCACTTCTTCTCCGGGTATCACTTTCCTGAATTTTGTTAGAATAATTTTTATAACAGTTCTCTAGTGTGTGTGTGTGTGTGTGTGTGTGTGTGTGTGTGTGTGTGTGTATGTGTGTGTGTATGTGTGTATGTGTGTGTGTTGTGTGTGTTGTGTGTGTGTGTATGTGTGTGTGTCTGTGTGTGTGTCTGTGTGTCTGTGTGTCTGTGTGTGTGTGTATGTGTGTGTGTATGTGTGTGTGTTGTGTGTGTTGTGTGTGTATGTGTGTGTGTGTGTCTGTGTGTGTGTATATGTGTGTGTATGTGTGTGTGTCTGTGTGTCTGTGTGTGTGTATGTGTGTGTGTGTCTGTGTGTGTGTGTGTGTGTGTGTACTTGTTAATAGTAGGAGTGTTAAGCAAAACAATTGAAAGTGGATCATTACCATAATATATGTACTCAAAATAACAAAATACATTAAGCTAAATACATACAGGCAATTTTAAAAACTACATGTATGGCTATGTATGCATTCAGAGCTTGAGCACATAGCTGTGAGGTTGCTGTGGAGCCTGGCCCTCTCAGTCTTCCCACCCTGTCCTCTGGTCCTCCCTTAGCTGCTGGTCCAGAAACAGAGCAGCTTGTGCTATCAACAGAAGAAAGTAGCATCAACAGAACAGGGATCCCTATGCCTGTCCCCACACAAATCAGGAACACTGGGTGAGACAGAGAGAATGCTTCTTATGCTGCTGGGGCTCATGTGGTCAAGGAGCTGATCATGTGACACTGTCACCTGGTAGCTTGGCCAGGAAAACATAGATAGACCCCCCCCCCCCAAGAATGTCACAGTGAGGCTGCTGACATGGACGAAGGAAACAATGATTACCTTCTTCCGACTTTTTTCCCTTTTACTAACTGCAAGCTTTACAAATTGGATCAAATTTGCAACATTGACTTTTCAGTAGAGAATAAGAGGAATTTGAAAAAAGAAACACTAGCTTGTGTTGTTTTTCCTGTACTAGGATTTTCTGGTGAGGACATATATTTCAGGCTACAATGTTTTTCCTTCCAGATTAGGTGGGTCAGAGGCAGGAGACTGTTGAGTAACTCTATGGTTAGTCATTCTAGAACCTTCTCTCAGAAACTCCAGACCAGAAGGCATAGCTGTGAACCAAAAGGAAGCTCCATTTATCTCACTCTTACTGATTGTAGCCCACAAAATCTTTTTCTGGGTGGATCCTGAGCCAGTTTCCATATTTGTCCAGTTGGTCCTATCTGCTACAGAGTGTGTGTTCTCAGATATTCTTCTTAGGAAGTTTAATAACCCTGCCAGCATCTCTTAATGCCAGTCACCCATGACAAGCATTTCTAAAGTGAGCCCAGAACTGCACTCATCTCAGACTTTTTCCCCAGCCCAGGAAACTGCACAAAGTTCACATTTCTAGGCTGCAGGAAGATGAATTACAGAGAGAAAGAGAAAAATACTGAATTGTCTCTCAAGTGTATCCCTCTGGCTTCAGAGACTCATTAAGTTGTGTGTGTGTGTGTGTGTGTGTGTGTGTGTGTGTGTCTCTGTCTGTCTGTCTGTCTGTGTCCATGTGTGTGTGTTTGGGTGTCCATGTGTATGCGTGATTCTCCATGTTTGTGTGTGTGTGTGTATGTTCGTGTATGTGTGTGTGTGTGTCCGTGTGTGTGTGTCTGTGTCTGTGTGTGTGTCCATGTCTGTGTGTGTCCTTGTATATGTCTGTGTATGTCTATGTCTATGTCTCTGCCGTGTGTGTGTGTGTGTGTGTGTGTGTGTGTGTGTGTGTGTGTGTGTTGTGTTTAAAAGAAAGATTGTCTTTGTAATCAAGGGCATCCCTGAACCTTAATCTGGCTGTAATCTAGAATTAATCCAAAAAGCACCCTGTTCCTTTTCTTTACATTTCTTTGGCTTTGGGAGACAATCTCATTCCTGGAAGAAAACACTGTTCTCCTGCAGTTAGGAAAACAGCCAACGGATTTTTAAAACAAATTCAAATAATTTTTAAGAAAGCATATTAACTGGTTAACCTCTGCTCATGTCCCCAAGACATCACAGGGCTGGCTTCCAGGAACAATAGTCTGAAGAATTGTAATGGCCCACATTCTGTTTTCATTCCTTACTTAAACTCCAGCTGATCCCTCTGCACAACTTCATGTAGCCTAGTTTCATTCCTTTTAGATTCAAAGTCTGCAGACATCTGTGTACCCTTAGCCTTTTACGTTTGGATACCTCACAGGCCTTTTAATGGGTAAAAGCCATCCAGGAATATAGGGAACCCTGAAAGTGAGCTAGTTCCTGGTTCAGTAGGCAGTTAGCTAAATCTATTCTGGCAGTTCCTTGGTGACCATGCTGAGTAAAAGGGAAACATCTTCGACACTTCTTGAGCCACTTGGTCCCGTCATTCAAGCCCTGCTGTCACTACCTTCTGTAGCCACCTGCTACCTGCACCCGTCTCTCCCCAGAAGGTCACGCAAGGGTGCCACCACCTATCTTGGATACTGCCTCTTCTCTGGTCCCTGCTTCTGCCGGCTTCCCCCCTCCCTGACCCCTGACCCTTGGCCACTCTGTGACCAATTTAATCACACCGTGTCATGACAATGACATCAGGTTACTGAACTAGAAGTTCTATCATGGCATTCCACTCAGAAACACCACTCAGGAACCTACCAGCTCACCAAAAGCCAAAGCCATACAGCTGTGAGAGTCCTCTCACCTCAGCCTCTCAGTGGTTCTCCTGTCTTCCTCCTCCCCACACCGCTCCAGCAATGTGCCTCTTCTCTCAAAAACGCCCTAGGCAGGCCTGCCTCGGGGCCTCACCTTTCCACCAGAAGTGGCTTTGAACTCTCCCCACAGCTGGCATGTCTGTCCCCTCCCTTCAGGTATTTACTGAAATGTCAACTTCAGAGAGGCCCTCCCCAGAGATCTTGTTTTGTCACCCTCAGCCCTATCCCCTGATATTGCGGCCCCCTCTCTCTGTTCCATGTTCTAATCGGCTCTTTATGGTAGCATACTACCAAATCTATGTGTTTCTCCTGTCTGTTGTCTCTATCCTACCCTATGCAGGCATGGAAAAGAATAGACACAGTGAGGACAGTTGTCCCTAGTGTCTCCAAGACAGCCCTGGTATGCAGTGGGCTGCAACTATGGTGTATGGAAGGAATGGCTAAATGACTGTATGCTGAGACAGGATGAGGGACAAAGCAAGCCCTAGTACCTTCAGAAGGCTGTTGACGATTGTTGAGAAGTCTGTGCAAAAAACAAACAAAACAAAACAAAAGAACAAAAAGCACTCCCTTTCCCATCAAGCCCAGGAAAGGTGACTGGTTGACAGTTTGGCCTCATAAGAGTCCTGGGCATTAATCCCAGAGACTTCCCACACGGCACTATAAGAGACACTCTGGGTTTCCTAGATCTGCTGCTGGCCTCACTGCTCGGCACAGAGAGGATGTTTCTCAGGCATTTAGCTTTGAATTAATCCAAAGAGGACCAAAGCACCAAAATCGGGAGTTGGGAGAGTGTTTATGTCTATCAGCCAAGCATTAAATTAGGCTTTTGAAGCACTTATTTTAATAAGTCTATGGGACTTCACTCGGTTTCACCCTTCACAGAGGAAGGGTCCACTTGGGCAAGAAGCAGGTCTGTGGCTCAAACTGTGACAAGGGTGTCCAGGTCAGGAAGCAGAGGAAGGAATGTCGGCACTCAGCTCTGTTTCTTGGGTTCATTCAGTTTTAGGTCCCAGCCGTCATCCATATTTAGGGCAGGTCTCCCTCAGAAACCTGCCCTCACAGACGTATGCAAATGTGTGTGTCCCACAAGATTCTAAATCCTCATTAGTAAATCAAGGCTAACCATGGTAATAGCCCGCCGCATTGGTTGGTAGGGTGGAGGAATCCGCCATGTTTAATACTCTACTGTTGTCTGTTACTGCTGCTTGCCCACTCTGAAGAGCCTGGCTTGCTTTGGCCAGATTTCTGTCGGGTGGAGGGAGCCGGGTCTAATGTGTCACCTCCTGGTGAAACTGCATTTATAATCCTGGAAGACGTAGCCACGCATGCTAATCACTCCCAAATCTGGATATATTTCAGGATGTTTTGACAGTTTCCCCCACATAACATCTGTACTTAAAGAAGCCTCACTGCTCTTGGTAAAGTATTGGCTTGATTTCTCCGCTCACATCCGGGGCCCTGCATGGTTCTGCCCTGCTCTCCCCAGAACGCCCAACTTGGCGCACCCCTACCCCCTACCCCCAACAGGCCTGTCCATCCTCCATGAGTTCGAGCTTCCCCAGTCATCCATCTCCAGTCCAGTCATGTGCACCATCTCTGACAACTCACTGTCCATCTCACACACCCAGGCTGCTCCCCGTACTAAAACTCGGCGCCACACGTTGGCTCCAACCCTCTGCCATGCTCCCAGCTGTCCTGTGCTGTCTCAATGTGTCTGTGTGCATAACACTGTCAGAGTACAATGCATGAGAGGTGTGTGGTCAATGTGAATGATTTTGAAATGTTTTCTGGAAAGAGCCTACCTCAGTTATCAGCAGGAAAGGGATCTCGAAGGCCTAAGGGTAGATAGAGGTCAGGAACGAACACCTTACTTGAATCTTGGCAAGAGGAAGGCTGTTCATATATGGCTATGATCCCTACCTGCATAAAGACCACCCTCCACCCCACTAGAAAAGTTAAAGTGGATGTAGGCAGTGATGGTTTATAAAGTGGTAGGGTCTGGAGACAGGATGGAGGTCTTAAGAGAACAAATGGGTAATTAAAAGGAGGCAGTCCCATGCGGAACTTGGGGAACTATCACATGGGCTTCTTTCTTGTAAGGTTCAAATGTTAGTCTTGCCTGAGATTCCCCCTGAGCTGAGCACCCTGGAGAAGGGCATGCCGCCCCTGCATTCCGGGGGCCAGGTAGCCTACGCTTTCTTTTTGCACTGCCTATCAAAGTGGTCTGATATGAGGTTTTTAGATAAAAGATGATTTCAGGGTTTCTTCTTCACTTCAGCAGATAAGGTAAAGAAACCTAGGCCCACAGGTCCCTCAGCATGACACCCGTGGCAAGGATGATGGGCCCAGCAGAGATGGGGGCCCTCTGTGATAGGGAACCGTATTCCTAGCAACGGGTGCCTTGAAGCTTTTGGTGGCTTCTCCAGGCTCTTCCCACCAATGGCCTGGATTTGTCAAAATAGCCCATGAGGCCCCTGCTATTTGCTGTTGAGTCTGGCTACAGACAAGGTATGTGGGAAAAGATGGCCTTTCTCAGATTTCTTTAATGGTCCAACAAAGATTAGCCCTGGCCTGGCATGAACATTTCACATTACTGGAATGGCTCTAACAGTCCTTCACATGCTATCTTTGGCCAGCGTTTCCCCCAAAAGATAACCGAAAAAGTATGCCTCTAGCGTTTATTTAATACACAAGGAAAAACAGACTCAGCTAAGGTTGACCTCGGGCCCTACAGTCTTGGGTGACTTAGCTTCTCTCCCACCTCTGCCCCTCTCATCGATGCTAGACACCCCTAATTGCCCTACCATTGATTTCAGACCGATTTGCTGTTAACCAATCAAAATGTAATACTTTGTGGACATTATTTGATACTTTGGCACCCAAGTGAAATATACTGATACTTCTCCCTTAAGAACAAGAAATAATTTTTCCCTTTAAAAAAAAAAAGCATTCAATGTGCTAATGAACAAAAGGGTGAATTCTTAGCCCCTGTATGTTTCTGGCTTTGTCTAGTAAGCAAGCCTATTTAAATAATCAATTTTTAAAAATAATAACACAATATGCATTTCAAATCTCCTCCTGCACCCTCCACACTCTTCAAATTCTGGGGGTTTGGAGCCCAGTCCAGCCAGAGCTTGTTCTTTGAATTCTCGGGATTTCTACCCCAGGTAGCCATAGAATTCTATTTAAAACTTATCATTCTCTTTGTATCTGAAATAGAGCCTGGGGTGACTGCTAGACAACCCTTACTGCCAAGTCTATGTAAACATCCCTCTCACACTGTCCACCATTATTTTTAAATCCACTCTGCAAAACAAAACAAAACAAAACAAAACAGTAACACAGCCATGGAGACAGAACCTCTAGAAGCTGCTTTCTCTCCTTTTATCTTCCCTGGGAGAGGCATTTTTAAATACCGGTTTATGTCAGACACTAAACAGTCCCCACAGAAGAATGCATGTCTCTAAACACCTTGGAATCCTGCCCCAAACTGGAGATATTCTTAGCTTCGACTCTCCTGCCTTCTTGAACTAGGTAGAAAGAAAGTCTGGAGTCTAAAAGGAATAAATGGAATTCTCTAAATAGTTACTTGATTTTTTTTTAATGTTCAAATGTTTATATACTATTTATTTTCTAGTTTGCTTTCTTTTCTACAGTTTAGTGAGGCAGTTAATATTATTTGTTTTTTATTTTTATTATTAAGTTTATTCATTTATTTTACATCCCAACCACAGTTATCCCCCCTCCTCTCCTCTCATCCTTCCATCTACTCCTTCTTTGTTTCTCTTCTAGTTACTTGATTTTAATGGGTGTTTAGACCACAGAGGATACGAGCATTTTCCCAGTTAGGAAAAGGTATGTGGAAGGAGGCATCACAGGCATCTCTGTCTACAACCCTATCTCTTTGACCACTGACTCTCAGCCTTTGTTAGAATTTGTCCATCAGATGGCAAGACCCGAAGATAAAAATCTGCTCAGAGCACACACCAGGCTTCTCCCACATTCGTGTCTAGATCAACATGGTTCAAACAAAAGCAAGTTAATCCTTAATATATAATCTTTCTTTTAACTGATTTCAGTCTAAAGTAATGGGGATAGTGTTCTCTTAGCAGCTAGGCAAGAACACAAAATAAAAATATGTTATTCTAAGATCCACATAAACTACTGATTCAATGGGTTGTCTTAACATCTATGATAATGTTGTTTTCAATTCAACTCACTCTTAAATTTTGAGCCAACGTATTTGCAGCATGTTGGATCTTTTCCCAGTTCCCCACAGATTTCAAGCATTTAGATCCCAAAGCGGCATGGTGGGACACTGATACTTCTGGGCCTGCCCTGTGCCATGGCATCCTGCTGCTATCAGAAGATTTCATTTGTCCACTACCACTACCCCCTCCCAGGTCCTGTCTGGGCTTGCTTGCAGGTCCTCTGGATAGCAACTCCCATGTGTTCTATGTCATAAGTGGTATCTCGGTTACCTAGGCAACCAAGACAGCTCTGATTTTAAAACCTCGCTCTGCTACATCATAAAATTAGGTGGCAGAATTGACATTTAGTTACATGTCTGTCATAGAAATGAACTTCTTAAAATGATTCTCCTCACAGCTGTATGCCTTAACATGGAAACTGAAGGCACCAATTAGAACAAATAAATGATATATATTTCACACACATGTGCACACAAGCACAAAGCAGTCCTCAACTTGGACAGTGAATGGATTTGCTTAATTCATTGTCTGAGATGCTAAAACATACATATTATTCTCACATTGCCAAAATTCTGCGGTGGCTTTATCTTATGATCAGAACAAAGCCTATAGTAATACTTCATTAGACACCCAATATAAACAGGGTGAATAACAGAAAACAAAGCCTGTAAAAAAAAAGAAATCCAAAGCATTATTGACTTTACTGGATACTTTTCTTTATGCTGATTAGAAGGTTGAGTAAAGAACATTCTAGTAACTAAATCAGACACTCAAAGACAAGATATGCCTCCTTTTCACTTATATTACATATGCCATATTATTTACATATATTCCAGCACCCAGGAAGCATTGATAATATATTTACATTGTGATTACTCTAACCCCTCAGAACAACAACCCCTGCTTTGAGTCCTGGGTTTTCTTTTGTAACCACGTGAGAACATCTTAAACTCAGAACTTTCCCCTCTGTTGCTGTGGTCTAGTGCAATTTTTTTCCCCTGCAAATACATGGAAAGACTCTACTTCAGAATTACATTTAATGCAAGCACCCTGCCGCACTCTGCATCAGAGATAACTATTTTTAGAAATAGTGTGGCCGCCTGCATATATTTGTTTGTCTTCATTGATATGTAGGAAGCAAAGCTCATTAATGATTTAAGAAGAATAGGGTTTTTTTATTCATAGACTTGATTATTCCCATTACATAAACAATAAAGGCAATAAATTAGCATCTCATAAAGTCACAAATTTATTGCTGAGTTTATTTGCAAGAAAGTCTCGACTCCCTGAGCATAAACATTCCAGCTCTCACTTCCCCTGCCTGGATGTTCTAAAAATGATCACTCGGCATATTTTAACCTAGAAGGGAGGTTATTATTCCTGCCTGCCAGCTGCCATCAAGCACCATATTTGAGCAACTGTCTCATACAACAATTCTTTGACTTCTAGAACGGTAAGTTATACTATAAAAATAGAAGCTCCCAACGTCAGATTTAAGTGGAAACTTTGTTTTCCTCTTCTTTTCCCCATGTACCTGTTGTGTATCACCTGTAACAATGAGGGGTCTGATTCCCGTATTTTCTGACTGTATCAACCCTCCATTGACTTCATCTTCTTGCTTTACAACTAGTTTAAAAAAAAAATTCCAAATTCCTGCCAAGTCAGGGTTTCTGTCTTTGGAAGCAGATAAGGGGTTGTGCTTCATATCTGTGTGCGTGAGCAAGAAGGGCCGACATCCTTCTTTGTATTTGCTGATGCCGTGCAGCAAATACTGATGACATCTCCACTGGCTGTTTGCTTTCTCTCATTGGGTTGGACATCTTCGCCTTTGTGTTCTATTGAGGGGGTAAAAGGTGCTCTTGGTCGTTTCCTTTTATCTTGCAACTATTTCTCATGAGCAGAAATAGTTCAGCATGTGGGAATTCCAGGACTGAACTCCTCTGGGTAGCCATCTCTTGGGAAAGTCACTTGACGGGAACCCTGGGCACATCCACATTCCATGGTGAGAAGTGAAAATGAGCCATGAGGCTGCCTTGGGGATGGAATGTGGGGGCTTAGCAAGCTGTCTGCATGACTCATAGATGTGTTTACTATCAAATCCTTTCTAAAATACTATTTTTAATTGTGACATGATGGTGTTAGATAAGTGGGGCGAGAGATCATAATGGATAGCTGGAGAGACACTTGGAAAGGTGGCATGAGCTTTATCTGTGGTTTCCTTCCAGGTCTGATGTTGTGGTCCTCTGTTTTTCAATTGCGAATCCCAACTCCCTAAATCATGTCAAAACCATGTGGTATCAAGAAATCAAGCACTTTTGCCCTAGAACGCCTGTTGTCCTGGTTGGCTGCCAGCTAGACCTCCGTTACGCCGATCTGGAAGCTGTTAACCGAGCCAGACGTCCCTTAGCAAGGTAAGTCAAGGACCCCGAGTGCAGCTGTCACCTCAGCAAGGAAACAGCTTACAGGTACCTCATATTTTCAGTGGCCACTGAGACTACACCTATCAGCCATACACTTTTGTGAAGTCAGTCAGCCATTCATCATGAAGCTAGTGTCCTGACCCAGGCTCACCAGAGTCAAGATCCAGCCTCATACAATATTTGGCCAGTGATGGAAGGGAATTCCACGGTATGAAATGGGGTGTATGGAAATGCTTTGGATAAAGTACTGTATTTGAATGAAGTCCTATACCAAATGTTAGCCACCCAGGGTAGCATCATTCTTGAAATTATGCCTACTTAGAATAAAATAAACCAAGGCTCAGAATGATCTGCCACAGTTGTTGACCAGTATCACATCCTAACAGAGATGGGTTTTTATTCCCACAACCACATGTCTAGGTTGGTTCTGGTATCATTGTGTTTTTCTGTCTTCTGGTGTTTTGTGCAGTATTGGAGAGTAAGCGCAAGGCCTTCCACATTCTAGGCAGACCAGACATTCTACCACTGAGCCACATCCCCATTCCTCTTTTGATTTAGAGCCAGGCAGGGTCTCACTAAATTTCTTAGACTAACCTGGGGCTTACTCTGTAGCATGGCTGGGGTTTGAGCTTGTGATCCTCCTTCCTAAGCCTCCTGAGCATCTGGGATTACAGGCCCATACCAGTAGGCCTGGGCCAGTGTCCAGTCTTTAAAAACCATGTAGAGCTAAGGCTGATGGCACTCACTGTGAACCCAGTGCTTGAGGCAGGTGGATCTCCAAGAGTTTGAGGGCAACTTGATCCACATTGAAAGTTTCAAGGTCAGCCAGGGCTGCACAGTGAGAGACCCTGCCTCAAAAACAAAACAAAAGCAAACACCTAAAAATCATGTTGAGTTGTACTTGCAAAAAAGCAAACACAAGGACTGGAGAGATGGCTCAGTAGTCAAGAGTACTGGTTGCTCTTCTAGAGGACCAGAGTTCAATTCCCAGCTACCGCATGGTGGCTCACAACCATCTCTAGTGGGATTTGTTGTTCACCTTGCGGCATAAAGTTGTACATGCAGCTAGAGCTCTTGTGTACATAAAATAAATAAGTAAATCTTTAAAAAGGAAAACAAACATGACTCTTTAAAATGTGTCTAATCCTTATGTTAACAAAGAGTCAGAATTTAAAAAAACATAAAGGGTGTTTTTACTGTGTGCACAGTATGGATACCAATTTTGGAATGAAATAGGAACTTTTACAAACCTGTGCTCTCAGGAATTACTCTTGTATAAAGCAATTTTCACACCCATATTCTCTGCCGAAGAGCAAAGTTCCCACAAATCTGTGATAGCAACGCCTTGCCTCAGTGTTTACATAGTTGGCTTGTACCAAGCCTTCTCTGAGTCCTACTTTAATTCTGCTTGAGTGGAAACATATGAGGGGACAATTTCTTGTGCTTCCAGTACATCCTGGATAAAAGTTTTGAAAGCATTTCATGTTCAGTCTCCACAATCCCTCTGCTCCCACATGCGTGGACTAGAAACGGAATGTTCGGAGTCACCTGGGTGTGGGGGTGACTGCAGAAGGTGTTGGAAAAGGCCAAGCAGCAAGCAGGACAGCCCCTCAGATAGAGCCACTTAGAGATTTCATGAAGTAGGGCATTAGGGCTAAGCTTTGAGTTAATCGATTAGCAAATTTCAAGTCAGCCCCAAGGACAAAGATCACACAAGGCCCAGGGGAAGAGGATTAAAGTTGAACCTCCTTCACTGTTTCTTTCCATCCTTGTCAGCACCCTGAGGTGTGATCTCCCTCCCTCTCCCTCTCCCTCTCCCTCTCCCTCTCCCTCTCCCTCTCCCTCTCCCTCTCCCTCTCCCTCTCCCTCTCCCTCTCCCTCCCCCTCTGCCCTCCCTCCCTCTAGGTCTTCAAATCCAAATTCCACCCAGTTTTGTCATTGTTCTCCTGGACCAGGGCCTGGGAAGCATAAGACTTTTGATGTCAAAGGCAAAGTATCTAAGATCAGTTTCTAAGAGCGTTTGTCAGAATGAAGTGGTGTGTTTCTTGAGGAATTGTAGCAAATCACATCTTGCCTATCCCGGACTCTTTCCCTGGTTATGTCACAAGCCCAGCACTGCTCTGCTTACATTGGCCTTCCCGGGTTTGATTAAATTGTAAATGAGTTTTCTGTGCCAGACCAAAAGGGTGTGGGCTTCGTTCCGCTGGCTTTGTGGAAGCAGGATAAATTAACACAGAATTGCAGGCCCAGCCATACCCACGCTATTTTGGTACTTTGCTTGCAGTGATGGAGCTCTGAGCTATATACAAGTGCAGGTTTTGAAGACAGGCTATCTTAGTTATGGTTTTTATTGCTGTGAAGAGACACCATGACCATGGTAACTTTTGTAAAGAAAACATTTAATTGGGGTGGCTTACAGTTTCAGAGGTTCAGTCCATTATCATCATGGCAGGAGCATGGCGGCATGCAGGTAGATACGGTGCTGGCTACATCCTGGCCTACAGGGAACAGGAAGTCGAATGGGACCCTGGCCAATATCCTGAGTATAGAAAACCTCAACACCCAGCCCCACGGTGACACACTTCCTCTAACAAGGCCATACCCACTCCAACAAAGCCACACCTCCTTCTAGTGCCACTCCCTATGAGGTTATGGGGGGGGGCAATTATATTCAAAGTGCCACAGAGGCCAACTAAGAGACTCACATACCAGTCCAAAGAGAAGATCAGTGAGAGCCTGGGTGGCTGCATATGACTGAAGATTTGGGGACCCAATAGAGGGACTTTAGAAGCCTCTGGACGTGGATCACTCACTACTTAGAAGTTTCTAGTAGCTTATAGACCTGCTGTAGGCAGAACGAATGCATAGTACTACAGAATGAAAGTAGTACTCCATGGGACTCTTAGTGTTAGTGGAACTCCTAGTGTTCTGAAGTTACACAAATGAAACGTGCAGTGATGAAGACAGCCACAGCACCTTTTCTGAAGCACCAAGAACAATGCTAACTAGGCATATTCATCATCTCATTTAAACCTCTTCTTTAAGGGACCCGTGTGTTCTCCAAAGATGGAAAGCCAAGGCTTAAAGAGGTTAGACAGCTTGCTCAAGATCATGTAGGGAACAAAGGCCAATCCTTTTGTTGCCACAGTTACTACTAACAGCCTGTCTTTCTGCAGCTATAAATCCTTTATCTTGGAATGTCCGTTGATGACGAGTTTTCAATACCCTTACAGGATTTTAAACGTAAAAATTTAAGAAGCAAATAGTTTTTAATTGTATGACTCAATTAAGGATTTAGAAATTTACATGACACCGCCCCCCCTTTTTTTTTGGTCTTAAAGGAAAGTTGATTAAACCTGGTTTTTGTTGTTGTTGTTGTTGTTTTTGTTTTTCTCATTTCAGGCCCATAAAGAGAAGTGACATTTTGCCCCCAGAAAAGGGCCGAGAGGTGGCGAAGGAACTTGGCATCCCTTACTACGAGACCAGCGTGTTTGACCAGTTTGGCATCAAGGATGTGTTCGACAATGCCATCCGTGCAGCCCTCATCTCCCGCCGGCACTTGCAGTTCTGGAAATCCCACTTGAAAAAAGTCCAGAAGCCTCTGCTTCAGGCGCCCTTCCTACCTCCGAAAGCTCCTCCCCCGGTCATCAAGGTCCCTGAGTGTCCTTCCACGGGGACAAGTGATGCCGCCTGTTTACTGGACAACCCTCTCTGTGCCGACGTCCTCTTCGTTCTCCAGGGCCAGGAGCACATCTTTGCGCACCGCATTTACCTCGCTACCTCTTCTTCCAAATTCTACGACCTTTTTTTTATGGAGTGTGAAGAATCCCCCGGATGGGGTGAAGGAGCTGGTGAGGAGGTGCCATGCAGGGATTTTCAGGGGCGGACTCAGAGTGTTGACCCAGCCGAGGAAGGGAAGAAAAGCCCCCAGAGGACCCTTCCGGCTGGCCTGGAAGCTTCTTCAGGCCAGGACCTGCTGGAGGGCCTGGCTGTGCAGACGGAAGCCTTGGGTTCTGAGGCACAGGCCCTGTCTGGCTGGAGCAAGGGGTTTGTCAGCATGCACAGGGAGATGCGAGTTAACCCCATTTCTAAGCGGGTAGGCCCAGTGACCGTAGTCAGGCTGGACCCGTCAATGCAGTCGGGCCCTTTCCGGACCTTGCTGCGATTTCTCTACACTGGGCAGCTGGACGAGAAGGAGAAAGATTTGCTGGGTCTGGCTCAGATGGCCGAGGTCCTGGAGATGTTCGACCTGAGGATGATGGTAGAGAATATCATGAACAAGGAAGCCTTCATGAACCAGGAGATCACGAAAGCCTTCCACGTCAGGAAAGCCAACCGGATCAAAGAGTGTCTCAGCAAGGGCACCTTCTCAGGTGAGCAGGGCAGCAGCGAGCCATCCGTAAAGCTAGGTCTTGGGGGAGAGGGGGATCATCACACCTAGATAAACAGAGCATGAGAGCCAATGAAGACAATA
Source organism: Cricetiscus sungorus (assembly GCA_030556225.1). Lineage (NCBI taxonomy): Eukaryota > Metazoa > Chordata > Mammalia > Rodentia > Cricetidae > Cricetiscus > Cricetiscus sungorus. The sequence goes on along the minus strand of JANBXA010000600.1, from coordinate 62,807,582 downwards.
GGATTGACTTTGCTAATCCTTATCAGACCCAACCTTCTACATTGCAGATGTTGAGAAACAAAAGCCAGGTCACGAAGTCAGTTAAGTGGCAACTGTGAGGTCAAGAACCCAAGCTTTGCCACCATACAAACCTAGTCTCTCAACCTCCAGTGCTCAGCGTAGATGGGGTGACCCCGAGCCTCTCTCCAGAGACTTGCCCTGCTACAGGACCTGTTCTGTGACCAGTGTCCATTTTTCCATTCTTCTCCATTGTCCCTGGCTCATTGATCTCTGGTCCTGGGCTCACTGAAGTCCCAGAGGCTACCATTTCCATCACCACCCCACCCCCAGCTGCCTGCCTGGTATGTGCCCTTGTACTCCTGAACCTTGATCTTTCTGCTTTCATCTCGGGTAACCATGCCACACGAAGCCATGGGTGTCCTTCCAAGAGGACTGAATCCAGTCTGATTTACTGACCTTTGTTTTGTTCCATCTGATACATGTATACTATTTTTATTCTAGAATCTTCCTCTCACAACTTAGAGTGTGGGTGGAGGCGGACTTCACTGCAAAATGTTGAGTTCTGTTTACTGGGCTACCTCTATTTTCTTTTTCTTTCTTTTTCTTTTTCTTTTTTTTTTTTTTTTTTTTTTTTTGTCTCCCATAATCCCTGCCTACGCATTACACATTCAGTGACCTGATACTGAGTCACTCTATTCATTTTAAAGCAAGGAGTGGGTAACATTTACTACAAACATTGGTTGCCATGGTGTGGAAGCAGCTCTGATATTATTGAAAGGAATGTGTTGCAAATTTGTACTCAGTGAATTGGTAGACATCAAAGCTGACTAAATCCTTCTGTAACTGGCCAAATAGAGCCAAGCAAGAAAGGTGGTTCACATAGGACTCCTTTATGAAAGAGAGGCCCTGGCATGTCACTCAGGGATGACTGAGACATCTGAGCTAGGCAATGGATGGCATCAGAACATTGTTCTAATTTTTTTTTCTACAATCAATCATGGTACACTTCTTTAAAATGTTGTATTCTTAGGAATTTCATGATGAAGAAATTGGGAATGAAGTGTTACCATCAGTACACACACACACATCCACACAGTGTGTGAATGTGTGTGTGTGTGGCGGGGGGGGTTTACCTAGGGCACATGCATGCAGCCAAACAGTAACAAGAGATGGATGAACAAGCCTTGTATATGCTGAGCACCCACCCCCAGTCTGAAAATCCAAGAGCCAACATGCTCCAAGTTCCAAATCTTTGAATGCCAGCACACAGAAAACTTCATGTCTGTCTTGACAGGACAAAATTAAAGTAAAAGCACTTATCCCAATCACTGGGCACAGTGGTACAAAAGCAATAGTGAATGTTAATTTAAAAGGTGATCAAACAAATGTACAGTAAATTAAAGAATGAACCATGTCTAATGTTGATGAGCATGTCTAATGTTGAAATTACTTACAGGCTGTGTACACAGGTACCTACAAAACAAATGTGGATTTCATGTTTAAACTCATCTTCTGGTACCAGGATTGTCCTTATGTATGTGTCAATGTGTCAGATGCTGTACAAATCCCCAAATGTAAAACACAAAAAGATAATCCTTTCCTTTCTACTACTTCCTGGCCCTGAGAATTTGTGCTGTGATCCCATGTGCAGTTTCTCAAGGTGCATTCCTTGATGTGGGAGCTGACGCGTCACAAGTATGGGGTGAAGTAGGGTCAGTAGCCCTGGGAGCAGGAGTGAGAGATACACCTTTATGGATGTACTTGGAGTAGAAGGCTGAAGTGAAACCCCTGGCAAAACTGGCTTACTGTTGTGTTTCCTCCATCCTTGGCAGATGTGGCATTCACCTTGGATGATGGAGCCATTAGTGCCCACAAGCCACTGTTGATCTGTAGCTGTGACTGGATGGCCGCCATGTTTGGGGGCTCCTTTGTGGAAAGTGCCAACAGTGAGGTAGGTGCCCTGGAAGCCCAGAATGTTCAAGTAGCCAGATGGCAGCTTCTGTGAAATAGTTCCACAGGCCATGTGTGAGTGTGAAGCCAAACTTGTCCTGTCTAGAGTCCTGAGGAGCATAAGGCTGCTGGTCACTAGCAGGAGAGCACAGAGTAGATAGACTCACACCTTTCATCCACTCAAGAGTCATGACTGGCCATGCGTTCTACTAAACATCAATAAGACAGGTGGGGTACTATCAAAATCAAGTACAAGATCCTGTCTTCTCTGGGGAAGTAAAGAAGGTCCTCCTTCAATGGAGGACCAGCACTGTCCCTAACCAGACAGGAGACCTTGCCCAACCCAGTGGCTGTGCCTCGAGCATGTCATCTGCAACATGATGACTGTTCCGAGTGATCCCCAATGTCCAGCTGTGAGCCACAGCATTGGAGGCTCACCCCAATGTTCCCACCTGGATGGGGGCAAGTAGGGGAGTGGCTAGGAGTGTTCCTTTGTGTGTGTGTGTGTGTGTGTGTGTGTGTGTGTGTGAGGAAATCAAAGTTGGTTGAGTCCTCGATTTGCTGGACACAATTTTCAATGCATGTGGGTCCAACAGAAGCAAAGAAGGGTCCTACCCTTCAAAAGAAAGGCCTTAGAATGTCTCAGGCAGTGTCTAAAAGACACCATCTTTATCTTTGTACAAACACTGCTGAGGGGAAAAAAAAAGGAAATCCATTCAAGCTTTTCTAACTAAGTATGGGTAGAGCAGGCATTTCTGTTGAGTTTTGCAATATTCCTTAACATCTTTTTTTTTTCTTCTTCTTCTTCTAAAAGAATAACAAGGGGGACACCCCATCAAGTTTATTGTCCTTAGGGGCTAGCCTTGCTTATCTCAGCATCTCTTCCCATCTTTCAAAAGAAACACTAAAAACAAAGGCTAACTTTTCAAAAGGGGTGCTCCCAGGGGAGCACTCCCACGGTGCCCCAGGAGCCTTCATTTACATCTACAAGTAGGGAAACAGAATCCTAGAATCACAAGCCAGGAATGGCTGGGGCCCTGAAAAGGTCATTGGGCCATCCTCCTGCTTCCAGAAAAAAACACAGCTGCTGCTTAATCAGACCCCAGAAAACAGAGCCCTGCCCTTTGGGCAGAAGACCAGAATTAACCCAGCAGCCTCTTCTGCAACCTTAGGAGATCAGGAAGTTCTTTGATTTGCTAAGTCTCCCTCCTGTGTACTCAAAGGTATGGGAAGCTCAAAGGAAGGTTTCCCAGCACAGGGAGGCTACACAGAAAAGTGTCCCTGTGACCCAAAACATAACTCTTCACCCCCAGACTGGATGGCCTGGAACAGGTGACTTCTGCTTCTGCTTCTGCTTGTGTGTCTTGCACAGTCAAGCACTCAATAATAACCCCAATGTCATTGTGAGAGAGAGTCTGTGTTTAGGAAGGAATTCCTGAGCATTTAGTTCACGCTAGCCACCTGTAGCCGGATTGGCACTGATGGCTAGTAACACACAGTCTTGCCTTCTTACAAGGAAGATTAGGGAGCTCCCCCTCCACCTGGCAGCGTGTGATTGGCATTTTTTGGTGTGTGCCCCTTAGCTTTCTAGCCCCACCACATCTGCTGGTTGAGTTGAGCCTAACGATCAAGGTCAGGACCCCAGCAACAGAGCCACAGTGTCAGCGCTGACTCTAATCTTCTTTATCCCTTTACAGAAGGGACCTCTAATCTCTCCAGATTAACATGTGCAGCAGAGGTAACCCAAACAAAAACCTAGCAGCCTGCACATGTGAGCACACACATGCTTTACATGCTGACTGACCCACTGGATGTGGCCACTTGTTGAACAAGGTTCTGGAAGAAACCTAGGTCCTAGCCCTCCCCTCTGAGGACTGAAGCTAAAACTAATACAGGCAGAGATTGCAGCCACTGGGAATAAAAAAAAAAAAAACACTAACCAAGTCACCAAAATTCCACAAGCCCTAGCAATGCCATCCACTGCTGACATTTTCATTTCCTGTCCTTTAACTCTATTTCTAAGACAGACCATAAGAGGTGTCGGTGAATTTTATCTCAGTGAGACTGTCACCTGGGGCCAGTGGCCCAGCCTTCTCTAAGCCTACTTCCTCATCTATTAAGTGAGAGTGACAGGCAAATGTTCTCAGTCTCCGGAGGGCAGCCAAAGCATGGACATGCACATACCCTGCCTGGAATATAGATGATGCCCAGCAAATGTCACCCTCATTAAATTTTCTCACTGGGGATAAGGGTACTTGTACCATAACAGCTCTAGATTAAGAATCTGCTAGCCACTGGGCAGTGGCCGTGCACACCATTAACCCCAGCACTGGGGAGGCAGAAGCAGGCAGATCTCCGTTGAGTTCAAGGCTGGTCTGCTCCACAGAGCAAGCTCCAAGGTGGCCAGGAACCACCTGTGTTTAAAAAACAAAACAAAACGAAGAAGCTGCCAGCCCATTTCTAATCTAAGACAGGGAGGTGGCATCGGTCACAGACAGAAGTCAGCCTTGTGAAATGGTCATGAATTCCTCCAGGAAGAACTTTGTCCTTTGCCGCATTCTTATTCTTGGGAATTAGCCTTTCTAGGTCATCTTTTTAAAGGTGTTGATTGTTTTTTAAGATTTATGTTTCTTTTTTGCATATGGGTGCTTTGCTTGTGTGTGATGTCTACCTGTGTGCAATGCCAGAAGAGGTCAGAAGAGAGTGTCAGATCCCCTGGAACTGCACTTACAACTGGTGTCAGCCATTGCACGGGTGCTGGGAATTGAACTCCAGTCCTCTGCAAGAGCAGCCAGTGCTCCTGACCATTGAGCTGTCCTTCCAGGCCTTCTCGGTCATCTTTTACATCTATTTTGTATTGGGGAACTCTGAGTTACCCCTGGAAATCCAACCCATTCTTTTTTCAGGGCACAGAGGGGACCCTTATACACATTTATCTAGAAAAGAGAACAGTGAGCCATGAATGTTGTGTTAAATTTTAACATTTAATATGTCCAGTTTTCCTTTTTTCTTCATTATTTTTAATGCAGCAGTAAGCCTCACTCGTTCCCACTGAGGCACTCGACAAGCAGTCCACTTCAAATGCTTACCAGGTTAGGGTAAGCGGTGGGCTAGCTCTAGGACACGTGTTCACTCTGTGTGAGACTGGCTCGAATCACAAGCCAAATATAATGGTCTGAGCTAATTTCTACAACGACTATGTTAAACCAGCTAAAGAGGAATGCAAGAACCGATGGGGGTAGCATTCTCTTCATTTTGGCCACCCCAGTCTTTTCTGGGGTTGCTCTGAGTAAGTGGGTTGTGGACACCGTGTTCCATGTCTTGTTGCTCTGCTCCTGGGTGATTTTCAAGGGCTGTACGTAGATCTCCCCATTATCAGACGGTTAATTATAGGAGATCACAGAAACCGGATTTGGATTTTGTTTTGCTTTATAAAAAGCAATCAGCAGTGAGGGGGAAATGCATGTTATGAAAGTGTTTTGTGTTTCTTCTCATCTGTTGATTGCCCCTAAGGGGTCCCTAAGATGACCTGCCAAAATGAGTCATCTCTTCAAAGGTTTTGACGTCATATTAGCAAAAGGGAAGCAGCTGGCCTCTGGTGATTACATACATCAGAGCCCTCTGAGGACACAGGGAATGCTGGAAACCCTGTTCACTGAACTCTCATCTCCTGTTCCCAGAAACAATTCCTTTCTACTTAGGATGTCCCTTGTCACATCTGTATTTCCAATGACCATGTCATCTTTGCTGAATAGCCTGGAAAGCGCTCTTATCATATGCAGCCAGGGTAACCTGAGAGGCTTCAAAACCCAGTCTCAGTGAAGAAGTAACTTTGGCAAGATTCCCACATTCTTCCTGAGTCAAAGCTCAGGAACCTGAGGGTCAGAGAGAGTGGGTGACTTGCTGAGGGTCACACACTTACTGGTGTGCCCCTGGGCCAGCCCACACACTTTTATCCTATCCCCTCAAAACACACTGCACACCTCCATTTCTGAAATAGCAGATCCCCATAACTGAGACAGCACACGCTCTCTGCCCTGACAGCTGCAATTATAACTCTTAATATTTTATAAAGCATGGATGCTCTTACTACTACAAAATAGGTTAAATATGAAAGTTTTGCACCTTAGCATTCAAGTACCTAAAAAAAAAAAATCCCAACGAATCCAATCACCATTCTAGAGAGGAAATCTCATACACAGAGGGGCCTGTGGCTTCTGTCAGGTTACTCAGTATAAATGCATATGCCTTTAAACATGTGTGTGGGTGCAAGAAAATACACAAGTGTGCCCCAGGTTAGACGCACAGTGTGAGAAATTATTACTATGTGACATAGCTGGGCGAAGGGAGTGAGCGATGTCGTAAGTTTGACACATCACAGCATGAACCAGCATGTGTTGTTACAGTGTGTCCCTGGAAGCCAAAGGGACAGGAGAGATGGAAGTGTCAGCAGCAAATGACAATCTAGCCTGGTGCTATTTTGAGATCATAGTATCAGTTTTGAGTCCTCACATTCTGTCAACACAGAGGCTGTCTTGGCAACTTGAAATGATGGTCAGTAATAACAACCCGGATGCTTATTTACCAAAGTCATCGCTGTTTTATGCACCTGTGTCTGAGGGCTGGGGGATAAACTGCTCAATAATTCTAGGAGCTTCTTGGGGGCCTTCCTCATGACATGTTGAAGAATAACTCTCCTTAGAAGTATGTTCCTTCTCTGTTGTGGCCGGTGACTACCAAGACAATAACATCAAAAATGGCAGTAGCTTTATTTTGGAAAGGTCATTGATGAGCCCACATGGAACATGAAGGAAATACAGGCATGCATGTACAGGTGCATTTGTAGTAGCCTTTCCTTATATGTGTTTATTTATGAAGTGACTAATCCTACAGAGATGTAATCATGTATATATAGAGATGGAACTCTACATAATACATATGTACATAAAGATATATATATATTAGTATATGTGTGTGTATCACACATATATATGTATATTTGGTGGTGTGTATTTTTATATGCTGTATTCTGTTTTGTTAAGTGTCAGAGTTAAGAAATCTATAACTCAGCTGGTGTTGGTGGCACACGCCTTTAGTACCAGCACTTGGGAGGCAGAGGCAGGCAGCTCTCTGTGAGTTTGAAGCCAGCCTGGTCTACAAAGCGAGTTCCAGAACAAGCTCCAAAATAATACAAAGAAACCCTGTCTCGAAAAAACCAAACTAAAAGTCTATAACGGTTCATCCTTTCAAATTGGAACTCTGGTTCCCAGAACTGCTTATGAAATCCGAGGCTTTATTGCTCTGCAACCCAGAGTGTCAACATAAGGAGACTCCAGGTTACACACACAACATCACAGCACATGACTTCAGAATTGCACTCCCTGGGTTTAAATCCCAGTCATTGTTGACTAACCCTACCACTTTGAACGCAAAGCTTAGCCTCTTTGACTGCTATGTCCTTGTCCGTAAAATAGCTAAATTAATAGTCTCTCCTTCTTAGGACAGTGTAACAGTCCCATTAGACAGTATGTGTGAAAAAGCTGGGCATGGAAGCTTCTATCAAAGTGACATTCCAGTCTAAAAAACAAGGGGTGCCATTCTGTACCATGTCAGTCCCCACCCTGTGGAGTGTCTTAGTTCAGGTCTCTACTGCTGTGATGAGACACCATGGCCACAGTACTTCTTATGAAGGAAAACATTTAATTGGCTTACAGTTCAGAGGTTTAGTCCATTATCATCACAGTGGAAAGTATGGTGCATGCAGGCAGACACGGTGCTGGGGAGGTAGCTGAGAGTTCTGCATCTTAATCCGCAGGCAGCAGGAAGAGAGAGTGAGCCACTAGGCAGGGCGTGAGCTTCTGAAACCTTAAATCCAGCCCCCCAGTGACACACTTTTTCCAATAAGGCCACACCTACTCCAACGAGGGCATATCTCCTAACAGTGTCAGTCCTTATGAGCCTGTGGGATCCATTTTTTGTTTAGTGAAGATCTGAAATACAGTGTGTACCCCCAATACCCCGATCCTTGTCCCCCTCTTCCATATAGGGCTGAGGCATCAAGTCATCCCCCGGCCTCTTTGAGAGTGTAACATGTGTTGTAAATGAAAGCTCCAGACATGGGGGACAGAGGCTGTGGGCATCCTGCAGGTGATTGTGCCCCCCACCCAACTGAAACTGTGTCTCTGGGTGTACCCGACCTGGCCAAGGGTCCTTTGGCTGCTCTAGATCTGCAGAAACCCAGTGATCTATCTGTAGTTCTGGGTCCATGTGATTGTGGGAGAACAGACCGAAGCATAGACGAGATGCTGGCAGATGCAGGACGGTCATCAGCATGCAGAGTGTCACTGTGGCAGCCGGTGTGCTCGTCCTTCCTGTGTCTGGCCACTTGAGGGGGGGGGGGCTCTGCCATGTCTGTAGCAGTGTAGCTAACAGCTCCCCATACATGTCGCATTGCCAGATGATTTCTCACTCCTCAGTGGAGTATCTTCAGGTTCTTGGCAGGGAGGGCCCATAATGTCATAACACATTTACGACCCATTTGTCTGATTTATGGGCCCAAATAGCCATTTTAAAAAAAAAAAATCCACACCAGGATCCGTCAGGTAGCAACACTCTTTTGTCACCTACAAATCAAACTGTTAGGTTTACAGCCATAAATACCGAAGGCCCTCTCAGCACAGCCTCAGAGCTGTGCCTGTCGCTGTGAGCTTCGGGTCACGTGGTCAGGATGCACATACGCCCCATAGCCTGAAGGGGCATGATCCCCAGTCACTGCTGCAGCACTGAGCCTTCTACACTGTTGCAGGTGCATCTCCCCAATATAAACAAGATGTCGATGCAGGCCGTGTTGGAATACCTCTACACCAAGCAGCTGTCGCCCAACTTGGACCTGGACCCCCTGGAGTTAATTGCCTTGGCAAACAGATTTTGCCTGCCACACTTGGTTGCACTCGTAGGTAAGATTGGTGACTGTGTGTCTGATAGCCACGCTGATCAAAAATCACACTTAAAGAAAATACAAAATTACCAAGAATCGAATCAGACTCTAATGTCTATCTTTCCAAACAGAACAGTCCCAGGTAGTCGGGAGAAGCCAGCCCAGTGTATCAGTCAGCCTACTTTGATGCAAGGAGTATCTCCTATACTCCTCTGTGATAGGCCCCATGAGGCAGTGAAAATGTACATGCACCATGATGGACACCTGTCTTTGGAGGTACACACTGAACCTTATGTGGACCACAACATTTAAAATCACTCTAGTGCGTCAGCATTAATCCATGGCAAGTGCTGTGCACAGGTATAACTTTTGAGGAAGGAACAGTTACAGAGTGGCAGAGAGGAGAGGATTCAGCTCCCTCAGGGCCCCATCGTGGCCCCTTTGCTTCCCTGCTAGATGACTTGTCCTTTGTGTGACTTGAGCTCTGTATCTCAGCCTTCTCCCTCTTTGAAATGGGTACGTTAGCTGTCATCAAGCTGTGAGATTGACTGTGGCAAATATATCAAGTCTGTAGAACACCAGATGCCATACAGAAAGCGTAGTGTGTTTGGTTTAGAGCAGTTTTTCTTTTCCTCTCTCTCTCTCTCTCTCTTTCATTCTCTCTCTCTCATTCTTTCTTTCTCTCTTCCATTCTCTCTCTTTCTCTCTCTCTTCCCTCTCTCCTCTCTCTCCCTCCCTCCTTCCCTCTCTCTCTCTCTCCTCCTCCCTCCTCCCTCCCTCCCTCCCTCCCTCCCTCTCTCTCTCTCTCTCTCTCTCTCTCTCTCTCTCTCTCTCTCTCTCTCTCTGAAACAGGTTTTTCTGTGTGTAGCCCTGGTTATTCTAAAACTCACTCTGTAGACCAGGCTGACCTTAGACTCACAGAGAGCCACCTGCCTCTGTCCCCAATCACTAGGATTAAAGGTGTGTGCCACCACCACCCGGCCTTTTTTTTTTCTTAAAACCATTTTTTAAAATGTTCTGACATTGTCAAATTCATTTTGGAAGGGGAAAAAAAGATTTGGCTTAACTTCAGAAGTCTTTTCTGTAACTTCTACATTTGTTCCGTTGGTAAACTGGAGCGAGTCTGGGTAGAATATATGCATTTAAATCCCTTATTTTAAAAAGGTTCAGCCTTGTGCATTCTTCCCTGGAGGTGTCAGTCAGCAGGCTGGGTGCTTATCCCTATACTTGCTTGATTCCTGATTCCAGTGAAAATAGAGACACTGTCATTTACTGACCTTCCTTATGTACTGGGAGAACTATCTGTGCACATCAGGATTTCCTTCAAAACTGATTGAGTAACTGAGTCAGTAAAATGAGCAGAGAACAAGCCAGCCCGTTCAGTGTGTGCTATACCTCAGCAATGACTTTCAATATTTCTCTGCCCTCCTACATGCAAATTAGCTGGAAATAGGGTTCTCTCTCTCTTTTTTTTTTCTTTTTCTTTTCCTTGCTTTTTCTCCAATTTAAAAGAAAGAATTTGCACCCAAGCATGATGGAGCACAGCTTTAGTCCCAGCACTCAGAAAGCAGAGCTCAAAGTCAGCTTGGTCTACAAAGCAAGTTCCGGGACAGACAGGGCTACCCAGAGAAACCCTGTCTTGAAAAACAAGCAAACAAAAACCCAAAAAGAAAGGAAGGAAGGGAGGGAGGAAGGAGGGAGGGAGGGAGGGAGGGAAGGAAGGAAGGAAGGAAGGAAGGAAGGAAGGAAGGAAGGAAGGAAGGAAGAGTCTGTTGCAGCCAGGACCAAGGGCACAGTTCATCACTGCTGGGCAGGTGTGGCGGCAGAGGTAGGAGGTCACATTGCACCAGCATCCCAGAAACAGAAATGAATGGTAGGGATGTATTTTTCTCATTTTTATTCAGTCTGGAACTCAGCCCCTTGGCTGGCACCACCACACTCAAGGTGGGTCTTCCCACCATGGTCAAACCTTTCCAAAACCATCCTTACAGACACAACGTAGGGGTGTGTTTCCACAGTGATTCAAGACAGATCCTGTCTTGACAGTCCCATTCACCTTCACATTTACTGCTACTTAGAGAACCCAGATGACCTCTCTGGGAAATTCAGCTCTAAGCAGTTCTGTGAATCTGTCCAGCTGGGGAATGCTGCTGCATCAAAGAAAGGGTGGGCTTGAGTAAACAAGTGTGTGGGCTCAAGCACACAGAGCCAGGTAGAAGACGGGCATGCCTGGACAGGGTAGGCACACTTCAGACAGCGCAGGTCAGCCCCAGGCCACTGTAGTATGAAATTCCTGGTATCTCGGTGAATTGTTAAAATTACATTGACTCCAAGCTACAGTCTGTTAAGTACAAAAATAGCATTAGCTCTAGACAGTGGAGAAACTTTAACCAAAAACTAAAGATGGTTTTAAAAAATAAAAATAAAGCCAACCCACCCTCTCAGCCTCTAGCTATAATGCAGTCTTCAAGCCTGGCTCCTGCTGGATGTGGCTGATCAAGGTGGAGGGACTAAAGGTTACAGCGGCTGATGCAGCTTTTTCTGGTCAAGTGACAGTGATATTTGGCTCATTGGCTCACCCCTCTTTCCCAGAAGGTCACTTGGTAGCATGGAGATTCTGTCAGATGGTAATTTTCCCACGGCAGAGTTTCTCTCAAGATTGAAGTCAATTCCCCTCAGCCCCACCCGTTCTCCTGTGCTTTCTGTATGTATGTGTAGTACACTTACAGGTGTGCATGTATGTGGCCACACCTGTATGTGGTTGCTCATCCACCTGTGTGCTCATGTATGTGGAGGTCCAATGTTGATGTCAGGCACCTTCATCGATGATCCTCCACTTTAGAGGCTCGCTGAACCTGGGTCTCACCTGTTCTGGGAGGCCAGCTAGCCATCTGACCCCGGGGATGTCTTATCTCTGCCTCCCAATGCTCAGATGAGAGGTAGCTGTCATACAGCCTGGCTCCTTCAAGCCAGGGGACCCAAACTCTAATTCTCATGCTTGTGTGGCAAGGGTTTTGAACGAGCTACACTCCCCCCCCCCAGTACCCTATGACCCATTTACCAGAGAGTTTCTAGGTAATGTTCAAAGTCCATTGTCTTCAGTATGTAGTATGACCGGTTGCTTGAGTTTTTGCCTTGACTTCCCAGAAATAATGGAGTGTGACTTGGGATTGTAAGCCAGGTAAATTCACCCCCTCTTCCTTACTGCTTCTTGCCACAGTGTTCCAGGACCAGGGGCTTCCAATAGTCAGGACATGGGTCTGTGACCAAACGCTCTACCCTCCAGCTTCACTGCTCTGTTTAGGGAACTTAGGAGAACTGGGCCTCAAAACTCAGTCCGAAATGAGATCCACTTCAGCCTAAAGCCACTGGCTGTCCCCAGCAAGACGGTTGGGCTGTCCCTTGATACTTTGAAGCTGGCCAGGAGGACTTCTGTAGCTATGTGGGCAGGCCTCTGGTGGTGCCTCCTCCAGTACAGGGCTGTTCTTTCCCTGCTGAGGGTCTCTTACTTAGGGGGCCTTCATCAGTGACCTCTGCTGGAACTTCCAGGTGACTCCTTATACTCCTCATTAGCACTTACTGTGCTGCCTCCATTTATCTATTGTGGTGGGCAGTATCTTTCCTCAAACCCCACAAGCCAGCCTATGCTGGCCTTTGTAGAACTGAAGGGAATTGGCCTTGCTCCGGAGTGGGTGGGGCTTGAGGGACAAAGCAGCTCTTCTATTCAGACCTGAGACTTTCTCCAGATAACAGCAAAGCGATTCACTGTCTTATGTGTGAGTCCCTCTTCAGCGCCTCGAAGAGCTTACCTCTGCATTCACGATCTGGCCGGCTAGCTTTGGGGATATCCGGGCTTCCGATAGACCTTCCTTACTAAGCTTAATCATGTCTATCTTTGGGATTAAAATGAGAGCTTTATGGCTCTTCTATTTTCTCTCTTGAGCCTTTAGAAGCCTTGGTAAGCTTGGTTTTGATGTTGTTATGTCCCAAGGGGTTGAAAGGCTTGGAGAGAGACACTCAGCAGAGAGTGGCAGTCAGGATACACAAAATATTTACCTATTAAGCTCATTGTCTTTATATGCCCAGTCCTAATCATATTCCATCGTTTAATAACAATTAAAAAGTTTGAAACAGCATAAGAATAACCAGAATGGGGCATAGGGGCACAAAGGTGCATACGATAGGGAAAACAACGACTGGGCTTGTGGCTGGAGAGATGGCTCCATGGTTAGGAGCACTGGCTGCTCTTCCAGAGGTCCTGAGTTCAATTCTCAGCAACCACATGGTGGCTCACAACCATCTATAATGAGATCTGGTGCCTTCTCCTGGCCTGCAGGCATATATTCAAGCAGAACACTATGTATAAATAAATAAATAAATAAATAAATAAATAAATAAATAAATAAATAAATAAATCTTTAAGGAAAAGAAAAGAAAAAAGACAGCTTTAAAAAAGCACATACAAACAAACAAAAACCTAATGAACTGGCCTGTGGCCAGATGAACATGAATTTTTCAATTAATTTAAAAACAAAAACAAAAACATCTACCACAATCGAAGTAAAGAGAATCCCAATCACAAACCAAAAGTGGTCATCCTAAAATGTGGGTAGCCACAATAGCTCCCCAGATGCTGCCACCATTCAGAGCTAGAAATGCTACACAAAAACTTCATACATTCATGTTCACCTGAGGCTGGGGCTGCCCGAACAGAGGCAAGAAACAGCTCCCCCAGCCTCACTCCAACAGCAGGAACTGGGCACGTGCTCTTCAGCAGACAGAGCTCTCCCAAACTGCAGCCTTGTTACCTAGGCCCAGTACTCTTCCCTGTCTTCATATTCCAAGAGATTGACCCTTGGGTAATCCGTTTGTAACTTCTAAGAGAGTGACATATGTGTGTCCACATTTAATTTTTTTTTTTCTCGATGCAGCCTCATGTAGCCCAGACTGGCCTCAAACTCACTGTGTAGCTGAGGAAAACCTTGAACTTCTGATTCTGCCGTCTTCACTTCCCAAGGGATGGGATTACCGGTGTGGATCACCATATCTAGTATATGCAGTGCTGGGGGTCAAAGCCAAGTCTTCAGGCATGTTAAGCAAGCATCAGCCAACACAGCTACATCCTCAATTTTAATTCCCCAAGTGGAGTTGGTCATCTGTCTTTGCTCCCAAAAAATAATGAGCCTTGAAGACATGCTCAAACAGGACTGTGGCTGGACTTAAGGACCCCATAAACATGCTAGACTTCGCACAACCACACTGTCTAGCAGAACCATCTGCCAGCACCGGATGTGTTCTGTGTCTGCACGTGCCTAGTTGGGATAGGCATGTATGGCTATTGAACACTTAACTTACCAGGGCTGGTGTGGCCATTGAGCTAAGTATTAATTATCGGAGTTTAAGTAATCACATACAGCCCATGGTTATCATCCTAGGTGGGGTCATGAAGCTCTAGAGAATTCTGGCTGTTCTAGAAGCACAGACAGAGCCCTAGAGACATGGGTGCCTTGGTTGGATACTGAGAGGCACGCCCATCAGAATCAGCCGAGGATTTATCTCCAGTGTCTTCCCAGAACTGTGTCCACTATCTCCTCTTTTCTCAAGAGGTCCTAGACCAGCCCCTCCAGGCCAGGTGTCTGGCTCTGGGTAGGCAGTTTAACCCTGCCCCACCCCCTCTCTTTCCCAGAGCAGCACGCGGTCCAGGAGCTCACCAAGGCCGCTGTGAGTGGAGTGAGCATCGATGGTGAGGTGTTGTCTTACCTGGAACTGGCACAGGTACGTTTGTGGGCCTTCCATCCCACGTGCCCGTTTTAACGCTGATATAAACACCCCACTGTCACATCTGTCCAAATTTAAGATGTCACAGAGGTATACCTTTGTACAGAAAAGATCAGAGAAATTTACATTTCAGTCAGCATTCCACCTGCCATGCAGCCTTTGAAAGAATAAAATCTCCCCCCCCCCCACCCATACCAGCCTCACCCTCCTGGGGCAGTGGTTTCATATGTGAGAGAGCCACTGGCTTAGAAAGAAATGTTGCCTCTCTTCCTTCTTTGAGTTTTTGGACAAGTATCTGGCCAAGAACAGTTTCTAGAATATTCCATAAAGTTTTGTAAGGCCCCCACTGTAAATGAATGGTTTAGTGAAAGTCCCCTGGAGTTTTCTAAGATCAGTTTCATTAGTATTGGTGTTCAGCATCCCTACACAAACATTTGTACATGTATGTAGACACACACACACACACACACACACACACACACACACACACACACACACATACCTATTCCAAAGAAGAGTAAAATCCAACTAAAGGTTTAGGAACAAAGATAAACTTTGCCTTAGTTTCCTCATCCATAAGACATGAGGATGGCAAGACTTGACCTCCAAACCTTACAGATTGAGAAAGAATGTTCGAGAAAAAGGCCTGAGGATGGAAGTTCCCTAACACTTTAGAGTGTGCAGGGAGACTGATCTAGTCCCAGCATGGAGTTATCAGCAGTAGTTTACACTCCAGGGGCAAGGGATGAGAAATAAGTTCTGAACTCATTTTTTTTTCTTCTGTCTGTTGAGTTTGTCTTTGTTCTCTCACAGTTAGGACAGTGATAGCTAAGTCTTAGGTCAGGCAATGTAAGTGGACATTGATTGCCCAATCACAGGAGAGGAGGTAGCCTCAGGAGGAGGACAGTGAAACTATAGCAGCTGTTGCTCAACACAGCCAAGTGTGGCCATAGGTGATGGCTCGGTTCACAGGGAGAAGGTAGACCAGGACTTGGAACAGTCAATTCCCTCTGACTTGACAAACATTTGTTGTGTGATTCCCAAGTCTCAGGCACTACCCTCAAATATAACCAAGCAGCAGATTCGCCATAGTCACAGGGATATGAGAACGTAAACCCCTAAAACCCAACCTGAAAAGCCATCGATGGAGACCGGAAGCTGAGGGTGGGTGTGCATTACAGTAGAAGCTTCAAGGCCTCATCAGAACTAGTTGTCCAAAATTTGAAACTGGAGGTGTTTGGAGACACCCTTCCTCTAATTTGAGGGATAATTTTTTTTAAAGATTTATTTATTTTATGTATATAAGTGATCTATCCGAATGTGCACCTTTATGCCAGAAGAGGGCATCAGATCCCATTATAAGTAGTTCTAAGCCACCATGTGGGTACTGGGAATTGAACTCAGGACTTCTGGAAGAGCAGCCAATGCTCTGAACTGCTGAGCCATCTCTCCAGGCCCCAAGAGAGATAATTTGTGACTGGACTCTATCCATGCATATCCTGCATAGAAGAAATTGAAATGACTCAGAATGTTCTACAGGACAATTCACTGAAAGTAAAGATGCAACCTTTTCCTGTCTTCCCTCCGGGTTCCTCCCTGTCTTCCTGCATTCGCATGACAGGCTGTGGTATGACCACTACTAAGCCTTGACAGACCCTGGTAGGGAGTTAGCATTGTGTCTGTGTCTTAGCCCACCTGTTAGACTTCAACCCAAGGAGGGTTTCACATATCATTGAACCCTGATCTGTTTGTTGCCTTTGCTAATTTCCATGGTGTAAATCTCCCACTGTGGCCAGTCTGAACACCAACACTGAGTCACTGAACCCAAATCGGGGAAGCAAGTCATGCAGCCAGTTAGTTCCCTGAGCTGGTAAAAGCCCCCACTCCTACCCAGTACCCCACTGCCCCAAACTTTAAATGAAGAAAAAGCTGGAAGGACCAGCCTCCAACCACTTCCATGATTGGGGTTGTGGGTTCTTGTCTCCCTAAAGAGGCTTTTAAAGGACAAAGAGCCAAGCCACGGAAGAACCACACTGTCATTCCCAGGTTCCCCATTTAGCTAAAGAAATACACAGGATGAGTAAAGAAGAGCAAGGTTGTGTGTCCTGCCAGGCCAGAAGACATGGGGGAGTATAGACCATCTGGTTTGGGGACACCAGGCAATCATTTCAGCCTCAGCTGCCACCTCCCCAGGCATTTGCTCAGAAATGCTTGAGGGAGCATTCAGACCCACCCCCTCACACACACACACACACACACACACACACACACACATAGACATGCGCGCACACATGTGCGCGTGCCTCATCCACATGCTTGCTCTTACATAACCAGAGGGCAGGTACAGGACAGCTGTGGCACGCTGCCTTCTTGCCTTTCAATCTTTGGCCCCAGCAAGCCGAGCTCAGACATGTGACACAGGAGTATCCGTTGCTGGGGCTCCTAAAAGAGAGATGGCACCGTTCTGTCAGAGGGCATGCCTGGCCACCTATCACCAGAGGGCCAGAGAACTGGCAGGGCAGCACAGTCAGGCATACTTTAAACTCTCAATGCGATATGGTGTTTATTTTGGGGACCATCTATCTCAATAGGCAGTGAGGGATGGTACATGAACACTACTTGGCTGACATCAGAGCCACAGTCAAAGTCAGAACCCTGAGGTCAAGGCAAGAACTTGTATTAGTTCTACAAGCCTTTTATTTCTCTTCACTCCCTCTCTCACTCTCATCATGGTTCTCATTTATTTATTGCTTTATTGTTTTAATTATTGCTTTAACTGTTTTTGTTTTGTTTTTGGAGACAGGGTTTCTCTGTGTAGCTTTGGAGGCTGTCCTGGAACTAGCTCTGTAGACCAGGTTGGCCTCAAACTCACAGAGATCCGCCTGCCTCTGCCTCCTGAGTGCTGGGACTAAAGGTGTGCACCACCAATGCCGGCTTTGCTTTAAATTTTTGTAATGCGTGCGTGCGTGCGTGCGTGCGTGCGTGCGTGTGTGTGTGTGTGTGTGTGTACACACGCATGCGTGCACACGTGTGTGAGAGGTATTGCCATGGTCAGGCCTTTCTGTCCTCCATGGAGCCCTGGAGTTCAAACTCAGGTATCAGGCTTTGGCAGCAAGCAATTTTACCTGCTGAGCCAAGCCACTGGCCCTTTTTTTAGCAAACAGAGCCTGACCCCACTCTGATCCCCTTCCTGCAGTTTCACAATGCCAACCAGCTAGCCGCCTGGTGTTTACATCACATCTGTACCAACTACAACAGTGTCTGTTCCAAGTTCCGAAAGGAAATAAAATCTAAGTCAGCAGGTAAGCGTCAAGAGTATGCATGCAAGCTCCCTGCCATCCAATCCTTTACCCTTCCCAAGCCCTAGGGAGGGACCAGACTCAGTGGGCAATGTGTGGTCAGTCTCTCTTGAGTGTGTGGTAGATCACATTCAAGTGACAGGACCCAGAGAATTCTATTTGGGGGGGGGCTCTCTTTGCAGGATGTCTTACATGGAGAATGGGGGAGAGACTGGGATTAAGGGTGCCCTGTTACAAAGCATGCTAAGGCAATTGGCAATTGGTCTCCCCTCATTTATGGATGAGCAACCAAGGTCAATCTGCAGTTCTGGAGAAAACCAAGTAGTTTAGGGTCTCTGTGCCCTGCACAGAGTCTACATCTCAGTCTGGGATGTCACCATCTGCAGACAGACCTGCTCACAGCTCCCTTCGGATTGTTGGTAGGCTTATAAGAAACATGGGACAGTACCAAGCATCCAGGACAGCCATCGGGCAGGCAGCAGGAATCAACAGACAGTGTCTTTCCTTTCCCACCGCCACAGACAACCAGGAGTACTTTGAGAGGCATCGGTGGCCCCCCGTGTGGTACCTGAAGGAGGAAGACCACTACCAGCGTGTGAAGAGAGAGCGAGAAAAAGAGGACCTGGCGCTGAAGAAACACTATTCCAGGAGAAAGTGGTGTTTCTGGCACTCATCCCCAGCTGTTGCTTGAAGGGGAGAGGGGGGGGACAGTCATCTGCTGGGCCACCTCCACCATTGACAGCTTTACTGTAAAAAGCCAGTCTCCTTGGCCATTGGCACAGTGACAGTCTGGGGCGCTGGCTTTTCTACTTGTGTGCATTTATCTCCATCAGGGTCAAAGCACAAGCTCGCCATCCACAAGCCTGAACATAAAAGGAAGCTGGCTGACTCACCGCATTCCTTCATTCAACCCATTACCACCACCACCTTTTTTTTCTTTTTCTTTTTTTCTTTTTTTTTTTTTTTTTTTTTTTTGGTTGGGAAGCTTAATACACTTCAGTCCATTATTTTTTCCCTTTTTATACAAAGACAAACAAATCCAACTTTCATGTTTCAGATTCCAGATTGGAAAATATTTTTATATGGTCTCTTGTATTTCTTTGAAATGACAACACTGTGTATTACTTTATTTCATAGGCCACACATTGACCGAGAACTTGACCCGTGATTCTCTGGGCCTCACATGACCACTAAAGAGCATTACTCATAATTATAGAGTTCTCCTTCTGTTGTGAGGTAAAGGATTGGGCTGAAATCCACCCCCCCTTCCCAAAGTACAAGCTGGATGTTTAATCTTTGTGCTGATGAACAACATTGTTATAATTAACTATTTACAAGATTTTTTTCTATTTAAGTGCTAGTAATTATATGGTTATCTGTGCCAGATAAACTACGGTAAGGGCAAATATCCTACTGTTTAAGTTGTCTAGATTCAAGAGGATAACCCTCATAAGCACTAGAAGGGCTTATTAAACCCCAGTACTATCAGGGACGAGACTGGCTGTCGGACCTTGTTACCGACAGAATTCGAATGCTACTGTTGGATGACTGTGTCAGGGTTGGTGGCTCTCAGTGTTCGATGCTTTTGCTGTGCTAATTCCTGGCAAACCCTTAGGTAGCCTGAATAGAGAAGAGTGAAGAGGAAAGGCTCATCCACTGTCTACAGATCTGTCACCTTGGCCCTCACACCCGTGGCCAACTTCACTTTGTAAGACACATATTTTTTTAAACTCTTCCCAGGGAAAATTCAGGTCGCCACTAAAGTAGGCCAAGGCAGACCACCTGCTCCTACAGCAGTCCCACAGAGCCTATGAGAGCATAGAGCTGGAGGCCGGGTCCTGCCTTCTCCAGCAGTGAAAGGAGCCGAATCCCAAGAGCCTAGGAAATGGTGCTATTGTGTGGGACTTCTGACCCCGTGCCCTTTGGGAAGCCCAGTGTTAGAACAGAATGTGGAGAGCAGGAGAGCTCTCAAGAGGCATCAACATCATTGCCCCTCGGCAGATTAAAATGTTACAGTACACGCATTCACTCACACACATGTACACACACACACACACAACATTAGAGCATCAAAGCACCACACCTGCCACGGGATGTTGTGTGCTGGACACCGGGGCTCATCCTGTTGGGAGGTCACCTTACTGATGCTAAGGGCTATATTGACTTTGGTTTTGTTTTCTAGTTTTTTGTTTTGTTTATTTTTTTTTCTGAAGATGGAAAGGAGATAGTTGAGTCCAAACTCCAAATGCCATCTGCATTTGAAAATATGTGTAGATCCCAGGCATTTGTTTCTGGCATGGCTACATACCAGATACGCAAGCTTAGAAAGACCCAGGAATGCACCACCCTCTCATGGCAGAGAGGGGACAGTGGACGAGGGGAGGCTGACAAAGCCTTTCCCCTTCACTTTGTTAATAGGGGAAATGACTAATGGAAGGAGAGGGTAGGTAGAACAAGAAGATATATGTCAAGACTCAGAGAGAAATGGCATGTAGCCACCTTAAAATCCTAGAAGTTGTGTTTTCAGTGAGTAGTCCTAGTTGAATTTAACAACCAAAGCTCCATCTGATTGTATTCTTGCCAAAACATAACGGACACATACATGAAATGGGGCATAAGCAATAATATTCACTTATGATATTCACAGCTGCTGGAACCAAGTGGCTGGTTCATTTGGTTGACACGGAATAGCCTTTAACCATGGTGGTTTGTTTCTTGTTTTTTTATTTCACAAAAAGCCAATAAAAATTGTTTAGCTATTAAAAAATAATAATGCCTCAAGTTTTGTGTATTTTGTGTATTGTGTAAAATCCTTGTGTGCCTTTTTATTGCTTTTTAAAGGTATCAGTACCCAAAGGTGCTTCATTGTTGGTGCTTGTGTTGAATTAATGAAGCTTGAATGATTGTCATTTGTGTTTCGTTATTTTCAGTAGAGATTCCCATGCCAACATATAGATGAGGAATGTGCTGCTTTGCTCTTTCTTGGACAACACCATGTGTCACTTGGAATTGTGCGGTCTTGAGGAATGGAGATCATTACATCTCCATTCTATTGGAATGCTTGAAATAAGAGTTTGGAAAATTCTGACAACAACTAAATAAAAGGTCTGGATTGGTAGGTCCATGAGGAAATGATCCTTCAGAAGCAAGTTGGAGAGAAACTCTGGAAGGATCCATCTATAGAGTCTAGATACAGGGTTACTGAAGCTGTAGGAAAGTAAGGTCTTTAATGAGCTCTCACGGAGTTGCTGAGTTCTTTGTAACTCTAGGGAAAGAGTCGACCCTTGTAAAAAGCAGTCATAGGAGGCCAGCAGTGAGATATGTCCTCACCATTACAAGGTCCCAACCATGGCCCATTGCACATAGGCACACAGTGCAGTCAAAACCTGCAAGAGTTCCGCCAGACAGCCTGCAGGGTGTCACACACACTAGATCTCAACACCCCTAGAGAAGCATCTTGGAGGGCACAGATCCTACTGGCCTAGGAGGAATTTAAACATTCTCTAAACACTAAAATGCAAAAACTCAATGATTCTAAAATTTCAAATTATACAAACTCAGCTTTCCTGTCTCTGACGAGGGCTAAACAAGGAAAACCAGCTGAATCCCAAGTTTGGGAATTTTGGTAAGTGTAATGTTTCTGAAATGCATGCTTCTCTGTAACTCAAGACTCACAGCCTTTCCCTTGAAATACTTCTAGACTAGATATACATACATACATGCATGCATGCATGCATACACACACACACACACACACACACACACACACACACACACACACTGGTAGGCAAGAAGCAATAATCCCTTCTTTCTAAAAGAATTTCACAGATGCAGAGAGGGAGGATAAGATCAGGCTATAGAAACCCACAGAGACAGCTGACCTGAACAAGGAGGAGCCAATGGGCCCCCCAGACTTATAGCTGGGAATCCAGCATTGGACCGACTCAGACCCTCTGAACATGAGTCTCAGAAGGCCTGAGCAGTCTAAGGGACCGTTGACAGTGGAACCAGGATATATCCCTGGTGCACAAAAGGACTTTGGGAGTACATCTCCCATGGAGGGATACTCCCCTAAGCTAGAGGCAGGAGGGAGGGCCTAGTCCCTACTCCAAATGACTTGATAGATTTGGTTGACCCCTTCTGGAAGGCATCACCCTCCCTGTGGAGTGGGGGGGGGGCTGGGAGGGGACATAGTAGAGAAGGAGAGAGGGAGGGAGAGGGAACTAGGGAACTATAAAACAAGAAAAAAAAATTTCACTGTTTCCTAAAAGTTGTTGTTGAGGTAAAAGTTAGCCATAAAGAACATGTGTACGCAGAGTGTATTTGTAACTTACAGTTAGCTATCCAAAAGCAACACCACAAAAGCAAAACCAGAAGGCTAGAGGAGCAGGAGCCATTGGCAAAAGCTTGAAAGTTAAGCACCTTAGGCCATTAATGTATTCTCTTCCAAAGTGCTAATTTAGAAGCTGACCACATATCTCAAAACCTCATTGATCTTTGTTAATGAAGACTTTAGTGTTTGTTGCTCTAACTGGCTATGGATGACAAAGTGGGCAACTTAGAAAGAACGTGAGTTTATCTGACTCGGACCTCTGGGACCTGAGAAGTCCAAGGACATGTTGTCAGCATCTGCTAGACATGGAGGGCCACCTGGCTGTGTCACAACATGGTAGAGAGCACTGTGAAGCCAGACAGAGCCAACACATGTCGGTTCTTCTTCTTGTCAAGCCTCCCGGCTCTTGGCAGGGACATGAAACTAGCATCAGCCACTCTCCTCAGCTCTTGGTGCAGTGTCTGTCTTGAATAATGCAAGGTTTACCCCTCTCCCATAACTGAATGCTCACTCTGCCCTTAAAACACGCCTAGTGTCCTCCGCTACCGCCTGGTTCACAGCACAGTCATCTTACCAATGTGTTCCATGACAAACCCCATCTGTCATCTGTCTTGATGCTTTTTCTGGTTTGGAAACCCAGCCACATGGCAATACATGCAGCCCACCCTTTGCTTCCTGCTGCCCCCTAAAATTCTAAGCACTTCTATTCTGCTGATTCCTGTTGCTCTCAGTTTGCATACATTTCCATGCAAAGCCGAGGTGATTGAATCTTGAGCATGATAGTAACAACATGCTTCCCCAATGCTTTTTCGATTTCATTGAAATGTTTCTTTGCCATATCCAATTGGGTGGACCAGTGCTGAACTCACCCCCATTGTCTTTCTTATTTCATTGGTGATGGGAATACTGATCAATTCACACACACACACACACACACACACACACACACACACACACACACACACACACACTTCCCCTACCTGATCTGTCCCTACAGTAAACCTTTTCCTCCATGCCTTAGGATAAAAATCCAAACAAGAATAAGGATTCCAGGACTCTCTCCAGACATAACCAATCCCAGCCTCCAGAGCAGATGGGCCTGCATGGAAATTCTGGCTTTAATGATGAAAGTCCTGGCCTACTGCTGCTCCAAGACAACATGATTCAGCAGAGCTGACAGACTCCAACCCAGCCAGGACAGCCAGGTGACAGCCTGTCCTCCAACCAGCAAGAGGAGAAACTAGGTTTAGCTTCCTGCCACCTGAGAAGCTTAAATAGGTTTTCCTGACAGTGCATATTATGAGCTATAAGGATGAGTTATTTGGTCTTGTCTGGCCTTGCCTTTTTTTTTTTTTTAAAGTCATCTAACCCTCATGAAAAGGCAAGAAATCAAGACAACTACTTTCCCATAGTTCCATGGATACTGGTTTCCTGGCTTTGATGGATTCCTGTTTTTAATCCAGTCACAATGCACACAGGTATCAAAATATTATCTTGCACACCATACATCTGTGCGATTGCAACTTTTATTTGCCAATTATACCAGGGAGCTCTGGGGAAAATAATTCCTGAGCAAGCTTGTCTACATACACTGAAAACTGTCTTCTGATTTTGTCATTACACATACCTCAAGAAAATACAACCTGCCACACAGCCTGGAAAACCCTCCATATTCTGTCTTGAGGAAGAGCTTCTCTTTCTCCTAGTGCTCTGTCCCAGGTGGGGTATGGACCACTGATTAATCTGTCAACCTTGCCCCCACTGAATTCTTGGACCCCATCCACACCACCACCAAGATCCCCCTTCACTTTAGATACCTGAGCAATATCTTTAGGTGGAAAAACAACTGAAATATTGCATTTCTAGAATAAAGGATTTGCCAATCAGAAGGAAAGAAAGGAAGGAGAGGAGATGCAGGGGAGGTAGGAGGGGAGAGGAGGAAAGGGAGGGGAATGGGAGGAGAGTTTCCATCTCCCAGCAATGCCATGCTATTTACATCTATTACCCATATTTGTATATAATTGCATACATTTACATACAGAGCCAGGGTGGTTAGGTTTCCAGTATACTACTTCCAATATACTTCCTTGATGCTCTTTCCATTTCACTCAAATGCTTCTTTCCTATGCCCAACTGGGTGGTTCAGTGCTACATACCTTCACACCACTCTTCAGAGTCTAAAAGGCAATGACAGCGACATTCTAACTAGACATGATATTTAAGCCATGCATGATAGCCACACACTAAGGTAAGCGCCTTGCATTTGTCCCATTCTGTTCTCGAAGCATTTTCTTACACAGACCCTGAGATGAATGAGGCTCACACGCAAATGATTTACTTAGAAAATGCCATTGGAAGGTGAACAGAAAGGGAGGAGGCAGGATAAAAAGGATAAAAAGCCAAGCTGAGGTAGGGGAGGATTTTGGGAAGGCCACTCAAAGGATGGCCTCAAACACGCTAGGGAAGAGGTTGCCTTGTACTAAGTACTCAGGTGGCACAGGGCGCTACAGGTGAGTGTCCTCTAGGCACCCCAGGCCCTTTTGGGTAGGAGAATTAGGACAGAGCGCATCCTGCAAATGGGCCTTGGATGTGAGCTCTTAAAGGCAAAGAAAGGAGCATAACAGCCCTGGGGAAGAGGTTAAGAGAAACAGGAGCTTAAGCCAAGGACACTCAAGAGGGCTCAATCACCTCTATTTCATCATTTTTATTCTGAGGTCTCCCAAGGCCGCCAGACTATTTGATACACTTTATCCCCTTTGAAACTTCTGTTGAAATCCGATGGCCATCGTGGCAGCGTTTGGATGCGAGGTCTTCTGTGGGTCACACACAGAGTCTCCTTCAGTGTTTAGAGCCACATTGCTGACACATGCCTTTAGTCCCAGCACTCTGGAGGCAGAGGCAGGTGGATCTCTGTGAGTTCGAGGCCAGCATGATCTACAGAGCTAGTTCCAGGACAGGCTCCAAAGCTACACAGAGAAACCCTGTCTTGGAAAACCAAAAAAAAAAACAAAACAAAACAAAACAAAAAGCAGAACATGTTTAGATACAAAAATCAAAGCTGTTTCTCAAATATTGTAATATTGTCTCCTTTCACACATGCCCCTTGAGGCCTCTACTTTTCCATCTGGTCACTGGAACTCATGAGACCCTTCACAGCTATAGCTTCCAACCTTGGACTTGCCAGACCCCAGAATCATGAACCAATAAACTTCTGTTTGGAATGGACCTCAGATGCATTGTCAAAGCAACAGAGCATGGATGGAGGCAGAAGAGGCACGTGGATGGAAGGAAGTGTCTGTGCTGGGAATATCAATGGTTTGTTATTCAAAATTACCTCTCCAATCAATTCGAGGAATGTCAAAATATAAAAAGTTCATCTAAATTTTTCCAAGTCCCAGAACCTTAAACAGTCATTCCCCCAGCCCTGAACAAACAAGACTGTGTCTCAAAAGGAGTCACTGGCTTTGCCTGAACCTGTGTAAAATCATATCATGATAAATCACGATGACCTAGGCAAATTTCTGCCACATACAGCTTGTAAGCCAATGACAATTTCTGAAAATGTCCAGAATAGTAACTCGAAGTCTCCCTTACCCCTGCCACCCTCTCCCACACATGTACGGAGCCATTCCAGAGGAGTATAAGAAACTAAAGTTTTGAAATAAGCTTCAAAATTGGTGTTTTTAGTCTGTCTAGGTGGTACATGTGCTCTGGGGATTGAGGCTGTAGACTGTCAAGAGTTTGAAGCCGATCTAAGCTGAAACCCCATTTCAACAAATGAGGTAAAAAGAATTTAAATTGTATTTCTTCAAATGTCTCTCATTAATTCTTTGGAAATTCCACGCAGTGTATCTTTGTCATAATTTTTCACCTCCTACCCCTCTCTCTATCTCCTCCCAGATTAAAAACTTGTGTTTCAATGTCAACCGATTGCCATGGTTCACTTCTTATTTTTCCTTGTTACCTTTAAAGGAATTAAATACCCATTGCTCAGAGCCTATGCCTAGAATCCAGGTTTTCATAAATAATAGAGAAGTCAAATCCTGAGCAGGCAGCGGCATATAGCATGATACATCTCTCTCAGGATGGGTTTTTCTGGTTTCATGAAAATTATTTGCATCAGGATAGGAGAGTTGTATTGATGGGGTCTTCCTCGAGTTGACTGGTGGAGAGAGGAGAGGAAGCTAAGCTCCTTCTTGCTAGGAGCTATTTAGTTTTTCTAAGTCTTAATTGTTTCTGAGTGACAGGTACATGGATGCTCTCTGTGAGGAATGGCCATCTGTGTGAAGGCAGGCTCTGTCTAAAACCGGAATTTCCCTCTCAGTTCTCTGGGCATCATCTTTCAGCTACATATGTTCTTGGGAAAAAAATGACTGCCCTCTTCACCAACTGAAAGGGAGATCCTGTCTTAGGAACATCAGGAATGAGCAAGCCTCTGAGAAGACACATATGAAAACATGCTTCCATTGGGAATATAATGTCCCAGAATCCACAAGGGAGATTGGGGCCTCCTAGATCTCAGACAACTCCAGATCTCATTTCTCTTAAATTAGATTCCTGGTTTTCTAGTTTGCTTTCTGTTACTGTGCTAAAACATTCTGACCAGAAGCAACTTGAGAAGGAATGGGATTAATTGACTTAAAGATTACAGTCCATATTAGGGGAAGCCAAGAAGCCAAGACAGGAATTTGAGGCAGAAACCTGGAGGTGTGAACTGAATTGGAGGCCATAGAGGAGAGCTCCTTTTGAGCTTGTTCAGCCTACTTTTTTATTTGTTTTTGTTTTTGTTTTTTTTTAAGACAGGGGTTCTTTCTCTGTTTTGCTTTGGAGCCTGTCCTGGAACTAGCTCTGTAGACCAGGCTGGCCTTGAACTCACAGAGATCTGCCTGCCTCTGCCTCTCAAGTGCTCAGATCAAAGGCGTGCACCACCAATGCCAAGCTCAGCTTCCTTTCTTACCCCCAGACCAGGACCACCAGCCTAGGATTGACACCACCCACAACTGACCTGGCTCTCCCATATCAGTCATCAATCAAGGCAATTCCCCACATGCCAATCTGATGGAGGAAATTTCTCAATTGAGATTCCCTCTCCCCAAGTGTCTCTGATTTGTGTCATGTTGACAATAAAAACTAACCAGTACACCTGCTAACAAAGCCCTTCTTAACCTAAGCCTGGAGAAAATGCCTGAGATGTCTGGGCTGAGAGGAACAAAACATATCTAATGTTCAAATGCCACAGCCCCACAGACTGACTGCCCATACTCGCAGAGCTCTGGGGCTGGAGCCGACTTTCCCAGCCACTGTATTTTGGCAGGAGATAACTTCTAAAAACCACTTCTGCCAGCATAGTGCTGATAATATACCTCTCATCTCTCATCATGGAGGACTTGGTTGACTAGCTCTCTTCGACAAAATCTTCACCCAAAATGAATTATTTTAATTCCTCCAGAACCTTTTGAACTTCTGTGTGTCCAAGGAAGAAACAGGCTCGGTCTCTGGCATCAGAGATCTGCACAGATCTGCTTGTAACAATAAGAACACGGCATAATTCATGGTATAGGTCAGATGTGGTAAACAGGTCCTGTTTCATCTGCTAATTCCAGTCAGTAATGAATGGTTGTCTTGTGCAATTCCGAGGTGCAATCTAGGGTCAAGGGCAGAGAGGCTGAGATTGCTTCACAGTGTGTGTGACATGGCTCTGAGAATAGGACTAATACCATGATTGACAAATGTTTATAATCTGCACTGGTGCCAACCTAATACACGCTGGGCCCTTCTCTGAGCACCAGATCGCAAAATTTGCAGTCCATGGCGGGGGTGGGGGGTGGGGGGGGGGGGGGAGACACACAGTGAAAAAAATGCATATGCATCTTTATGGTACAAGAGCTATTAAGAAATAAAACATAAGAGAATGAGGAAGGAAATACTCTCCAGTGGGTAGCGGTTGGGAGGTTTGAGTAGAGATCTGAACTGTGTGAATTGGAATTTGGGAGTACTGCATAGGACAGTTTATCTCAAAGCTAAGTTCTAAAGGGTGCACATGACTCCACATAATCATGCATGTTATTTTGTGTGTCTTTAGTAAGATGTCAACAAAACTGTTAGCTACTTAGGTCTCTCGAAATAAACTAAATAAGCCGAGTTGAGTACATATATGGAAACAGAGCTTCCAAAGGCTGAGTGAAAGGCATGAACAAAAGCCACAGGCGAATACCCTTGAGAGAGCAGACGTTTGTCAAGAGGACCCAAGGCACTGTGGGAAGTGGGTAAAGGGAGGCACTGTGGGAAGTGGGTAAAGGGAGGCACTGTGGGAAGTGGGTAAAGGGAGGCATTGTGGGAAGTGGGTAAAGGGAGGCATTGTGGGAAGTGGGTAAAGGGAGGCATTGTGGGAAGTGGGTAAAGGGAGGCATTGCAGAGTATCTCAGTAGTCAACAAGGCACACGAAGGAGCAGTTACATTAGACGATCCTACAGACTTGAAATACAGACTTGGCAGGACCTGGTGACATGTGTGCTTTCATCTCAGCACTTGGGAGACAGAGGCAAGTGAATTTCTGTGAGTTTAGGCCAGCCTGATCTACACAGGGAGATCCTATCTCAAAACAAAAACACAAACAAACAAAAAAACAACAGACTTCCAGGTACCAAGTCAATAAAAGAAATGTCAGGTGCTCATGTGTCATAGGAAAGTGTGGGACATCATCTGCCAAGATACCTTGGAGAGGAAGACTCTGGTTTTCCAGAGCTGGGTCTGAATCTTAGCTCAGACACGTACAAAGGCAGATGATAATCTCTTGAACCTCGGGTTTGTCATCTGTGAAGTGACATTGGAGTCAGAATCAGGGCACACAAATACAGAAATGAATTGGTTAAATAAAGCCCTGCTTCCCCTCCTCAACCAACACTGCTCCCCTTTATATCAATAATTGGAGGGGGTTCGTGGTCCAGACCAAGGCCTGGTGCCAACAATCTCCACACAGGCCTGTGGGTGTCTGCCCACTTTTGCTTTTCTCCAAGGGGTCCAAAGCACTCATGCGATGACTAGAAGCAGCTGTCTCATATTACGGGGAGAGGCAGCCTTGGAGAGCTCTAATTACCCACTCTCCTGCTTGCTTGTCTATTTTATCATCAGAACAAAACACAGCTTCCTGTGCCTCTTTCTTAAAAATCACTTCTACATAAACTCAGTGTTCTCCCTTCACCCAGCCCTCAGGCCTGGCTGAGACCCCAGCCACAGGCTCTGCTCTTTCTCCCTGCCCCCATAAAGGGCTGTTGGGAAATGCAGAGTGTGTGGGGAAAGAACAGTGGAGAGTCTGACTACAAAGTCCCAAAGTCCTGATGAGGGCCATTAAAAGAGACTTCGAAGAGGAGGAAGGTCTTTATTTGCCCTGGGTGACCTTTTGGGTCATAGACCTGTTTCATTTTACAGAGATCATTAACTCTTATGGATTCCTAGGCATCTTGACACTATAAAGTTTCAGGTGTTCCACCATTAGCTTCCAGGAGAAAGGAAATAAAAACCCCCTTCCTCTCCTTAGAAAGACATGCATCCACCCCCATGACCCTGATGACTTCCCAAAGGCCCCAACACCAAACATTCTTCACAGAGATTAATCTGAAGGTGCAGACATTCAATTTATGCCACCCCTCTCTCCGTGATGCTGTCCTGGAGTAGACCATTGCAGAGCACTCTCTAACCCTGCCCCTTCCCTTCTCCTAGAGTGTCAGCTGACTTGGGGGTTCTCAGCTCCTCCTTGCCTAGCAGAAGTTCAGGGAGAGCCAGATGCCCTGTCTAGGTCAGAACTACAAGTTTCTAGCTACCAACCCTAGGGTGGGCCCTCCTCTCTGAGCCACTAGCCAGCTATGATCCATCCCCTGCTATCCCTCATTTGGGGTGTCTGTCAATTCCACTGCGATATCCGGGATTCCTGCAACGAATATTCAGACCCGGGTCTAAGGGCAACAGGACAATGTCACTTGGCCCATAGCTTTAACCCAGGCCTCCCATCCACCTTTACCAGCAAATACTGAGATTCTTGAGCATTTGACATCACACAGAATGAAAACCGTGGCTGAATTTTGCCTACTTGGTTCTTTTCTCCACTGGTTAGAACCTGAATGCCAGGGCAATGGGTGGGGGGTATAGGGTGGGGTGGGAGGGGGTTGTCTAGCTGACTCTTAGTCATCCTCAAGCAGGAGTTATCCACTGTCTCTCACTTATTAGGAGCCCAGCTCGGTCCTCACAGCCCTCCTATGTGGAATGCCTTCACACTAGCACCGTGCCTACTTACCCAAGAGTGATGGGTAGTTTTTGATTGTCAATTTGATTGCCTCAAGCAACTCCTAGGGGGTTAGTAAAGCACACTTCTTGATGTGACTCAGAGGCCCTCTCTGGAGGCAAGTAGGTCCTGAGGGCTCTGGCCTGAAGAATGGATTCATCCCAGAATTGATATATGATTGACAGTAATATTGGGATATGTGAATATGTGGAAGGCAGTTGAGGCTTAGTTGGAGGAAGTCACTAGGAGTGTGTCCTTGGGGGTCACCCTGGCCTGTCCCTGTACACATCCTCTCTACTTGCTGTCCACCAAGTGAACAACAAGAGCCACCAACACAGGCTCCCACCCACAGGATGTTCTACACAAGCCCATGAGGACAAGATGCCATGGGCTGAGACCCCTAAAACCCTGAAGAAAGCAAACCATTTGTCCCTTAACTTGGGTCATGCCCTGGGTCACAATGACCAAACAACATGAAGGTCAAAGCATTAGTAAGTGGCTGAGTTAAGACTAGAAATCCAGTCTGTCTGGAATTTAATTCACTCTCAAGCCCTCAACTATACAGCTTCTGGTTTGAGAAAACAGACCCGACTAACTCACGAGATCAGTATCCAAGTAGAGACTGAATCACTTAGGGACTCATTCACCACGCTACATGCCTTCTGCATTGACTTGCAAGGATTCCCAGGAAATCATATAAAATGGGGACTTCCTCTAGGCCTCACAGAGCTCGTTCAGGGCTTCAGAGTTCAAGGCTGGTGTCTTTGGTTTGCGTCACTTAATTTCAGGTATTTCTGAGTGCAATCTACCCTGCTCCCTGTCCTACTGATAAGTGTTCCTGTTGTCAACTAGAGTCCGTGCCTGTACACCATCCTTCTTCCATTCAAAGCCTCTTATCACGGTACCCAGAGGCTCTGTGTTAGGTTTCAGAGTCCTTTTAACAAAATGTGCATTGAATTACCACCTGGATGGCTGGCTAAAGTTTAACCTGATATGGGATTCTGGAGTCATCCAAAGTTCACTGGTGTTGGTATCTGTGTTCACCAGAAGATGAGCCTAAAGTCAGGCCCACATGGGCTTGATTCCTGCATGTTTGCTCTCTGGAGACACCCAGGCCAGCTGGGTGCAGGTATTTCTTTCCTAACCCCTGTTGTAAAGCTGGTTGAAAAGGGTTAACTACAGACAGACACCTGCCTTCCCTCTAATGTCTGGGCTATAATTGCTAGAGTTAGAATGATGGAAGGGACCTTCATCGTGGAACCCACCACTCAAGTAGGTTACCAATTTGAGCATGTGGGGCACAGAACCGGCTGGGGGTTTAGAGATCAGGATCCAAGCCAGAGACCAAGGCTGTCGATCACTGTGACAGAGGATGAGAGACTGTCACTCAGATTCCTCCCTCTATTTATATCAGGCACCCCTAACACTGCCCCTTCCTCCAGGGTTCGATATCGATCCTGTAAACCTAACTGCTTACAGCAGGCCCTCGTGTTTTTACCTAGGGTGCCCAGACATGGGAGGTAAGGGTGGGAAATGAATAGAACTGTGCTTACAATATCTGGATGAGTGGGTGAGCTGAAGGTCCATTTGTTCTGTTAAATCCTTCAGCCATGAGGCAGAAGCACAGAGCCCACATGCATCAGTAACAAGGAGGGGAAAAATGAGTTGCACGGTGTCTGGCTCTTTGTTGTAGATACAGTGTGGTACATTGTGCTCAGAAAGGGGCCTCGAAGCGTTCACTATGGAGTCCAGCTCAGAGACCTGCCCTCTGGTGTCCACCCTGCCTGTAAATTTCCCAGCTAAAAATGTAGTGGAGTTAGCTTGATACCACCTCATATGGAACACCTGTCCTGGGCCAAGTTACTAGTCTCCTTCACCAAAGGACATTCCGGTTTTGTTTTGTATAATAAATGGTTCCAGGCTCCGGCCACAATCACCAAGAGAACAGCTGGTTTTATTTCCCCACAAAAGCATTCTACATGACTTATGAGTAGAGGCTGGCCAACAAGACAAAACAAAACAGGTGTGTCCATTTTCATCACAAGTTGATTGCCCTATCAACAATGCCTGCCTCCTCTAATCCCCCCACACCCACTCAAGGACACGTTTAGAAAAATTCTAAAGTCCTCTTGGAAATCCTGTGTCTGAGGCTGGCCCTGGAGCAGCAAGATTCTAGCAATGGGATCTAAGATGTAGAGGAAGGCTTGGGGAAGATGACATGGGAAGGGGCATTGTTAGCAGAGCCTGGGGGAGTCAGCCACACACGGCTGGTGCTATGAGATCATCAACACACTCGCATGGAGTTAGATGATCCAAGCAGCTGTCGATCTTGGGATTAGCAGCTAGCCTAGGTCTCTGCTATATTGATGAGAGGTTTTGAAACCATGCCCTACTACAGGCAGAAGGAAGGACCAGTCACAGACCCAGGAGTCTCTACACCTGTCCCTGGGGACCACTAGGAAGTAGATTATGAATGTCAGGACATGATAACTTTGACTCTTCTGGAAAGTTCATTAAAGGTCCTGCCCTTTGATCTTTTTTTTTAGGGGGAGCAAGGTGTCACTCCTACTAAACCTTTCAAAATTAGAGCCACCCAGGGAATGCTGAAAATCACAATTTCCCCCCACTCAGAATCACTGGTGACAGTGGCAGCCCAGAGGTTGGTGGTTTATCTCTTGTTTCTTTCTTTCTTTTGTTTGGTTGTTTGGGTTTTTTAAGCTGTTGACACAAGTGATCATCCTATAGGAAAAGTCCCTCTTTGAGTAATCCTGAAGATTCTTCTCCCTGCAAGCCCTTTTGCTGACTGAGGCAACTGTCCACTGAGAAGCCAGACTCAAACACTGGGTAGTGTCTATGGAGTCAGCATTGCCCTCTGCTGGTGTAAGAGCAGACGCACCACAGGCAGCTTCCTGCCTTCTTGGGAATCCCAGGGGAAAGCTTTTCTCAAGGTTGTTTGCATTCTTGAAGGTTCTACCTCTGAGGCATATGGCAACAAAATGGCAACTTCCCCATCACACATTGCTCTCCCCACTGCTACTTTCTGCAAACTCCTTCACTGGTGGCCTCTTCCGGCGTTCCCAGTGCCTCTGCAGCTTGGCTGTCTCTGCTTGAGCAGCTCATCTGTAGACTGGTTGGCAGACCTTGAGCTCCTCATCAATCAAGGTGTCTGCCCAGAGCTGGGCATCACACCGGGTGGAGGAATACAGGGCCATGGTTCCTGGGAAAGACAAACGTTGGGAGTTGAGGCCCAACAGGAACCCGTAGCAAATTGAGACATTCTTCCACATAGACCCAGAACTCCAATAACTCTCTCCAGGGCTGAGTGAGGAACATTCCACAGGCTACTATCCAAGTCTGCTCTGATTAGCTCCCGGCTGTGGTAAAAATGGATTCCACCGAGGCCATTAAGCCTTTGAAATTAGTATGTCCCCCAGGACTTTATTTACTCAATAAAATGTGGGGTATCCTGGGAAGGAGATGGGTTTTGCAATAAAATACACAAGTTCAAACCACCAGTTCAATGCAACATTATAAAATTACTTATAATGTTGAGAATTTTTGTTACTTTTTTGGCAACTTAATTGCATGGTTCTTAAGTGAGAACTTTGTAGCCAACCGTGTCCTGTTGTAGTAGCAAAAGGTTGCCTGTGTATACCTTGAGCCTTAGAAAGACCATCTAGTCACTTCCTGTGACTGATGGGGCAAAGGTTCTTACATGATAGGGCACTTGTCACCCTCTAGGACACTGTAGGGTGTTTTAGACAAAAGTAAAGCAAGAGAAGCGTGTGGAATTGTGTCTGATGGAGGTCAGGGGGCATTAATATGTACAGCACACTTAGGACATTGCACACTGCACACAGCATTTGTTTTATTGATCAACTCATTTCCCAGGTCTGAATGGGGCCCACAAAGGGTAAGTGCTTCTCATGTGCACACATTTCACATTGGAATCTACTGAAATCCAGCTGGAATTTGGAAGGCCTGAAATGGAATAGAAGACTATATCTCTCTGCCCAAATGGTGAAGATACTGCCGCTCAGTCAAGGCTGTGGGACCTCTTTATGAGCAAGGGTCAGGGTTGAGCCTGACTCCAGGTAGAGGTCTGGCCCTGCAAGCCTTTCTACTTCTGAGCAAGGCGTCCCTCAGCCTGGCCAGAAGGTTGGCAAGGGCCCATTTTTGCATTGATACTCTGCCCATGTCTTTAGCACAAATGAGATACATCACCCCCAGGCTGAAGAAAGAGCTAAACCCTTCCAAGTGTCCTATCTTGTACAAGATCAACACTGGACTCTGAGATTTGTCCCATGCAGACAGATGCCACTCAACATCCCCATTGCTTCTCGGGCACCCCACAAGCTTTTCAAATGCTGCTGGCTAGAAACAGCCAGCCAGCATTGAGTCAAAGCATTGTCCATCACCAGGAAGCTCCCACTGTGTTCTCTCCATCTCCTCACTTCCCAAAGTATGCTCTGAAGAGCAAAGTTTGCCTCAAATGGGTTCTCGGGCCTCAGCAGACCTGCTGAGTCAGGACATGCCTCAGGCAAGGTCCATGATTTATATGCTGGGGGGAGGGGGACGGTCAGAGAAGCATGGGACCAAGCCATTTTGTTTATATGTTTGTCTCATGGTTTCCACCCAGTTCCCATTTCAGGTCAGCATGACCTGAGGGGTGAATATAAATAAATTTAGGCTCCTCTCCCATTCTCTCTGGTGGCTTCTCCTGTCAGAGGTTCCAGTCTAGTCCTAGCCTTCTGCCAGTGACAACTCTGTGACCTTATCCTCACCTCACAAGTATTAGCAGAGTTGGGAGTTGATTCATCGATAAAGTGCTCACTATGCACGGTACTTTAAAGAGAAATGCCCCCCCCCCCCACACACACACACATAGACCCCAGTTGGTAGCACTCTTTGGGGAGGTTTAAGTGGCACAGTCTTACTGGAGGAATTGTATTACTGGAAGTGGGCTTTGAGAGTTTAAAGACCTTCCCCATTTCTAGTACACTCTCTCTGCTTTGTGATTGCTGTTCAAGATTCGAGTCCTCAGCTTCCTGTCCCTGCTACCATGCCTGCTGTTACAATGTCCCTGCCATTATGGAGTCTTAACCTCTCGGAAACATAAGCCCAAATATTCTCTTCTAGAAGTTACTTTGGTAATGATGTTTTATCACAACAGCAGACACTAACACACCGTGCAAGTGTGAGAACTGGATTCAGACCTGGAGGATGCACATAAAAGCTAACCTCAAACTCAGGGCAATCTTCCTATCTCCACCTTTCAAATGCTGGAAGTGCTGTGACGGTTCCCAATTAGTTTTCAGTATGGACAGACAGTGTCCCTACAGTTCCCAGTCACTCTCCAGGAAGGCTGTCACATAGGAATAACAGGCTCAGACACCAATCAGCTACTTAAGAGACCAGGTGCCACCAAACAGGTACAATCACAACTTGGATCAACACCCACTCCTCAGCTACTAAGACTGGAGGGGGGGAGAAGCCAGGGGAAGGGGGAGAGAGGGAAGAGAAGAAGGAGAAAGTAGGAGGGAGGGAGAGGAGAGGAGAACACAACAAATAAGTGTGCTGGCCTGATACAATGCAGCATTTTATGTCATTAAGACACATTTTGTAAAGAAAATTAATTATATGTCTTGAGACAAGAAAATGTCTGTGCTTTACTTACTAATCATATTTCTCAGAAATAAGTTAAACCTGAAACCAGGAGATGAATGAGTTCTTTCCACATGAATTTGTCCACTGCATGTTTATTTTTAATGACAAAAATTGGAAGCAATCTAAATGTTTTTAGATTGGAAATTCCCAATCAATAAATTTTGGCATACTTCCTAAAGAGGGGGCACCTGGGGGGCTAGGGAGATGGCTTGCTTGGTAGTTAAGAGAGTCAGAGTCCAGTTCCTAGCGCCCACATCAGGTGGCTCACACCCTATGATAACTCCAGCTGCAGGGACTTCAACACCCTCTTCTGGCCTCTACAGATACCTGCACATCTAGGGCATATACACAGACACATAAAAATTAATCTTTTTAAAGGAATCCCATACAGCTATTGCTATTTTAAACTAAAATATGAGGATCTCGGCATAGGAAAATATTCTTCACAATAAAGGAAAGAGCAGAGAGCTGGAGAGATGACTAAGCAGTCGAGAGCATTGGTTGCTTTCTTGGAGGACTCCGGTTCAGTTCCCAGCACCTTTATGGTGACTCAGAACCTTCTGTGACTCTAGGGACCCAATGCCTTTCTCTGGCCTCTTCGGGTACCGTACATGTGGAGGATAGCTGTACACGAAGGCAGAAACATCCATACACATCAAAAAAATTTAAAAAATAGGTTAAAAAGGGCAGAACACAAATTGCATAAAAGTGTAAAAACCATGTGCCCATGAAAGATTCAAAGAGAAGAATTCTTATGGTCGGCTGGTAAAACTACAGATGACTTTTCCTCCGCCTCCTAAAGCTTTGTAATGTTATAGTGCTTTAAGCTTTTACCAGTATCTTTAGGAGTGTGGTAGCAGTTTGCTGCTAGGCTACCAATAGACCCCTAACAGAACAGCTGCACGCTCTGTCAAACCCAAATTCCTGAGAACGAACACATTTTTTAAACATTACACCCACGCGCCTCCCGATGTATTGAGACTCCACTGAATTTTCAATAATATAAATTATCTTTCAACTTGAGGGGTGTGCTAAGGCCTTTAGATAAACATAACCGCTCCTGGTGCCCAACATGATGATTTTAAGTCATTTTACAAAATCTATTCTGCTCTTGCTGCACCTGGTAATTGAGTTCAGCCACCCCGGAGAAGGCTGCTGCCTCTCCCCAAGGCTCGTAAGAAATTTCAGTTGCCATTTTAAGCTTCCAATTAGTTCATGTCGTAAAATTACAATTTACTTTTGAATCCCTTTCTTCTTCTAACCCAGGTTGTAATTAATTACACCTGTGCAGTCCTACAGTCCTACACAAGCCACTTCTCTTTTCATGCCGTTGCCACCATAGCAACCCTGGCTGGTAAAATATCTGTCCTATGTAATGATGCCTGTGTAGAGAGGCAACTGTTTCCTTCCATGCTTCCCCCAAAGCTAGGCATCCTGTGGACTATAAAGAAATTGTCTCACTCTCAGATGGGATTTGCAGTCTTCTCTCTCCCTCTCTCTGTTCATACATAGGTGTGCCCATATGTGTGTGTGTTTGTGTGTGTGTAAACCAGAGGACAAACCTTAGATGTTATTCCTCAGATGTCTTCCTTTTGTCTGTTTTGAGGTGAAACCTCTCATTGGCCTGGAGCTCAGCAGGTAAGCTAGGCTGTCTGACCAGGATGCTCCGGAGGAGACAGGCTCATCTCAGCCTCCCTAGCACCGAGCTGAGCTTAGAATCATACCCCAACAAGGCTGGCCTAGGCCCAGGTTTTTAAGTACATTCTGGGGACTGAACTCAGGTTAACGTGTGAAGTGCAAGGTGAACACTTCACCGGCTGCTCCATCTCTCTGGAGCTGGATTGGGTTCAAACCACTTTTCCGTCCCACTGCTACTTAGTAATCCAACTGCCAAACCAGTGTGGCAGGATAAGGTAGGTTACAGCAATTTGTTTTTCCTGCACTCTTCTGGTCTTCACTCAAAGATCCCTGTGTTCTGGGGTGGGGAAGGGGCAGAAATCTGTAGCAAGAAAAAGCCAGACTTAAGTCCTTAGCCCTGGAAATTGATTAAGCAATGAGAGAGAAGAGGAAGGGGCAGCTCCGCAGGGAGAGTGAGGGCAGAGACCACCTCCTCACCCTCCCTCCTGCCCCCAGTCCCTTTAACCTGTCACCCAAGATCCAAGAATTTCAGGGTAGCAGCAGCAGCAGAATGATGTCCTGTAGTGTGTGTGTGTGTGTGTGTGTGTGTGTGTGTGTGTGTGTAACATTTGTTTAGTCTAGGTAAGAATGACCCCATAGACTCCTGTATTTGAATATTTGGTCCCCAGTTGATGCCATTTGAGGAGGCTTAGCAGGTGTGGCCTTGTTGGAGGAAATACGTCACTGGAAGCAGGCTTTGAGAGTTTAAAAACTCACAGAATTTCCAAATGGCTCCCTCTGCTCACAGTAAAGGGCGTGCCCTCCCAACATCTGCTCCAGCTGCCCTGTCTTCCGATTGCTGTCAATGTATCTCCACTGTGATAGACTCTAACCCTTTGGAAAGGTAGCCCAAATAAACTCTTCTATAAGTTGCCTTGCTCATAGTATTTTATTGCAGCAACAGAAAAGTAACTAAAACACACACAAATACATATATAATCGGTCATGTAACCACTTATAAAATTTTTATATAATATTTATAAGATAGAGTAATTTTCTTCATTAGAGGACATTCTGGCCTCTTGTGAATACTCACCTATAGGCTTCATGGAAGTATTCTCCCATCTCTCCTCCTGCATCTTCCAAGTGAACCACACTAGAACCCCAGGAGATATTGTAGGCTTATGTGTTCCCACCATCATCACTCCTGGCATATAGGTATCAGATTAGCATAGCTGGGGACTGCTTAGTGTTGACAATCACGTACATCCATCCATTAGCGTGCAAGCTTCCTCTGGTCCCTCATAAACTGCAACCTATAGCAAAGAAGTGCTTCAAAATAAGCTTACTTGTAATTTATTCTCTCTAAATGTTTGATTTGTGTGTGTGTGTGTGTTATGAACCTATATACCCATGGTCATGTAAAGATTTCTTCAGCAAAAGAGAGCCATGAAGGGAAAATACTTGTGTTGTGGAATATTAATTTAAGATGTGTTACATCAAGCTGGGCGTTGGTGGCAAACACCTTTAATCCCAGTGCTCAGGAGACAGAGGCAGGTGGATCTCTGTGAGTTCAAGGCCAGCCTGGTCTACAGAGAAACCCTGTCTCAAAGAAACAAAGATGTGTTACATTCATTTATGCTGTCGAACATTTGTTTAATGATGCGAAGACATGCTACATTTGTTTGATTAAATAAAACCCACCTGGGTTCAGGAGACTGAGTCAGCAACTGTTTGACAGGAAGTGGTAGGGAGGAGCCATGTGTAGCTAGGGTTCTTAAGTGGGGGCAGAGCAGAAGGATCCCTGTTGTGGGGGAGGCTGTGAGCTAGGAGCGAAGGTTAGCTACTTGCTATTCAGCCTCTCTGAGCAAGCAGAGTTTCACCTCAACTTTAGAATCCTGAGTTCTATAGTGGGATAGAAATCTAGGCAAAGTCCCCTTTAGCATCTGTGATAAGAGTTAGCGCCTGAAGGAACAGAATTCCCACCTGGCTATGGCCAGTGCTGCCTAACCCATACTGTAGCTTCAGAGTTGCAATTTCGGTCAGATTAGGACAGCAATTGGCTTAAGGGGCAACCACTGAATTTAATGAAAA
Source organism: Cricetiscus sungorus (assembly GCA_030556225.1). Lineage (NCBI taxonomy): Eukaryota > Metazoa > Chordata > Mammalia > Rodentia > Cricetidae > Cricetiscus > Cricetiscus sungorus. Next base: position 62,767,629 of record JANBXA010000600.1, on the reverse strand, counting down.
TGAACACACTTGAGAAGCCCTGCTTTCTCCACATGGACAACTTTTTGCTTTGCGTGTCTAAGCATCCTCTGATCTCCTAGCAAACACAGAATAGACACAGGCTTCTGATGAATTTCCCCGTGTTTAAGTAGAATGTACAAAATTTGAACTCAGACACTCAGTTTGTGCTACACTACCCACTTCATTAAATCTGGGTTCCCTATTCAATCACAGACCTATTTTCTGCACCCCCCCCAAAAATGACCCAAGTCCCAAAGGGCCAGTCACTGTCCTACCCCGGTGCATGGCTGTTGTGCCCTCCCATGCCTATCACACTCTCTTTGTCTCCAAGTCCTGATCTTTACATATCTCAGCTCCTCTGGGAGGCTGCAAACTCCACAGAAGGGAACTTTATCTCTGATACTTGTCTCCCACAGTATCTGAAACAGTATGTTCAAACTGTGGGCCAAATACCTATTGATATGACTTTAAACTTCCCATCTAGTATTCTCCTTCAGAAGGAGGAACTCAAATCTAATAAATTAAGTGACAGGAAAGAAGACACAGTGGTCTCTATTGAACTTGGCTACATTTCATATCCGGCCAGTGTACTGCTTGCAAGTTCACCAAGCAAGAAAACCTGAGGGCAGCTACAACTGACTTAGTAATCAGATGACTTCAATCTGCAGTCATCACAGAGGAATATTTCTGGACATCCATTGCTGAAAAGGACTGAATGATAGTCAAGAACACACAGAAGAAGGGGCTGGAGGGATGGCTCAGCCATTAAGAGTACTGGCTACTCGGAGTATCCTGGTTCAGTTCCCAGCTCCTACACAGCAGCTCACACCTGACTATAAATCCAGTTCCAGGGGATCTGACACCTTCGTGCAGATGCCATGTAATCAAAACACCAATGCACATAAACTGAAAATGAATTATATATAAAAAATTTAAATAAAGAAAAGAACACTCAGCAAAGTTTTACATCTGTAGCTTAGAGATGCCATCCTAGTAACTTCCAGTGCATGGAGACACAGAAACTGCTCAGTCGGATGACTGCGCATCTGCTACACAGAAGCCGGCTCGGTGAGGATGACAGTGTATCTGCTGCACAGAAGCCGCTTGGTGAGGAAGACAATGGATCCACTTTTGTTTTCTAACCAGAATAAGCAAGGTGCGCCCTAGGTGAGTTCTGGTCCAGACAAGACAGATGGGCTTCTGATCCCACAAATTCAAGCCATGGTGTGTCTCCATCTCAACCAATTTTAGTTTGCTATTTATTGCTTCAAATGAATACTTCAGGGCTGAGGTACCACCTCAGTGGTAGAACTTGCATGAGGCCTTAGTTTGCAATAATAAATAAATAAATAAATAAATAAATAAATAAATAAATAAATAAATTTCTGAAGGCGTGACAGAGAAGAGAGTGTAGCAGACTAACATTCTTACTTTCAAAATGTATTATAACCAATATAAAAAGCCTTGTCCATTTCTGCAGTTTTGTTTAGGGGTTTTTTTTGTTTGTTTGACAAAACAAAATGGCTTCTCTTCAAACCCTCTTAGCTACAATGTCATAAATCCAGGTTATTTGAGCCACACGAATCCATGTCAATATTTTGCATCGATAACCCTGACAAGCAAAGTTCTCTGTAGGAATCAAGTGTTTAGCAGAGCCAAGTGCCGCACTATGAGCCACAGGCCGACTGCCCACTGTCCTGTGAGTGAAAGGCAGGACTTGGGCCACACGCAAAGGAGAAACCCTCATGTCTGCCCATAAACCAAACAGCAATTACCCAGGATGCAATTTCGACGCTGAGAAGTCTCTAGGCTTTAAACCATACAGCTTTCAACTCCTGACAGGAAAACAAAACAAATCTTCGTTGAGAGACTCAACGAGAACAGACACTCCTCAAATGGTGATGTAGCAGCTGTAACCAGAACCCTAACTCCCTAGTCATCGGAGCCACGTCTGACCAAGCCTGAGGGGCTGGCTTGCCAGAGCTGAGCAAGCCTGAGTGCTGTTCCTGTTAAGTGTTTCTCTCCACTTGCACCTCACTGGCCTGAAGAATTTCCTTAATATTCCCCTCTGTGTGCAGTGTGTGTGTGTGTGTGTGTGTGTGTGTGTGTGTGTGTGTGTGTGTTGATGCACTGGAGCAGAGGAATGCACATGTGTATGTGTATGGCAGCTCATGATTGTATACATGTAGAAGTCAGAGGCCAATCTCAGTTGTCTTTCTTCAGGTACAGTTCACACAGTTTTTTAAGATTGGGGCCTCTCATTGGCCTAGCACTCACCAAATAGGCCAGGCTTGCTTGCTGGTTAGCAAGCCCCAGGGATCCTCCTGCCTCAACCTGCACAGCACTGGGATTACAAGTAAGAGCCACTACACCTGGCTCTATTTTCTTACATTAATGACAAGGATCTACTATCACAATGTGTCATCACTACAGAAGAGGACATGATGGATCCAGAAGCAGGTGTGGCAGCCAAAGCTGCTTTCCTTCAAGCCAAATCTTAAAGGAGTTTGAGGGGCTGAAAGAGGCTCCATAGCTAAGAACTGCTCATTCAGAGACCCTGAGTTCAGTCCCCAGTGATGGGAGATGTCATTCTGTAAATATGTTTCTCTTATTGGTTAATGAATAAAGCACTGTTGGCGAATAGAAAGGCAAGATAGGCGGGACTAGGAGAAAAGGAGGATTCTGGGAGATGTAGTAGAGAGGAGTCGAAATGTAGGACAAAGATGAGTAAGATGTCCAGACCCTCTCTCCAGGAAGATAAGACCATATGAAAACACTTAGATTGATAGAAATGGGTTAATATTTAAGGCAGAGCTAGCCAATAAGAAATGCTAATAACCGGCCAACAGTCTCATAATTAATATAGCATCTCTGCATGTTATTTGCGACACTGGGACCAGGCTAATGGGAAAGTGCTCATAACACCCCAGCATGGTTCACAACCTCTGTGACTCCAGTTCGGGGGGGCTCTGACACCTCTGCTGGCACCTGAATTTATGTCTACACTCCCACATATACACATATACATAATTAAAATATTTTAATATTTTTTTTGACAAGCTACATTAAAAACTTTGAAATGATACAAAAAAATTTCACCTTGGAAAATAATTACTATTTATAAAACATTAGTTATTTATAAAACATAAGTACTCATAACTACCTATAAGTCACACATTAAGGGATTTGACATTCTTCTTATCTGGCTTTTGCTCATGCTGCACTTGGGTATACAAACACACACTCATACACACACACGTACATGTAATTTTTAAAACACCCACAAAAACATTTTTTTAAGGTAGATGACCCCTGAAGAACAACACCTGGGATGTCTTCTGGTCCCACACATATGCGTCTGCAAACACATGAACAAGCATCTAAGTCTGGGGCAATTCATTGTTTCATTGTCATCCTGCGTCTAGTGCATGGACAACATAGCTCCCCACAAAGGTCTCATGGCTGAACCCCTGGACACAAGATGCTACTTTCAGGCAGCTTGAATTCCAGTGTGAAGGTTGTAATTTCCCCCTGACACCCAGAAGGCCAATGTTCTCAGGAAAGACTTTTGAAAATAGCTCTTGTAGCCTGGGTTAGCCAAAGAGTACAGATGCTGGAAGCCACCTTTTAGGACATTCCTCAAGGATCTTCTAGAAAACCTCCACTATCCCTCAACAGGCAGGAGGACAATTGGCTCAAAAGACCAAAAACAGGTGTGTAACCTACACATCTGGGTAAATGCCAGGAGGTGGAGGACGGGGAGACAGGTGTATGGTTCCTGGACTCCAGGTCACACTGGAAAGGTTCCTTATATTGCTACAGCTATCACAGTGGTCAAGGTAGACAAAGGCTTTCTACCTTGTGGATAACCAAGTGGATAACCCTGGGCACCAAGACAAGTCCTGGCACCTAGCAACCATCCAGGTGAGGGTCATTACCACTTTATCCCCATCTCTCCCGTTATCCCTCCCCCATCTTTATCCTAAGCTAGAAAACAGCCAACAGTACTCCCAACACCTGTCAACCAGTCATCTGGAGACAAATTACCAAGGAATTGCTGAAGTCAGTGGGTAGAGGGTTCAGAATGCCAGTAACTTGTAGAAGCTGTGGACACACACAAGTGTTATGTGTTTAGCACCCTGCAGATAGAGCTCAAATTCAAGTGTCCTAGTTTGCTTTTATGTGCTGTGACAAAGGCCATAACTAAAAGCAACTTTGGGAGCAAACAATTTATTACATCCTTCTGGTCAGAGGCCATCACTGAGGGAAACCAAGGCAAGCTGGAGTTCAGGGCAGGAACCTGGACACAGAAACAGAGACCATGGGGAACACCATAGCCTTGCTCCCGGGGCCCCTGTTCAGTTAGCTGTTTCACACCTCCTGGAACCGTCTGCCCAGGGATGGCACCACCTACAGTGAGCTGGGCCCTCCTGCATCAATTAGCAAGTGAGAAAATGTCCCACAAACATGGCCACAGGCCATCTGATGGAGGCAATGCCTCAGCTGAGGTTCCCTCTGCCTAGTTGTGTTAACTTGACAAGCAACATTCGCCATCACACTGAGGGTTGACCTTCTAAAGCATCTCCTTGCCTTCTATATAAATAGAAACGTCAATTTTTGAAAGTTGTAGGGACTTTTAGTTCTCCAGAATGGTGACAGGGACAACAGCATCCTTTCCAGTTCTCCCATACCCAGGGCACAACTGCCTGTGTGTGCCGTGCATGTCTGGAAGCCATTTTCACATAAGCAAGAAGAAGGGATGAAAGTTAAAAATAAATCGTTTCTCTGCCTGCAAATTTGAGCCTGCGAAGGAAAACTTGGTCTACAGTGTTTATTTAGGGAGCTGGACTTTGAAGACTACACTGAGCGTTCAGGGCTCTCATATCCTCCATATTTAACGCCATCATTTGCAAAGTGAATTGCCTTCACAAGTACTTTCCTCTTGCCCTGGAGATTACGCACATTGGCCCAAATGGGCTTTTATTTTCCATTTTAATTTATACAGTATAAATATGAGGTTAGACTCCTTTAGAGTTAGAGGTTTCTCTGTACAGATGTTTCTTAAAAGCCTTTTTCAATTCATACTGTTGGTTTAAAAAAAATTTTTTTTTTTATTAGCCTGGCTGCCTGCCAGAATAGAGGGGGGAAAAAAATACTGTTGCATTTCACACTCAACTGCCTGTGAGGTTTCCAGCCCCTGTTGGTTCCCAACCCCCAGACTGTCAGAACTAAAGGGGACATAGCGACATCTTGTGGACAACAACCAGATACCTCGAGGCTGCGTCTCAGCTGGATGGAGTGACCCCCAGTTCCTTCTCCCACAGGACTTTTTCATTTACTCATTTGCCTTTTATTTACCATTTGGCTCAATTCACACTAGATCCCAGGTTGTTTGGTTTTTATGGAACACATTCAACTTTGCCCCAGTAGGAAAAGATAAACCCACTGCGTTCTGGCAAGGAGGGAGGGCCATAACTCATGCTTTGGGCTTTTATTGAATTCCTCATAAAAACAGTGTTGCATAAGTAACTCAGGAACAAGGTCTGGGAAATTTTTCAAGTTTTTCCCCTTTAAAAGGAGACGGGAAACGGGAATGCCAAATGGGCTTTCAGTCACCAGAGTAGGCTTGAAGGAGTTAATCGCTGGCTCCCTAACTTGATTTGTTTACTACTTAGGGGGAAAATGTATAAACAATAACCGAGGATCTCCAGGGACCAAACCAGCTAGTATTGTTCTCGACTTTAAAAGGAAAACTCTGCAAACTAGGGGGCAGCAATGTGCACTGTTTAACAGGGCAGAGAAGGGAGCATGATGTAAAGAGGGCAGGGCGGTAGACGCTCAGTGTGATCCTAAGTGTGTAACTGCAAATATGCATGGGAGGGGGGCAGCTGGCTACACAGGTGGGGCTCATTTGGAGGAGGGGGTCATAGTCCCAGAAAAGAGCCCAGAAAATAACATGTAGTCTTTGACATATCATTATAATTGGTAATTATTTTCTCGTGTTTTTCTTTTTCTTTTTCTTTTCCATCTGAACATGAACTCAACCCTTAGCTGGGAGGGATGGGAGAGCTGGATCATGGGTAAGAGCACTTACTGCTCCTGTAGAGGACCTGAATTTCATACGGAGCACCCCCATGGCGGCTCACAGCCATCTTCACTCCAGCTCGAGGGAATCGGATATCTTCTTCTAACCTCAGGAACCAAGCATTCTCATGGTGCACATACATACACGCAGGCAACACACTCATTGGCATATAAAAATGCATATTTTTTTTTCATTTAAGGCCTTAGGAAAATTCTCTGCAGCTTTGAAAAGATCACAGGCCTGCTTATTTTTATTAAAATAAATAAATAAAGCTGTGTTTCAGGAGAAGTTAGAAACATGGAAAGGGTTCCTGACAGCTAGATGTGGAAGAGTTATGAACAGGGCAACCTCCATGAATCCCGAAGCAGTAGCAAAGGCAACTAGGAGGAGGTAAACGACTGGGTTCCCAAATATCTAGGAGTCTTTCTGCATGGCTGTGGTCAGAAGATCATCTCTCCGGGCAATCCCATGCGACCCAGGCTTTCCAATGTCTTTGAGATGCTGTGGCCTCACTGTGCTTTGTCTGGTGTAAAATTGGCCCAGAGCTATGAATCCATTAGCTACTATATGCAGGGTGCTGGGTCCCTCAAACAGCTAAGAATGGCCTCACACTCCATGTATAGATGAAGATGACTTTGAACTTCTGGTCCTCCTGCCTCCGCCTCCTGAGCAATGTCATGCACTATCGCCCCTAGATTTTGTGGTTCTAATGGTGAAGCCCAGAGTTTACTACACTATAGGCAAGCCTAAGATTCCTAAGTGTAAATGGAAAAGGTAACACAACTAGTTAATTTTGAAAAGCAGTGATTACCCCTTTTTTCCTCTAAATTTTTAATCAATGCTTACTAGAAATGTATGATACAGTGCTGGTTCTTAGATAGACAGAGAGCAACAGAAAGGGGGAAACATCAAAAGCAGACCTGATAGCATCTGGAGATGGAGGGTCTGATGAGGTTTAACGGTCGAGGTGGTTTAAATGGGAATGCCCCCCACAGGCTCATTATGTTTGAATATTTGGTAATTAGGGAGTAGTGCTACTTGACAGGGATTAGGTGTGGCCTTGTTGGAGGAACTGTGATGAGGTGGGGGCACTGTGGGGTTTAAAATGATCAAGCCAGGCCCAGTGTCTATTACTTCCTGCTACCTGTTGATCCAAAACTCTCAGCTACCGCACAAGCACCGTGTCTGCTAGCACGCTGCCATGATAATGGCTAACCCTCTGAGAGACAGGTGAATCTCTGTGAATTTGAGACCAGCCTGGTCTGCAGAGCGAGTTCTAGGACAGCCACACCTTTTTTTTTCTTCAAGACAGTTTCCTCTCAGATTCTGCCTTTGTACTTGGCTGATGGTGGTGATGGTGAGGTTTTTGTTTGGTTAGTTTGGGCTTTGTTTTGAAGACAGAATCTCTCGCTGAACCTGGAGATCACCAATCAGCTATGCTTGTGGCCAGTGAGCTCCAGAAACCCTCCCGTCTCCACTTCCCAGCCCTGAGATTACAGGTGAACACCACCACACCTGGCTTTTTAATGTGGGTGCTGGGGATCCAAACTCAGGGCCTCATGCTTCTGCAGCAAACACTTCATCCAGCTTGCAGGAGCCCTTTGATCTGGCTACTCCACTAAGGGGGATTTAATGTGCAAGATTGACATGGGTGCATAAGGGCACACATATGCTATCATTCACTACAATAACGTTTGCAACACCAAGAGACAGAGAGCACCCCAAGGAGCCAACGACAGAATGAAGTTTACATGCAAACTATAGAGACCACGTTAAAGAACACTCTAAGGCAGGGGAAAAAATATAATAAGATTTGTGGGCTTATGTGAATAATCTACGAGACATTGCCAAAAGGCAGGGTTTCAATGTTGAGTTATAGTGAAAAGATGGGACTACACTGAATATATACATTTGCTCATGTGCAGCCTCAACCATTATAAGGCATACATGAGAGGTGAGGGGTGGGGTGGCTCGGTGGTTTATAAGAGCACTGGCTGCTCTTCCCAAGGAGCCAGGTTCAATTTCCAGCACCCACACGGTAGTTCACAACTGTCTGTAACTCCAGTTCCAGGGGATCCGACATCCTCACACTGACATATATGCAGGCAAAACACCAATGCACATGAAATAAAAATAAATCATTTAAAAAAAAAGGACCTCGGGTTTACAAAAGGCAAGTATTTGAAGGACACTGTTGGCACATGGTCTAGGAATGGAGTTGTGTGAGAATTCTGAGAGCTTGTGAGAACACTTCAAGAAAGAAGACAAAGAGTCTTGTGACCTCAGTTTCTTCAAAACACAGAATTGCTCTTGGAATGTGTTTTCATGCTCCTTCCAGGAATATTGGACAGCTAGTTTACTCATTGCTTGCTGTTATTATTTAATTAAATGTTGAATCCATCTTATATATGCCTCTATGAAAAACAAACAAAACGTCTTCGATGCATGTGGGGGCACTGTGGGGTTTTAAGTGATCGAATTAGTCCCAGTGTCTACTACTTCCTGCTATCTGCCCAAGAGTTGGCTGCTTCGATCTGAGCAGTTTTAGAAGTGCTTTGGACTAGGTGCTAGGAATTGAAGCCAGGTCTGCTGGAAGAGCACCTACTATTCTTAACCGCTGAGCCATGTCTCCAGCCTGAGGTTTTGATTTTAATTACATTCTGGTTAACAACACATTTTCCTTAGTTTAAAGATAAAAATATTGATAGGAGTTTTGACCCCAGTACTGATAGTGAGGGAGAATCCCTTGGGACCCACACTCAGTGTTAAATGGCCCACCTGTGTATACGCCTGTTCTCCCCTGCCGAGAGCCCAAGAGCAACCCAAATACTGGGATTGGTAGCACATACATTACTGCGTGTGAAAATTCTTACCTTCATTATAAAACAAGAAAAACCTGAAGAAGTCTGAGTGGATCAGCCAGAAGCATCCAAAACTGAAAAACAGGAAGTTGAAATTCTACCCAGGGAGATCTGCCCACTCCCTTTATGGGGTTTTGCCCTAGTCCTACTCTCTGGGATGTCTGGCTTCAGGGGTTAGACTTCAGTGTCTTCAATCCGGCTTTCAAGCGATTCTTTCTTAAGGGATGGGGAGGTAAACACTATGCCTAGAACTTAACCCACACTTCTAGCTGGTATGAGTTAGGGTCTAAGAATAAATGTTTTTCATTCCTACCCCTACAGCAAGGTTGTGTTTTATTTAACTTTGTATGTATATCTAGTGTCTGATAGGCACTATTTACTATTATTAGATGGATGGATGGACGGACGGATGGATGGGTAGATGTGTAGCTAGATGGATGGATGAGTGGATGGACAGGTAGAGGGAGAGATGGATAGATGGGTGGAGGGGTGATGTTTTAGCTACTCTCTCTTGCTGTGATAAAACATTGACAAAAATCAACTTGGGGAGGAAAGATTGATTTGGCTTATACTTCCACTTTACAATCTATCACTTAGAGAAGTCAGGGCAGGAATGCAAGCAGAAAACGGGAGGCAGGAGCTAAGGCAGAGACTGTGGAAGAACGATGCTTACTGGCTTGTCCCCAGGGCTTTCTCAGCCTGCCTGCTTATATAACCCAGGACCACCCGTCCAAAGTTGGCACCATCCACAATAGGCTAGGCCCTCCCACATCAATCATCAACCTAGACAATTTCCACAGATGTCCTAGAGATCAATATGCTGGAGGCAGTTCCTCAGTCGATGTTCTTCTATGGAGATGACTCTAGTTCATGTCCAGTTGACACTGATAGGTAGATTGATAGGTGGATGGGTGAATGGTGAGGTATACTAGTGGATAGATGAGTGGATAGTTGGATGGATAGGTGAAGAGGTAGATGAATAGCTTAATGAACAAATAAACTTTAGGGTGAGATAGATGGCCAAATTTATTACAGTTTAGAGCAATGGTTTTCTATGTTCCTAATGCTGAGACCCTTTAATACAGTTCTTCATGTTGTGGTGACCCCCAACCATATAATTATTATTTCATTGCTACTACATTATTTCATAACTGGTTTTTTTGCTACTATTATGAATCATAATGTAAATATTTGTGTTTGCTGATGGTCTTAGGTGGCCCCTGTGAAAGTATTCTTTGACCCCTCCCCCAAGGGGGTCCTGACTCATTGGTTTAGATAAAACAAAATGATTTTATACTTGAGGGGGCCACTCAGTATAAATACAAAGCCATTTGACATGCTCCTGAGAAGGACAGGCATCCCTGTCGCGCAGACCAGAGCTCCACACAATGGAGAGCTATAAACAGCATGCAGAATCACATGAGGGTTATGCAATAGAGGGTTCACAGGACACAGCTGCCTTCATCACTCAGGCTTAAGCTGCCTGGAAATGGAAACTCAGTCATGCCCTATGTATTACTTTATCCAAAAGATGCCAGGCTCCCTGCATGGCTACTGCCCATCTATTGGCTTCAGCTTGAGGCAGGCTGCCAGGCTCTTTTCTGCTAAGGGATTTCTGCAGTCATTGCAGATGTCGAGAGGCAGTCCAAAAGAATTGTTGTTTGTTTAAAACAACAAACAAACAAGCAAACAAAAGGTGGGAAATCCTATGCACAGTGGCTCTGAGGACAATTGGGAACACTTAGTCACAGGCCAGGGAAGGAGCTAGGCTGCATTCATGGGTCTGGTTCCAAATAAATCACCTTCTGTGGTCTCTCCGGGAGAGCCTTGCAGGTTACCTGGCAAGCTCTAGGGAAACAATAAGCCCCCATCCCAGGTGCATTGTTTAACTGTTCAGTTGCTGTCTTGGCTAAGGTGATGGCAGAGACAGCTTTTCTGAGAAAAGAAACACACCAGTCCTTGATGGTGAGGAAACTGGCTTGGAAAGTCATTTCCCTGTGAACCGAAAGTATGCTGTGACAGGCTAGCACCAAAACTCCTCTCCTTGTCTCCCAGCCTTCTTGCTGATAAGCATCTGTTGTGTTCTGGCAACAGAACTTGATCATACCCAAAGGTGAGATCATCATCATCATCAAATGTTTTACCTGTCTTCTACTTTCTGAGTTTCTATTGTTATTAATTTTGGATTGTTTAAGCAGGGTTCACTGTCTATGTAGCTCAGGCTGGCATGGAATTCATGACCTACCTCACTCAGCTTTCAGTAAGGAAGCCACAGGCAACATCAGTCTTGGTCTCTGAATGACCATCTGCAGTCACTAAGCCATCTTTTTTATGGCCAAGTCTACAACTATAGAAAACAAAACAAAATTTACTTCTATTATGTGAGGCATGGCCCATCTCTTCTTCCAGTGTCTGCAGACCTGCCTCAGATGTTACCATTGTAAAGCATGTACAACTCTCTTCCCAGCCATCAGGCCCAAAGTGACCTCAATTGCTTTTGAAAGTTGGCCCAGTGAGCCTGTTGCAGCTTTCTGCATATTGCTCTGTGAAGATGCAGGGAGGGGATGGTAAACCCAGAACTCTTCATGACAGCAAGAAAAGACTGGGGACTCCGCATAATGCGTGTTCATTCGTAACTGACAGATACATCTAAACTGATGCCGATATATTTCACATGACTTAAACATGGCCCCAGCGAGAGAAAGGTAAGTCTTTAAGTAAAGGCAAATGGTAAATGAAAATGTGGTATTTCTCCCTGTGCCGTTTGTATCGTCTTTCAATCCCTTAATGGATGGTACTAATTTAAGACTCACTTCAGGGTGAACACCTTGTTTCTGGAGAAGTGACTGACGACCTCTTGGGAAGCTTACACCCAGGTGACACCTTTGCTGAGCTGTCTCCAGGTCCCGTCTAGGCTGCAAGGGTGGACTATGTTATTCAACAATGCTGCTCTTTAAGTCTGTTGCCAGAGTAACCAGAAGAAAGCCGTGGGATGGAATAAAATGTTTTATTTATTTATCTTGTTTCCTGTTAAAGCTGGCAGAGGGCTCCCAAGGGATGTGCTGGGTCATCAGAGATGACTATTTAAAGGTGAGTGAATGGATGGATGCATAAAAACCATTTTTAACCCACAGGAAAACCACAGTTAAGATGTAACTCTTAGCCAGGTGTGGCAACTCACACCAGTAATCCTGGCACCCACAGAGCTAAAGCAAAAGGATCACAAATTCAAGCCTAACCTGTGTCATAGAATGACAATCTCAAAAAACAAAAAATCCACAATGCAATTCCCTTCCCCAAACTCTCCATCACAGATGAGAAAATTACAGTCTACCTCAGAGACACTCAGGAGACCAAATGGGACTTGTGCAAATTGTGGTACTTCGAGCAAGAGCAAGAAATTGCTAATAAGTGGTACACAATTATTCAGGTACCTTGAACAGAAGAGAAATGACTCATTCCTCAGACAGCATTTACTACTACTCTTTACAAAACAGAAAGCCAGGCTGGAGAGATGGCTCAGAGGTTAAGAGCACCGTCTGCTCTTCCAGAATTCCTGAGTTCAATTCCCAGCAACCACATGGTGGCTCACAACCATCTATAATGAAATCTGATGCCCTCTTCTGGCATGCAGGCATACATGCAGGCAGAACGCTGCATACATAATAAACAAATAAATCTTTAAAAAGTAAATAAATAAAATAGAAAAACAGGTTTACACTGTAACCTCAACATCTGTATTACATATTGAGTTCTGGACTAGCATAAACTTCAGCACCCGATCCTGTCTCAAAATAAATCCACATACAAAGAGACAAGATTTCCTGAGTGTGGGAGGACTGGGGAAAGAGGGAAGGAGAGAAGGGAAGGGCGGCGGAATAAAATAAAAACCCAGATACAAGGGCTGGAGAGATAGCTCAGCAGTTAAGAGTACAGACTGCTCTTACAGAGGACCTGAGTTCAAGTCCCAGCATTCACATCAGGTGGCTCAAAACTGTCTGAAACTGCTGCTCCAGGGGTCCCACACCCTCAGGACATTGTACTCACACCCACTACCCATAGAGGGACCCACACACAATCTTTTTAAAAATTCAAATACATAATGTGCATATATAACTAAAAATAAAGTATTTACATATACTTACATAGGAAATTAGAAATTAGAGAGATTAAACTACATCAATGTCCTATGCTGCTACCTATGAACTCAGAACTCTCATCATCTGTGACCTTTAGCAAATTACTGTTTTTCTAACAGTTTGAACTGTGTCATTTGTATTTTACTGGGACATGCACATTTATTACAAAAAAATTTCAGTTATTACATAATAGTCCATGAATCTGCTACATAATATCAATAAATGGGCTTGGTGGTAGAATTTTTTTCTCTATACTTTTCTCCAAACACATATAAGCTTCTTTCTGATTTTGAAACAGTAAAACAGGAAAAGTTCTGTTTGAGTCCAAGTGTAACTTACAGTTTGGACTGGAAAATGACCTCAGATTTCTGTAATAAATCTTTAAAATTGCTGAAGGAGCAAGGTGAAGAGTAATATGTACTTCATACTCAACTCAGAATAGCAAATAAAGCTAATCTCTGATCTTTATCTTCATCGAATGTCTCTTAAACCTATAGTTTAAAAAATAAAAAACCTACCTGGAAGTTAGAGAAATGGCTCAGCAGTTAAAATCGCTTGCTGCTCTTATACAAGACCAGAATTCTGCTCAATGCAGCTTCATCAGTGGCTCACAGCTGTATGTAACTCCTGAGGGTCTGACACCGTCTTCTGACCTCCAAGGCCACTTGCCCTTCCAAAAGAGGGTAGTTGAAAGCTACACAGACTTCCAGGCCTGCTTTGACTTCAGTATGTGTGGTATACACACATCCACATACATATACAGCCTTGCGGGTACAACATGTGATCTCTTATAAAATGGGGATTTATAGTAACACCCTCAAATCGGTTTGATGCTGTAGAAAGAAAATCTTACAGAGAATGGAAGGCTGAACATGAGAACCAAACACTCAGGCGATGAAAAAGCAAGAATCAGGACTGAGGATTCTTCCATACTACTTGGCACTTCAAGCAATGTGATAAACATTCTGAAGCCAAATGTCCCTCTAGTGCTGGCTCTGGGGAGCTGTTGCTCGCCGTGGGTCTCTGTGGAGGCTGACAGCGCAGGTGGAGAGACCATCAGGCCTGTGACTCCAGGAAAGTGCCAGGCTGACCCCAGCTGGTTTTCTGCAGTGCGCTAGGTAGCGGTGCTTGGATCTGTCCCCTTCCTGTGGATGCCATGCAATGAGAACCTGCAGAGTCTTTGCTCCAGCTGAGCACATCTCCTGGCTGGCAGTTGGCCACATTGTCAGGGCTGGTTATCCCTGTCCAGTGTGAACTGATGTATGTCCCCACAGCAGAACTCGCTTCAGCTGAGTCTTCAGGTACAGTACGACAAGGAAGACCTGGGAGGCACCCGCAGGGAAGACTTGCTCCCTGGGAGTCCTGGGCACATTTTCAGTAGACAGTTTCCTATTTCTTGTGAGTTTAGTCACTCCCGCTGTTTAGGAAGCTAACCTGTGGTTCCTCAGCTGGTCTGCTGTGAGCCACTTATCTGCTTATGCAACACACTGACTATTTACATTGCAGGAAATTGTCAATACAAGTAGTCTAGTCTTGGTTGTTATTGACAGCTCCTGTTGCATCAGCAAAGTTCTGGGAAATCCGGTAAAAACAAAACCATACTGAAGTCCAATGCTCACACCTGAGATTCCTGCTCTCAGCATGATTGCCAGGAGCTTGAGATCAACCTGAGCTACATGCTGAAGCCTGTCACCACAAATCTCAACAAAAACAAATGTCACAGGTTATAGCGTTGCCATCATGGCCAGTTTCAGGTGTTGCTGCCAGTATCCAGAACACTGAAAATATGATGGCATGTGTCATCATATTCAACTCGAAAAGCAACTTCAAGAAATAAACATATAAATAAGAAAGCATCTTAAACTTGAAGATGTACATAACCTACAGATTAGGATTCAATCAGGGAAATCTAAATCATTTCAAGTATTGAAGCAGAAGGGCTGTGGTCCAAGGCATTGGCTATGTGAAGGTAAAAATAAATATCTAAGGCGGATGGTAGACAGCTGTCAGGAGACTAGAGACAGGAGGCTACAGTTAAAGACAGTACAACTAGTCAGAGCCTCTGGGAGGGAAGGAAGAACGTGCTTGCTCATGAGTGCTAGAGGAAGTGGCACCACCTGAGACTGAAGAGGGAGTTGGGCCATCTCTCTCATTGCCCACCCAGTGTCCCCACAGGGCCAACACGGAAGCTAGCTAGGCGACACACAAGGACCTAATTAATGCATCTCTCTGATGGGATGAGGCCCCTGAGATGCAAAGTACAACAGGGAAGGGCTGGAGTAAGAATTGGCCTGCGAACAAACGAAGCCTTGCACGGAGAATAAATGAAGACAAAGTGTGAGAAATGAGTGTGCATCCCTAGAGGAAGGCAGTGATTTGTGTGCGCACACTGAGGAACACCCAGGAGGGAAGCAAACTGACCTGCAGCCATGCTCCTCAAAAATGGGAGAATCTCACAAATTGGCAGAACAAAGAAGTTTCAAAGCATAGTATTTATATGATAGGTTGATAAACAGACCAGTGGCAACAGGAGTGTGCGGTGAGATGGCTCAGCAGGTAAAGGTGCCAGCCACCAAGCCTAACAACCAGCATTTGATCCCAGGACCCACATGGCAACCAACTTTCACAAATTAGTTCTCCGACCTCCAACACATGTACCATAGTACTCCTAATTTTACAAAGGAGATTAAACAATGGGCAACATGGGCCTGGCTTATCTAAATGGAAGTAGGGGATGGGAAGCTCCACACAATCATCAGTCCTTGTCCCCAGGAGGTCTAGACACAAAGAAGGCACTCCACTTGTTATTCTGACTGATTCAGTCTGCTTTTGTTTTCTCTGGCTTCAAGCAGGCACGGGCCTGTCTTACAATGGAAAGATACTTTCCATGCTCGGGAATAGAGAGGATCAGAAGGCAACAGCATCCATCCACAACACCCCCATGTCCCTTAACTCTATCTAATCTTTCCCATTTTTAAAAACATTTACTTCGTGGGGGTGAGGGTACAGGCAAAAGCACATTGTGTGCTGACCCAAGGATGCTAGTTCTCTTCTCTCACCTCGTGCATCCCCGAATCCAACTGGGGTAATAAAGCTTGGCAGCAAGGCTTTACCACTGATCCCCTAACCTTTTCCATTCGCTTTGCCTGAAGGCCCCCAGGCAGGACGGCTTCATGGGTGTCAGAGCCATTCAGCCAAGTGTTCTACATGTCTCAGGCTTGGTTCAGTTTGCTGCTTGTCATCTTGAATGTCCTAATTTTACAGGGAGCTCCATAAGCCATGTCATTTATCCAGGGATTTGTGAGTCAAGGGCCAGATTCTTTGGAGAGACATCCTTATGCCATTCTTGCAATATTTTCAAATATTCTTTGGTGAGAAAATAAGCCTCAGATGTTAAATTCTGCCCAGAGTCCTAGTCTAAAATCCTGTTAGACATCTTTCACTATTTGTTT
Source organism: Cricetiscus sungorus (assembly GCA_030556225.1). Classification (NCBI taxonomy): domain Eukaryota; kingdom Metazoa; phylum Chordata; class Mammalia; order Rodentia; family Cricetidae; genus Cricetiscus; species Cricetiscus sungorus. Next base: position 62,751,092 of record JANBXA010000600.1, on the reverse strand, counting down.
TCTTGTGAGGTAATGAAAAGTTCACTAACAAGATCCATCCATTTAAGCTCAAAACTGTCCTGGCCAAGCACTATACCTGAGCTAATGGATGCTCAGTACATAAACATCTAATGAAACGCTTAAAACCTGTATTTATCCCCAGATGCTTTCTAGTAACTGTACATGAAAGTCAGAGCTAATCTCTAGAAGACACTCCTGAAAACACATAGCTCACTAGGTCTGGTGGCATCCATCTTGAGGAGACTGTGTTCAAGGTCTGCTTGTGCCTGTGCCTCACAATGAGCTTAGGCAAGGCCAGCACAATAAGTAAAGCGAAGGCTGGAGATGTAGCTCAGCATAGGGGATCACTAGTCTACAATGCACAAGGCCCCGTGTTGTCTTCATAGTACTGCAAAAGGAAACAAAAATGTAGACCCCTCCACAGAAACAGGCACAACATGGGAGACATTTCTCGGCACTGCCTCAATGTTGCTTTTTTTTTCCTCGTTTCCTCAAGATTATCGCCAGAAAGAATCCTGGAGCAATTGCTCTGATGTACACCGTGGAACTGCCAGGCCTTCGTGATATTAATGGCATCTTGGGTACATTCAACTGTCCCTAATTGTGATTTCAACACTAGCACTGTCATTCCACACATGCATCCTCAGATGAGACTGCTTCAGAACACAAAACATCTTCATTTCTCATGACAAGGAACTTTCAAACGAGTGCAGTCATTGCCACAAGGACTTTTGGGGGCTGCAGCAGGGGTTCCATCGCTCCAGGTGCTCCACACTCTGGATGAGGGTTAAAGGCATCTTTTCACCAGGCAAGCGACAAGCAAGAGGACAGGGATATATATACTTTACATGCTTGTTGCCCACAAAATGAATCTCCAAAAATAGTTTCAAAGCCTATGCATAAAAAAGACATTACTGAAGAACTATGACATAATTAAGTACATGCAAATATATTTTGTGTCATTGGGTCATCTAGAATTTAATGTGTCCTTAAACACATGTTTTGCACTAAACAAAATAGCTGTTGGTGGTTGAGCAAAGAAACTATTCTACAAGGCTTCAGCAAACACAAAAGGACTAGCTATTGGCCACACAAACAAGGAACCATTTGATCCAGATGGAAAGTGGAGGAAGTGAAACATCTAACAGTATTAAAACCCCAGACAAAACATTGCCATGAAACAGGAGGGCCTTATTTACCCCCATCCAAGCCCAAGGTAGCTGGGTAATTAGTTTTCTTTAAACAACAGCTTGCTTTGCTGACATCTCATTTTTCAGAAGCAGCTGTTAGCCAAATATAGTTCTGTTTATTCACTCCCTAGAAGGCTGTTTTAAAAAGAGCTTCTTCTGGTAAAAATGTTGCATCGTGTAATTGGGGACAACATGAAAAGTAGCACTTGATGTTTGTGTTCAAATAAACATCTGCTTAAAATCCAGTTTTCAGTTTGTGAGAACCCTTTTATTTTGTGCCATTAGGTACTCTAAAGAATTAAGTCTTCCTTGTTTGGGGTCACACTGAATTCCAAATATAGTTGGAGTAATTTCTCGAGGCAGAGTTCTTTGTTCTGGCATTGGGGGACCAAGCATGATACTGCCAAGTACTGCTAGTGTCTGGCACATAGTTATAAGGAAGCTGGTTTGTCCTTGGTTATTACAAATTTAGGAAAATTGCCCAGAGAACCACTAGGTGACTTACACCTATAATCACAGTACCGAAGAGGCTGAGGCAGGATTACCTTGAGATCAACCTGGCTGATGCTGAAAGCCTTTCTGACCACGTCTGAGATGTAGTTAAGTCATCTGTCACCCCTTAAAGGAGGGCACCAGTTACTGACAACAACCATACTTGGTCTTCAACTTACTATGGCCTTTTCCATCTGGGAACAAAAGCCCATTTACACGTCCTCTCAGATCTGATGCCTATCCTCTCCTCAGAAGCTGGGAACCTTGTTTTTAAAAGTGGGTGGGGGTGGGTTCCAAACCATCACCTAGGCTGGTTGAGAACTCACTCTGACTAGTGTAGTCTCCTGCCCTTTGCTTCCATTGCTGACTATGTACAACTTCCCTACAACTAAATCTTGTCAGATTTCAAACCCATTTTGCACCATTTTAAACCAGGAGCCAGAAAGCCCAAGATCCATTTCCCACTGCTGTGTAGGTAAGTCTGTGGTCTCCTAATGGAGGAAAACAAAGTAATGTTTATGACTTCGATAACAAGGAAATGAGATTTACTATATAAAGTGGGTGAAGACCACACAGCAGAGGTGGGGTAGGAGACACATGCCTGTTGTGAGCTTGTTGCCATGTCTAAGTCCAGATACTGCTCTTGTCACTCTGTAGAGTTGCAGGCAGGCAGATTTCTGTGAGCGCCAGGCCTGCCTGGTGTACAAAGTGAGTGAGTTCCAAGATAGCTCAGGCTGTTACAGAGAAACACCCCCATACCCGAGCATTGAATGCCCCCCCCACACACACACACACATTCCGTCTTCTGAGAAATGTGATCACTTTATGTTCTGAGTCATTTTCTGTTAGTACCTGTTCTTGATTAAGTTTTTAAAGTCCAAAGCTCTTCCAAAAATGCTCAGATTGGAGCACCCAACTCTTGGGTAGAATAAGAGTTTGGCTGTCTTGCTCACAAAGACACGTGCCATCTCATGAGGGGCGGTGAGCAAAGGCTGCACAGCTGGGCATGAAACCTCCGTTATAAAGATCCCCACACAGCAGTCATTCTCGTGGTCTACCGACTGTCTGGAAATAGCATGCCACTCACTCTCCCAACTTTGTATTTGGTTCCTTCCAAATACAAAGTAGTAATAGTTAACAAACCACTACAACCGCTTTTGTCACCGGTTACTTCCATAACAGAGAACACGGCTGAGGTCATTCCAAGAGGACGTCTCCACAAGACTTTATTTTTCTCCATTTTTCCACACTCATCAGTAGGTACTACACATGAACACTCTAATATCTGTAGGTCCTCTGAAAGGTAAATTAAGGACTTGAAGCTACAATAGAAGCAATGCTCTATAAGCAATCTTAAAAGAAGTTTAAGTATATATAACCTAACTTCAATTGTGCTTCAAATTGTAAGTTTTTAAGTCATTTAAATTGTGTCACACTGATCATTTGAGTCAGGACTTAAGATTAAATGTCAGAAACCCAATTCAAATTAAGTATAAACAAATCTGGGGGATGGAGAGGCACCAAATCCCCAACTCATGCCCCTAAGGAAGATATTAAAGACTCAGTTTTAAAGTAAAACTGCAGGAACCAGAGCCTATGACCAACCCCACCCCAAGGCTCTCTAGTCATGTGCCCAGTTTACATCAGCAGCAGCGTACACCAACCACTTACTGTACTACTGATCTGCCTACGTTGGTCCTATGAGAAGAAATTGGCGGCAAGAGAGTTAGAAACCTCTAGGCTGGCCTCCAGCACTGGGGTTCTCTAAACACATGAGGGATTTTCTGAAAACTGGAAGGACTGAAGCTATTCTAGGTTAACTTGTCCCCTCCAAGTAAGACATAAGTCTCTACAAATAGAGCATAATGCCATAGGAACTTCCCTGACTCCAGTGAAGGGGAGAGGGGGTAGCACTGAGTCTGAGCTATGGTAAACTGAACAGACTAAAGGAACAAAACAAGTCAGAGCTCAGTCTTTTCAAGATTCTCCAAACATTCCAGCCTTTTATTCTGAAGAGCAGTAGTTCCAGACATTTCTTTTGACTACTAGCAGACAGATCAGGCTGCATCTAAAACTTACACTGAGCAATATAATTTAATTCCCAAAGTGAGTAGTTTCAGCTGAATATTTGGACAAGGACATTTTTAGACACTGCTAATAACACTGTCAAAGGAGTTTAAGCAGTTTTCCAGTTAGACTTGGAAGCCAAGGCAACCCCTCTAACCTACCTCTGACCACAGCACAAGAATCCAACTGGACAAACAATGTTCACAACAAAATAATGAGTCTTCATACATTTCCAAAACTGTCCGTACTCTGAACAGCCCTTGGTCTCTGTAAAACTGGAGCCACTTTTGTACACTCCCATGTTGGTTTTATGTTACTAAAGCCCTATAGATAGCTCAGATCTTGGGCCTTCACATCCACACTTAAACACAAGTAGAAAAACATGTTCAAAAGGCAGACGGTACAGTTTCCATGCAGCCAGAAACTAACAAGAAAACTTTAGTACCCAGAGGATGAAGGTACTCCAAAACACCGTGAAAGCTGAATTCAAGCTCCCAGACTGCATGGTCTTGGCTGCAGGAATCACTGCTCTGAGTCTGGGATGACTCAAGTCTCCACTGTCCTTGCATCAACACTTCTACTTTTGTTACAGTAACAAACAGCCACCACAATGAGATCTACAGATATACAAAATTATTATATTTAAATTCATATGAAATATTTACATGGTAATTAAGTTATATGTATGAAATTAAGAAAAGTCCAGGTGATGGTTTACAAACAAAAGAAAAATATACAAGACAGAAGAGAGCCAACAGGAACTGTCACTATCTGGCCCTGCCACAGCAAGCAGGGACTTCACAGAAAAATATACAAGACAGAAGAGAGCCAACAGGAAATGCTACTATCTGGCCCTGCCACAGCATGCAAGGACTCCACAGAAAGCTACATCTTCTTAATCTGATTGTCCAAGTCATCAAAGTACGGGTGCTTCAGGGCCATTTTGCCAGAGATTCGTTTGGCTGGATCATAGACTAGCATTTTCTGGAGAAAGAAAGAAGAAATAAACTTAGAAAATGAGCCCTTTAAAAATCCCCTAAGCCGTAGCTTCTTCCAGCAGTGAGCCACGTTAGCAATTTCAGTAAGGGAATTTAACTTCACCAGCTTACTACCAAGCCCGCCCTCTTACCCTCCAAGATGCTAACTAAACTCAGATTATAAGATAAGCACTCAGACGGCTTTAAAACCAAAACATAAATTTACAGATCACCTATTTAATTATATCTACCTTGAGAATTACATGTCCATCTGTTATTCACAACATTCCTGAAAAGGTGGTGATCAACTACTGTGTTTCATGATATAGTGTCCAGACAATGCTTGTTCAAACCAAAGGAAAACACCCACAATGTGTTTTTATAAACACAGATACAATAGATGGATTATTTACAGTAAACCAATTTATATACTGCAGAGCAAGTATATCTTCATTTGCTCATACATGTCTTCTTCAGAGAAAAATTAAGTCAATAACAGACTAAAAACCCATCCTACCTCAACCAACAGGGCCTTGTATTACAATGTAGTGAAGGGTAATCTTGAAACTCCTGATCCTCCTGCCTCTACCTCCCGAATGCTGGGATTATAGGCAGGTGCTACATCAGGGTTATATGGAGCTAGAAATCAAGCCCAAGGCTTTATGCGTGCAGGGCATGACACTGGTAGGGCTACACCCTCAGGACCTACAGACACTTGCTAACTAGTTATCAATTAAACTCATGTATTCATTCAGAATTGTATATGAAGGCTTTGAGGACATGTCAGTTAATACCAGCAAAAGGAGAGATATGCTGTATTCCCCAGATTAAGACACATCTCTTCAGGATATTAAGAAACATGCCCACATTGGTAAATGTGGAGGAAAATAAACTGAAATCCGAGACCAACCAATAATTTAGTGGTTTCCAATTGTGGGAAATCTTGCTTCTCAGGGGCCTGCTAAGGATACAGACATTGCTGACTGTAGCACAGCAGTCTTCTGATAAGAGTGCAGAGGACACTGCCACAATGTCTAGCAACTAACAGTGCCAGGGAGTCAGCTCAACTGGGGAAACTGGTGTACAGAAAGAACTGACTTTTTTTTGTTAAGTGAAGTGCAATCTTTTATGTTCAAAGACTTGAGAGCTAAGGATAAAGCCCAGCAGAGTCCATGGCCAAGCACTATGGACCCCCTACCTCCCATCCATGACCCCTCAAAACCATAAAACAACAAACAAACAAACAGGAGCTAGAAACTTTAGACGTGACCAGAATCTTGGGCCCAGGATATGGAAATATTTCTAAGTTAACCAACAATAATAATATGCAAAATGTGTAAAGGCTGGAGCCTGAACAAATCTGTGGCACACATCTATAGATTGTAAGAAGTGGAACATGTATTTGATTCCTTCTATAAATTAAAATTTAAATACTATTCTACCTACCACAAATTCCCTAAAGTAGGCCTTTAACAGTTATTTTGTTCTTTGCATCATTTTCTTAATGAAAACTAACTGGGTGCAGCAATGTAACTAAAAAAAATGACAATTACATTAGTCTTTCTGAACCTTTCTTAGTCCAGACCTGAGAGATGGCATTTATGCTGTAAAAAGCCTGAATAACTCAAATTATCAAGCAGTTGTCAACAGAATGCAGTATGACAAACACACAAAACAGACGGAAAGGAGCCATTCCAATCTAGCAACACACTCTCAACTAATAGGGTGTATGAGTGTGAGCTCTGGCCCCACCACAGCCTACCAGAACGATAAGTGAGAAAGTCTAGCACTGAAGATTACTCAGGACCACCAGCCCTTCTATCTCAAAGGCAGCTGTTGCTATAAGCACCTAATGCCACATCTAACTCCACGACTCTCCTCCTGCTTCTGAGTCTAGGACTGAGTATGTTCAGTCATTCCTGTGTCACTATGAATATGCATGCGCGCTACGCTCAAACCATAAAGCACAATTGGCTTACTGAGAGCAAATCCAGGCCATTTTCATCCAGGTTCTTGACATGAGATGCAAGGCTCCCCGGCTTCCACTTGGGAAACGTGTTCTTGTAGTCCTGCAGAGACTCTACTTCTGGCCACACTTCGTTGTTAGGCGTCCCCAGAGCTCTGAAAGAAACAGTATGCTATCACATACACGGTGCCTTTATTATTTAACCTTACAAGCTTTTAATAGCTTTTAATTACCTGAAAATCCTGAAGAGCTGGTCAATCTCTGAATCACCATGGAAAAGAGGCTTCTTGGTTGCCAGCTCTGCAAATATGGTGCCTATACTCCAGATGTCAACAGGGGTAGAGTAACGAGCTGATCCCAGCAACACTTCTGGAGATCGGTACCACAGGGTGACTACCTAGTACAAGACAGAGGACTGCGTAAATGTGCCACATACAGCTGCTTCACTAGCTTGTCTTTCAGAAAGCTGTGCAAGCCTCACCAGGAGCTTAACAATTAACAATATACAATAAACTCCTTGCTTTTCAAATCATTAAAGTATAAGGATCAAAACAGCCACATCCTGGCTAGGCTTAGTGGCACACCCCTCTAATCCCAGCACTTCAGCACTCACAAGGCAGAGGCAGGCAGGTTTTTTTGAGTTCAAGGCAACCTGGTCTACAAAGTGAGTTCCAGGCTAGCCAGAGCTGTATAGTGAGACCCTACAGTCTCAAAAGCAAACAGCAACAAAGTAGTTACAGCCTGGTATGTTCCCCCCCCCCCACCAAAAAAACTTAAAGCAGAAAAAGTACTAATAATAAGATGGTTTAAAAATAGTACTGTACAAAGTGCAGGTTTTGTTTACATGTTAACATGGTAGCTAAAATTAACATGCATAAGACACACATGACAAAAAAAAAAAAAACCAAACACCAATTGATTTAATGATTTAGAACTACTCAACCATAGTAGTATATTCATCAAAATAGTGATGCTATGACCTCTAAGAACAACATTAATGGGGTCAAGAGCAGTTACAGCCATCAAAGAAAATTCATGGAACTGTGTAAAATGAAAAGGAATAAACAAGGTAGGGCTGAGAAGGCAGGCAGTGGAGACCTTGTCTATTAGATAGCATGTATGTGTGGGATCTAAGTCTCAGCACTGCATTCACCAGGCACAGCAATGCACACTCATGACCTCAGCACCCAAGAGGCAGAGGCAGGCATCAACAGCTATGCAGAGAATGAGGCCAGCCAAAGTTACAGGAAACACTGTCTCAAAAACCAAAATATACAAGAAGGGAAAGGGACAAGAGTCCACCTGATGCTATGGACTCTAGGTTCACAACTCCCCAAATGTCAATGTTCTTGCACTTTACAAGTCAATGCCCTTTCACAAACACCAGAGGAACCCAGTCAGATGCAGACTACTATCCCGGCTCCAGGACTTAATTTGGGGGTAGAACAAGTGCCTGATGTGAGGCCCTAGATTCAAGGCCCACTAGTGAGGCCCTAGGTTCAAGGCTCACTACAGAGGAAAATAAACAACCAAATGACATGCCAAGCATCAATAGAACACCAACAAAGCTTGATGACAGGGCCATGGGTATAGACACAAAGCCTGGGACTCAATCCCTAGCATTCCCTCCCTCAACTACAGTTATTGGCTCCTAAATGTATCAGAACAAGTTAGACCTCAAACAGCAAAACCTGCCTTTTAGTTGATTTGAATGATCACAGCAGGGTTCAATCAGGAGGAACCACAGCTCTGGGAAAGATCGCTATAGAGAATTCCAAAAGCTGTAGTAAACCTCTTTTGCAAGGCCTCTTCAGGAATCTCCCCTAACAAAAGATGCCAAAAGTTCCAGCTCCAGTTTCCCAAAGTGAATATGTGTATGTGAGTGTGGTGTGTGTGTGTGTGTGTGTGTGTGTGTGTGTGTGTGTGTGTGTGTATTTCACATATAATCAAGAGTGACTGCAGAGGCAAAAAGCAATGAACTGATACTATCAGAGCAAAATCTTTTTTCAACAGAGTATTTCTTTCTTGGTATAAAGGCTGCAGGCAGCAATCCAGCTTACCTCGTGTGTATACACTCTAATCGGTATCCCAAAAGCTCTGGCAAGGCCAAAATCAGCCAGTTTGATTGTTCCTTTGTCATCGATCAATAAATTTTGAGGTTTCAAGTCTCTGTGAAGAACTCTTCGGGAGTGACAAAACACAATCCCCTGGAGGATTTGATATAGGTAACTCTAGAAAAAAAAAAAACAAGCCCGAAACTTAATCATGCCATAAAACTCTGAAATGACCACTGTTTCTGAAGAAATTATGTTGCAAAGAAATAATTATACTGTCAAAAGACCTTTTAGGCCCTTTTAGATTAACATAACCTTGTGGGCAGCAAATATGTTTACATAGAGTATATGTATGGAAGGATGTATTTATACCCACATAAGAACTTAAATTTTTTGTTCCCTATCTTTAAATCACAAGTTAGCTTCCTATGAGGAAGTTTCCTCAACACATCATACCAAGTGCTTTTTCTTGAATAAAGTTGCTTTACACACACACATCCTCTTTGGAGACATCTGACTTAAATTTGAAATGAGAAAAAATGCTGAAGTTCTATCATAAACTAACTCTCATGTATGTGCATGTGTGTGGACACCAGAATATTATGCGTGTGCACACACCCATGCAGCTATTAGGACAGAGGTGGAAGTCAGTGTCTTCTTCTGTTGCATACCACCTTAGTTTTTGAGGTAGTTATCTCTTATTAAACTTGAGTTCAGTCATTTTGGCCAAAGTGGCTAGCCAGTAAATTCATAGGACATACACACATTTCTCCTCTGCCCTCAGGCTCTGGGATTATAGAAGTACATACTACCACACCTGACTCATGGATGCTGGGAACCAGGACTCAAATCCCTATGCTTACAGTATAAGTATTTTCCCCACTGAGATATCTCCCCAAGCCTTACAATCTAGCTCTGAAAACAAAAGTAATCTTTGTGCTACAAAGCAAACAAAAACAAAAAACAAGAACAAGTTGGAGAAGGGGAACAGAAAAACACTGACATTATTCTAAATATATATGATTTAATATACTGTCTTCAACAAGACATAAAACAATGTCCAAAAGTCATTAAGAATACCGTGCTGGGTAGTTTTATGTCAGCTTAACACAAGCTAGTTACTGAAGAAAGAGCTTCAATTGAGAAAATTCCTCCATAAGATCAGGCTATAGGCAAGCCTGTAGGGTATTCTTCTGATTAGTGATTGATGTTGGAGACAGAAACTAGACCATTGAGGTGCTATCCCTGAGTTAACATATATGGTTCTGGGTTCTGTAAGAAAGCAGGCTGTGTAAGCCATGAGGAACAAGCCAGTTAGCGGCGCTCCTCCATGGTGTCCTGACCCCAGGTTCCCACCTTGTTTTAAGTTCCAATCCTAACTTCCTTCACTGATGAACTGGTATATGGAACTGTGGGCAAAATAAACCCTTTCCTCTCCAAGTTGCTTTGGTCATGGTGTTTCATCACAACAGTAATCCTAAAACATACATAATATAAACATTGGCAATGGCGAGGCACCACTAACAAACCAAAGGGGGGGCAATAAAAGGAATTATCAACTGTGTTTTACTAAAAAGACCTTTGAAATCATTGAACAATATCAGTGAATATGTACAGGCTATGTATAAATCATGTTAAATATCAAGTAACTGCAATAATTGTCATTTAACAGAAATACAGTGTTTACATTAACCAAAATGTATTTTTCACAGAATAAATCCTTGCACCATGCCTCAGCCATAGCATATTCTGTCTCCAGCAATTTAACACATAGTCCACAGTGTGGCACTTATGTCCTCAGATACTACTTTTCACTTCCTAGAACTGTCTGGTATTAAGATGGGCAAATGACCTCATCTGTGTGGAAAGAAAACAAAACCCTCTCTACTTCTATTTTCTTACAGGTTTTACAACATTCTTCCACAAAACAAGGATAAGCCCTACACTCAGAGTGCATAAGTACTAATAAGTCTCCAAACCTTTACCTTAACGAGTGAAGAATCCATGAACTGACCAGGAGGGATAGAATCCAAATACTTCTTGAGATCCATGGACAGGAATTCAAAAATTAGATACAATCTGGAATCCTGCATGAGCACATCCTGAAGACTGAGGAGAAAACAGTACATGAGAGTCCATCAATAAATACCTCTGCCTCAAGCTTTCGCCCATGACAAAACTGCTCCTGAGAGCTTTGAGAAGCCTCTCATCAACTACCTTCATATTGCAGACTTGAGGAAGACCTGCCTTTCAAAACAGTAATTTATGTCTTCCTATACAGCTGGTCTTTGTTCCTCAGCTCCTCTTTCACTGAAGTAAATTAATTATGGACATTAACATTGAACTAACTTTAATAGCTGTTCCCTATTCTCAGCCCCAGAGAGAGCAATAGTTAGAACCCAGGCCAGGGTAGAGGCCTGCCACCCCAACTGGCACAGAGGCAGAAGCCAGGAGGTTAGGACAGAGACTTTAAATTCAAAGACTACCTAAGCTAGATTAAGTATAAGGGCAACCTGGATAATTCTGAAAGATCCTAAGTCAAAAAAAAAAATTTATAGAGGGCTGGGTGTGGTGGTTTAAGCCCATAGTCTGGCACTTCGGAGGCTATTACAGAACAGCAATAAATTCCTGGCCAGTCTGAATGAGCTAGAGTCAAGTTCTGTCTCAAAATTCAAAACCCAAAACTTAAGACAGCTCAGTGGTAGAGCATTTTCTTAGCACACCCAGAGCCCTGGGTTCAGTACCATATACCACTAGAAATTCTAATGAGTCACTAAACAACATTCTCACAGACCTAGCCCAAAGGAATCAATAAAAAATTAAAACATTTTCCTCATTCCAACTTCTATAGAGCAGGCTGGCCTCAAACTCACAGAGATCCTCCTGCCTCTGCCTCTGAGTGCTGGGACTAAAGGCATGTGCCACCAATGCCCATGGCTCAACCTAGCTACTTTCCTAAAGGGTCTCTGGGGACTTGGGCTCTGAAAGTAAGGGCTGACAAAGCTCCTCGTGGAAGGGTTTCTTTCCTCCACAGCTACCATGCCTGTTCCTCCAGTCAACACTAATTCTCAGTAGCATGTCTGAAACTCTTTGAACATGCTCCTCTTTATCTACTCCTAGTATCACAATCAACAAAAATAAATAGAACTCTATCCCACTCCACCCAGGAGCTGAGCAAACATAAAAATGTCCACATTACAACTGATCTGAAGTAGCACGGGAGAACTGTTTCAATTCAGACAGCCCACCTGACTATATTTGGATGGCGAAGTTCTTTTAATAGAGAGATTTCCCGGATTGCAGTACTAGGCACTCCTTCTTCCTCACTTTCAAGTCTGATTTTCTTCATGGCCACTATCTGGCCAGTAGTCCTGTGTCTACCCTTATACACCACACCATAAGTACCTGAAATGAAACAAAAATTTTTTTTTAAGTGAACCCTTAAGGTGTCACATGATGTGCCTGCTGAGGCCAGATAGGAGATAACCTCACATATACTTAAACTCTCACTACTTCCAAAAAAGAAACGGAAGGTTACTACAACCTAACATACACATGGTTTAGGAATAAAATTATGGTGTCACCCAAGTCTCCCTTCATGAGCCAGCATACAAGCTGAAATTCACCTGTCAAATACCTTGCATGTAATTAAAAACACACTGTAAACTGAAGCTGGAAAAACAGTACCAAGGAGAGGCACTGGGACACTCTCAGGGTGACTTATGCTTTCCATACTCTTACACATCTCAAAATGTAGTGAACAATACTCGGTCAGCAGAGTAGGGATAAATACCACACCACACATTTCTATTAAGCCCAATAAAGCTGCTATTGCTACAGTAGGAAGCCTCCCTCCCGTTGGGAATGTTAAAAACACTAACTTGAGTGTCACATGAACAGCAATGGCTTTAAGAAAAGACACAATGGGGTGTGGCAGGCACAGCAAAATGAACTAATTACCTATCTCACACCTGTGCTGCACACACTTCTCCAGATGTTACAGGTGTAAAAAAAAAAAAACAAAACAAAACAAAAAAAAAAAAAAACTTGGGGTCCAGTTTAAAGAGGTACTAAACTCCCTAGCTGTCAAACAGTTTTTCATAGCATCAGTATTGACTTACGAAGTGACTAGAACAACAGGTCTGGTGACACACAACTGTGATAGCTATTTGAAAGGCTAAGGCAGGAGAATTCCAAGTCAGAGGTAAGCCTGAACAACTTAGTGAGACCTGTCCCAAAAGACAAAGATCCCAGCCAGCATGGTGTGCATGTCTGTAATCCTATTACTTGGGAAGCTGAGGCAATGTTAGAAACTGTCTAAAAAACCCAAAGGATTAGAGCAGCCATAGTTTTTATTGGCTCTAAGAATCTGTCCCAGTGATCAACTGTTTAGAATATTAAGCAGTTTGCTCAGCAGCAAGTTGACATCCATATTAAGCTTTGTTCTAGCATTTTTTTAATTACAGTAGTTTGTATTCCTAAACAATTCAGTCATTTTAATATTATTTCAAGTAAAATCCTTACTATTTTGACCAAATGCTAGGTGGTTATTTTGCATAACCAAAATATCACAAATAAAAAGAACTACATTTTGTCTACAAAGCCTAAGGAAATCTATGCACTTACAGCTTCCTAAGGATGGATATCTGGCTTGTATGAAGCACACAGTAGTTAAGCCATTAGCAAGAAGACACTGAACTGTTTCAATTAGCAAGGTATATAACAATCTAAAAAAAAAAAATGATTAATTTTGAGTTCCTCAGCATTTTCTGTTCCCTCCCAGTGAACTGCTTCATTCCCTGAATAAAGTGCAGAACTAACTGACTCATGATGATTAGCAGCTAACACTCAGTAAATACTGACTTAGACACCCAGACAACACACAACTGTTGTGAGTCTCAACTCCTGGTTCTTTACAATGAACATCTGCAATAGCGCTAAACAAAGAGAGTGCAACCACTTTATTTGTTAATCACTGAACACTGTTCATAAAATAAACAGCAGAGACTCAGAAATTCATGTTTTAGATAAAGAAGTATTTTAAATCATTAAATAATTTAGGGGGCTATCAAACAAGGTTGGAGAGATATCAAGTTATTTCAATGAGTCAATTTCTCAGTACAGATTACATGCGACATACACAGAACCCAAGACAGTCAGGCAGGGTGGAGCAGATAAGCCTCTAGGCCATAGAGTTCAGGAAAGCAGGTGAAGGTTCTCCAGGACTTGAGCAGCTCCTGGGAGAGACACTGAGGCTCTAGCCTTCGTGGAGCCTAAACCTTGGGCAACTAAAGGAACATGGAAGCTGATGCAAAGGAAATGGCCAAATCCCCTCAACTAGAACAGCGGTTCTTGAGATATGTGTGGGTCCAGACCCCTTTGTGGGGTTGAATAGCCCTTTCCTATTAACAGTAGCAAAGTACAGTTATGAAGTAACAACAAAAACAATTTTATGCTGGGGGATGGGGGTGTTACTACAACATGAGGAACTTTATTAAAGGGTCCCAAATGAGCAAGGCTAAGAGCCACCAAACTAGATAGAACAAGTTGAACCGTGAAGCCAGCATTGGATGGTTTTAGAAAGCCCTACCTGAAAGGATCAAAGAAACACAATTGCAATTGGAGAGATGGGTGGTGGCAGGTGAGGGGTGTGGTTACCATGTAAGGAGACAGTTGTGAAGATGGTCACATTGTAACAGAAAACCCCAGACTCCCACCTGAACACTACCTGGGCTGTTCCTGGCTTACTAAATTCCCTGCTTTGGTTTTAATCCCCTGTGCTAATGGGGTCTCTGAACAGAGATGGAAATGAAAACAGTGCTCAACAGAACCCACACAGAAACAAGCTCCACCGTTTGTTCCTGGAGAGCTAAGAATGATGTCTTGATACCTAGGTAGAAATATGGAAATTCTGTTGCAGGGAGAAGAAAAAAAAAACAAGAAACAGGAAAGGGTTATTTCATTCCTCATTTATGCCACATGGGTCTAAGCATTGTTCAAAATACTACAGAAAGGAATTGAACAACACATGAAAGCCAATAAGTATAAGTCATTCTTGCCTGTGGTGACCCCACAGGAAATTATTCACCTTAGCTTATCAATTAATATATTCAGTTTACATAAAACTAGAATACAGTATTTAGAATTGAGTAAGACTAAAAACATACTGTGTGAAATTAGCATAATTCTACCTCCCTAACCTTCTCCCCCAAACCCACATATAAGCTATCAGTAGTGTTTCTGAAACACAGGTACCTGGTGTGTTCAGGACCAGAAATGAGATGAGCTCAGTAGTAACTGTGAGGCCCTGTGGTCATTAGCAAAGAACACCAATAATTTAGTTCTCTTGAACAGAGAGTTACAAGGGAACCATGCCTTACTGTTCCCTTGATAAACACTCAGACAAAAGCAACCCATGGAAGGGTTTATTTGGCCTCAGAATCTGGGTCACAGTCCAGTAAGAGCACAAGGCAGCTGAGAGTGAGGCTTACTATGGCTGGGCTCCCTCTCTCCACTTACAGTCCAGGATCCTGCTAGAGAATGGTGCCCACAGAGGGAGAAAGGCTCTGCCTACTTCAATATAGTCAAGATAATCCCCTACAGTAGTGCTCAGGGTGACTCCAGATTCTGTCAAAGTGACCACTAACACCAACTAAAACAGCACACTAGTGCAGGTAAGTACAAATACATTAATGATTACACTCAAAAAATGTTTTTGTGTGACACAGTAGCACTGTTGAATTATTTTCAAAACTTTAGACTAAAACCACTCACCTTCTCCAATTTTCTCTATTTTGATATAGTCTTCCATAGTTACCCAACAGGTTATGACAGACCCTAAATAAAACAAGGGCAAACAGTAGTGTGATTACATGCTACAACCTCATAAGATATCACATACAAAAAGTGTTTTCTATAGTGCCTTCTACATAGCCCATAAGTAATAGTAATCAAAATGGTATTATCAGTGTTTAACTACTCTTGTGGTAGCTTTCTGAGCCTTCTCTGCTCCCAAGATATTGCATTTGCATATTCTATATAGCATAGTACCTAGCCTCTTCGAATTCCACAAATTAAGCACACCTCATTAAGGAAAAAGGTCAGGCATCCCAGCTACTGAGGAGGCTGATACAGAAGGATTATAAGTTTAAGAGTAGAACAACCTAGTGACACTATCTCAAAATATAAAAAGGAATAAGGTTTTGGGTTTGACTCCTAGGACTAAAAGTTAAAAAACAAACAAAAACATAATAATTTTAATGCCAGTACATGCTAATTCTACCCAACCATTTCAAGACGCACTGCTACTGTATGAAATTTGTACTGTTTTAATTTTCTGAAAATCCTAAGAATCTATGTGAAGGAAGTCACACATGATGTAATACTAGCACAAGGGACGCTGAAGCAGAAGAGCAAGTTCAGGGCCACCCTGTGGCCTAAATAACTGCAACACTATCTCAAAAGGAAATGAAGAACCACCTTAAAGTACAACCACTAGAAATAACATTTATTACAAAAACATTTATTCTAAAAGCATACAATTCACTTGAGCAGCAGGAATGCTCAGCCACTCAAGTGAACTGAATGCCTTCAAAAAGCAGCCATAATCAATCCCACTTAAGACGCTCAAAGGGAAATGCCCATAAGCGCAGAACAGTGTAAGGTACTGGGCTGACTAGCTTTATGTCAATGTGACACCAGCTAAAGTCATCTGGGAGGAGGGAACTTCAATTTTCAAAATGCCTTCATAAGATGGAAGCTGCAGACAAGCTTGTAGAGCATTTTTTTTAGTCACTGACTTATGGAGAGGGCCCAGACCATTGTGGGTGATGCCATCCCTGGGCATCCCATGGTCCTGGATTCTATAAAAAAGCAGGCGGAGGTGAATCTCTGTGAGTTCTGGTCCAGCCTGGTCTACAGAGCTAGTTCCAGGACAGGCTCCAAAGCAATAGAAAAATCCTGTCTCAAAAAACCAAAAAAGAAAAAAGCAGACTGAGCAAGCCACAAGAAAAAAATCCTAGTCAGCAGCACTCCTCCATGGTCTGTCCAATTAACAGCCCCCTACACTCCAGGTTCCTGCCTTATTTGAATTCCTTCCTATCCTGACTTCCTGTGATGACAAACTGTGATAGGGAAAGTCAAATAAACCCTCTCCTCCCCAAGTTGCTCTGGTCATGGTGTTTCACCACAGCAATAACTCTTAAGACGGTGCCATTTGCACAAAATTCTAATCACACTTGAAAAGTGTCATAAACAAAAAGAGGGAAAAAAAAATCCTTGCCTCACACAGAATGGTGGGGGAAAAAAAGGTAAGCACTTTTTGCCGTCAAAGCCAGAACAGATCTTTACCAATATCACTGAATAGCTGACATTTCTTGAGTTCCATTCCTGACAGATTCCCTTCCCAAGTAAAATGAACCCAGTGAAGTATGGTGACACAGCCTGGAATCCCAGCTCTCAAGACCACACACACAGTCAGTGGCTAAAAAGAAACTCAATTATTCGTACTTTCAAGAAATTACAATGGACATCAGAAAAATCCTTTTTCTTCAATAGGTATACCTTGGTACATTAAAAGTTTTCGGTCCCCTTTGTACACACAGCTACAAAGACGGGCTCATTTCCCTCCAACATTTTTTCCAGTCTCCTGAGGCTGGTGCTATTAGCTACCCAGAGCGTCTCTCTCTAGCCCAGACCTCCCAAGTTTGGGGGGGATGGTGATGCGCACACTAGAACCTTCAGTAACAGCTTTTTTTTTTTTTTTTTTTTTTTTTTTTAAGACTACGGATATTAAATCAGCGTTTCCACCTCTTGGCCAGGATACCATCTGTGGCTGCCTCCACGCACAGACAACTGAAAATAAGGAACGATCTTAAACGCTCTGAACCTTCATACCCATGCTTTTAAACCACCAGGACTCGGTTTCTGCCGCAGCACTCACTGAGGAGGGCCTTCGGGGGCAGCTGGCTGGCGCAGCCTAGCTCTTGCACACAGGCAGGCCAACAGGCCCGAGGACACGGCTAGACACCCCGCCCACACCCGGGGCTCCAGAGAGGCCTTGCGGGGCTGCAGGAACCCGGGGCTCGGGTGAGGCCCTGCGCGTCCACAGGGGACCCCGGGCTCAGGTGAGGCCCTGCGCGTCCACAGGAGACCCCAAGTTCGGGTGAGGCCCTGCGCGTCCACAGGGGACCCCAAGTTCGGGTGAGGCCCTGCGCGTCCACAGGGGACCCCGAGCACGGGTGAGGCCCTGCGCGTCCACAGGGGACCCCGAGCACGGGTGAGGCCCTGCGCGTCCACAGGGGACCCCGAGCTCGGGTGAGGCCCAACCCGTCCACAGGAGACCATGCCCTCACGTGGAGGTCCTACCCGTCCACAAGGGGACCCTGGGCCCACACGGATGCCCTGCCCGTCCTCATGGGGATACTCTGGGCTCACGTGGAGGCCCCGCAGGGGCTGCCCGCACTCGGCCCGCCTCACGCCATACCTCTCTTGTTCCCGCGGCCGCCACACCGCAGTTCCGGACTGCGCGGACGCAGCGACTCCCGGAGCTCAGAGGCCGAGTGCCAGCAGTTTCAAACTCACCGCGATAAAGCGCCCGGGATCCACCAATCAGGTTGCCCGTAGACGTTCAAAGGAGCCAATCATAGCCGAGCTACGGTGGGGCGGGGCCGCCTGGGAGCCCAGAGCGCGAAAGGGAGCGGAAACCGCGGCTGGAGGAAAAGCAGGAGGGCGGGCACCAACTGACTCTGAGCTCTGCCTTTCTTCCAGTGTCGTCCTCCTGTTTCTAGACAGTCTGAGCTAATTTTTTTTCTCTCCCTCTGTCCTCTCTCTTTTGTAACTTACCTCCAGGAGTAATACAATTCAAATGTATTGAGGTGAAACAGCTAGCCACAAAAGTGATATTGACATAACATAGAGTCTTCTTTACTGCTGACACATAAAATTACTTTGTGATTATGCTTTTCAAAAATATGTATTAAACTGGACATGATGGCGATCGTCTTTAATCTCAGCTCTTGGGAGGCGGAGGCAGAGGCAGGCAGATCTCTTGAGTTCGAAGCCAACCTGGTCTACAGAGCAAGGCCTGGTCTACAGCCAGGGCTACAATATTGGTTTTGTTAATTCTCCTCAACCCTTCTCCCTGTACCCCTAATCCCCTTACCATGTAACCCCACCCCTCCCCACCCCCAGCATCCCATGTTACTTGTGCCCAATGGCCAGCCCCACAGCACTCCTTTTTCCCCCTGTGGAAAAAGGCTTACACACGCACACACGAACATCATATGCTAGGATCCGCATATGAGGAAGAACACACAGTCTCTGCCTCTGTGTGTGTGTGTGTGTGTGTGTGTGTGTGTGTCCTCTCTTCATGTATTTTCCAGCTCCATCCATGTACCTGCAGGTTTCATTGATTATGGTTTTTTCAAACGACTTATCGGTTAGCCGGCAGAAGGATCACACTTAAAGTAACGGAAAGGGGGATAAGGAAACACTGAAAGACTCTCAAAAATGAATAGTGCCTGTCTGTCCCTGTAATTTCATACATCTGTACCAACATTTTGCTTTTATATTGTGCATAAAATGTTACAATATTAAACTTTTAAAATATTTCCATTTAAGAATTTTAAATATTCCTTCAAAAGCAAAGCTTCACAGTACTATGAAAAACAAAAGGACATCTATTTTATATGTTCTAACTCAGTGTTTTCTGGCTTGAATGTATGCAGGGAGGACCTGTGTGTGCTGCCACAGTCTCATTGAGTTCAAACATGTATCAGTGCCGTTGAGCTTCAAGCCTCAAGTTTACTTGGAATCATCCATCAACTCTTAGAAATTTTCTGCCTTCTCTTACACATGAATCCCTTTGCCTTTGATGTAAATGTCCCCGTTAGGACTAAGTGGCTCCAAAGTCTCACTATGGGCATGTTGTCCAATTATGACATTCCTGTGTGAATTCACTTCTAGCACAAGAAGCTTCTCCGATGTGAACTAAGCCAGGCACTATTCTATAGGTATGGCAGTCTGTCATTTGCAACCAATTTATTGCTATGCTCCTTTAGCAGAAGAATAGTATTTGGTTTTCCCATAGGTCTGTGACCTATGTAGTCTTGGCCATTTTAGCTTTGTCAGATATGGGTTCAATCCACGGAGTGGGCTTTAAATCCCATCACAATATGGTTGATTACTTCCATAACATTTGTGCCATTATTGGACCAGGGTGTCTTATAGGCAGGTCACTGCTGTAGGTCACAGGGTTTGTAGCTGGGTGATACTACACATTTAAAAAGAACTTAACACTGGCGATTGGAGAGATGACTCAATAGTTAAGATCATTTATTGCTCTTGGAGGTGACCCAGATGTCATTCTTAGCACCCATATAGAGACTTACAACCATCTGTAACTCCAGTTCCTGGAGATCTAATGCCCTCTTCTGACTTCTAGGGAACCAGGCATTACATGGTGCCCTTATGTACTTATAGGCAAAGCAACGATACACCTAAAATAAAAGTAAAGTCCTTTTAAAATTAAAAAAAAAAAAACTTTTTTTTTTTTTTTTAAATACAGAGTTTCGTAATGGCTTTGGAGCCTGTCCTGGAACTAGCTCTTTAGCTCTTTAGACCAGGCTAGTCACAAACTCACAGAGATCTGCCTGTCTCTGCCTCCCAAGTGCTGGGATTAAAGGCATGCAAGTTGGGGAGGAAATGATTAATTTACTTACACTTCCACATTGTAGTCCATCATGGAAGAAAGTTGTGACAGGCACTCTAACAAAGCAGGATTCTAGAGGCAGGAGCTGATGCAGATGCCACGGAGGGATGCTGTTTACTGGTTTGCTTTCCATGGATTGCTCAGCCTGCTTTCTTATGTAACTCTGGACCACCAGCCCAAGCATACCACCATGGACAATGGACTGGGCCCTCCCACATAAATAAGTAATTAAGAAAATGCCATACATCTAGATAGACCAGGCTGGCCTCAAACTCACAGAGATCCACCTGCCTCTGCCTTCCAAGAGCTGGGATTAAAGGCATGCACCACCAACTCCCGGCAATGGAGATATTTTCTTAATTGAGGTTCCCTCCTCTCAGATGACTCTAGCTTGCATCAAGTGGACATAAAACTAGCCAGCACAAGAAGTGAATTTATCACTCTCGTAGAACACTTGCCCAATATTCATAAGACCCTAGGTGATCCCCAGTACTACAAGAAGAAAACAAGATTTAATAACACCTTTTATACAAGGAGGTGCCACCATCATCTGCCCCTATATGAATGTCCTGCCTTGACGATGTCTTGCTCTTGGGTGACAGAGGCTGTACTGTTTCATGTTTGTGTTTTGTTATTTTTGTTTTTGCTTATTTACTTTTGCCCATTGCTGAAGTTCAAACTCATGGCCTTAGGCATGCCCATGCTACTTTCAGCTATACCCCAGTCCCTATCAATTAACTTTTAGGGTTTATTGTTGTTGTTGTTTTGGTTTGGTTTGGTTTGGTTTTTTTGAGACAGGGTTTCTCTGTGGCTTTGGAACCTGTCCTGGCACTCACTCTTGTAGTCCAGGCTGGTCTTGAACTCACAGAGATCCACCTGCCTCTGCCTTCTGAGTGCTGGGATTAAAGGCATGTGCCACCAATGCCTGGCTAACATTTACTTGATAATGAAAACTGACTGCTCTCCAGGTAAGTGCTGGGGTGGTATAGGCATCACCTATTAGTTTAGGGTATTGAGCCTTTGTGTGTGT
Organism: Cricetiscus sungorus; assembly: GCA_030556225.1. Classification (NCBI taxonomy): domain Eukaryota; kingdom Metazoa; phylum Chordata; class Mammalia; order Rodentia; family Cricetidae; genus Cricetiscus; species Cricetiscus sungorus. Next base: position 62,729,606 of record JANBXA010000600.1, on the reverse strand, counting down.
GTGTGTGTGTGTGTGTGTGTGTGTGTGTGTGTGTGTGTGTGTGTGCTGTGTGTGTCTGTGTGTCTGTGTATGTGTGTCTGTGTCTCTGTCTGTGTAGTAAGAGATAGTGTGATGGTCTTAACCTAGCCTCACTTAAGGGGCTCTCTTTCCTCCTACTTCTCTTTCTCACTCTTGGAGACAATCTGCTCCCTATGTCTGCTTTCTTACAGCAGTTCAGAAGTCAATCATTGTGTTTCTTTGTGTTCCTTTTTTTTTTTTTTAAATAAAACAGTTTGAGAAACGTTTTCTTGAAAATATATGAAAGAAGTGGTCCCAATATGAAACAGGAACTTGGCTAGGCATGGTGGCACACATCTTTAACCCCAGCAGTTGGGAGGCAGAGAAAGTTTGATCTTTGAGCTCAAGGCCAGCCTGGTCTACAGAGAGAGTTCTAGGAAGCCAGGACTACACAGAAAAACAAAGACAAAGAACAAAAAAATCAAAAACAAAAACACAAACAAAGGAATGGGGTCTTCTGGGATGTGATGCAGCTTGGTGGTGGGGTGCTTGTTTATCATGCACAAGGCTTTGTGTTCTAGACCTGCACCCCACCCCCTCCAAAAGCAGAGCTCAGATAAACACATGTGCATGGGAAGAAACCTCTGAAAAGAGAGACTGCGAACTCTGTGAGTTCAAGGCCAGCCTGATTTATAGATCCAAGATAACCAGGACTACACAGAGAAACCACACTTGAAAAAAAAAAATAGATAGATAGATAGATAGATAGACAGATAGATAGATTAGGGACTTGAATATAATTATTTACCTGTAACAGATACATAACTCCCAACTACTTAAATCATCTCCAGTTTGCTTGTGATACATAACACAGTATTTGCTCAATTGCTTAGGGAAGGATGACAGGAAAAATGGCTTCCGATTTGAATCTGTGGCTGTTTGCCTCCAGATGCTTTCGGGTTTTTTGTTTCTTTGTTTTCGTTTTGTTTTGTGGATGTTTGTTATTTGTTTGAGACATCATTTTATGTAGCACTGACTCACCCAGCAGTCATCATCAGTAGGCCCAGATTGGCTTGGAACTCACAGTAATTCCCCGCCTCAATTCCCCAAGTGTTAGGATTACAGGTAAGTGCCATCAAGCACTTGATTCTACATTTGGACCCCAAGAACATAAGGAAGTCAATGTCATACTGAATTGACATACTATTCTGGTTAGTTTATGTTTAGTTTGGTGGTTTCTTTTTTGTTTGCTTGTTTGTCAAACTCATACAAGTTAAGTTCCTCCAGGAAGGGAGAACTTCAACTGAGAAAATGTCTCCATCAGATTAGCCTGTAGGCAAGTAGGCAAGGCAGGACTGGATCTCAGGGCAAAGCAGGACTCTGTAGCATCTTGCGGCACTAAGCTGTGGTGCTAGGAGCCAAAGTCTACTAAATTTGTAATTTTTACTTAAGATATTTTAAATTATGATGAGTGTTGTCTTAGGGTTACAGTTGCTGTAATGAAACACCATGATCAAACAACTTGGGGAGGAAAAAGTCTTTATTCTACTTATGCTTCCATAGCACTACCCGTCACGGAGGGAAATCAGGACAGGAATTCAAGCAGGACAGGAACCTGAAGGCAGGAGCTGATGCAAAGGCTATGAAGGGGTGCTGCTTACTGGCCTGCTCAGCCTGCTTTATTTTAGAACCTAGGACCACCAGTTCAGGGATGGCACTGCCCACCATGGACTGGGCCCTCCTCCATCAATCACTAATTAAGAAAATGCCTTGCAGCTGGATCTTATGAAGCATTTTTCTTAATTGAGCCTCCTTCCTTTCACATGACTCTAGCTTGTGTCAAGCTGACATAAAACTAGCCAGGTCAGGGATATTGGCAAGGAGTTCTGTTTTAAGTTGAGGTACATCTGTACATGATAAACAGCGTGGCATAGATTATGAGATGCTCAGTGACCAGGATCTCATTCTGGATTCCTCCAGACTCTGGTCCTTTGTGATATCTGTTAAAAGAATTCAGATGAGATGCTTAGTGATGAGAAAATAGGGTTTGCTGAAGATGAAGAGGGACACCATCAAGGGATAAAAGTAGGCAATGGCCACTTTTCCACTATGGAGGAAAACAGCCTCACAGAGTGAGAGTGTATGGTGAACAGAACACTGAGCTAGCCTACACTTTGAGTTGGATTTGTGTTTTGTCATGTACCTAGAATAGATGGCCTTTCTGGGAGGCATTCTATTGAGCAGGTGATTGACAGTCCCCTTTGGATTAAGTATTAAGAAAGGGAACAATGGCATTTCTTTGTTCTTTATCAGAATGCCTCTGGCTACACAGAAGTCTTCTGAAATACTGGTTGGTTTAGAATCTCTTGCCTCCACTCTGGGCCAGAGTGGAGGGACATCCAGAGCCTATTCTTTTGATCGTTAATCAAGGTCCTGAGGTTTCAGTTTCTGGTTTTATACATTACTGAGTACAAGGAGGGGAGGTCCATCACAGTGACCATCAGGCCTGCTCCTAAGTGACTAGCTACCTACAACACCTAGAATTCCCTTGTTGAAGCTTAACCCCTGCAGTGACAGCATTAAGAGAGTGTTTTGTTTGTTTGTTTGTTTGTTAGTGATTAAGGCACAGGAATGGTATGGATGCTCTAAAGAAAGACTTCAGAGAAGCCCCAGTTCTCTTCCATTTGTTTGTTGTGGAATACACTATGTATGTAGATCAGGCTGGCCTCAAACTCACAGATATCTGTCTGTCTCTGCCTACTGAGTTCTGAGACTAAAGACATGCACTACCACCCCCAGCACTCAGCTGTGCTTTAAATCGTCTTTAAAATTTTATCTTCATCATATTTTAAATTCTTCTCCATCTGACAATCTCTTCGATCTTTGTTTCTTTGTGTGACACAAACTTGTAATGTTCTCTGTGTAGAGATAAAAGGTAATTTAGTTGTTCTTGCATAATTGATCTGTTTCTATGATTGATCATTTCAGGAAAAGCTGTCTTCCCACACAATTGTTTATGTCACTTTTAAAGTTTCTAATTAAAGAAAATACAAAGTTTCTTTTGTTTATAGCTATTTCTATTATAGTCTTCTCTGCCTGACAAACTCAGGAATTACAATGGTTACACCCAACTGTCAACTTGATGAGCCCTGGAGTCACCTGGGAGACTTTAAACATGTCTTTAGAGATTATCTTGAATAAATTCTATGTGGTGGGAAGACAGGCCCACTGTGTGTGTATGGGGGGGGGGAGGAGACACTATTCTCTAGGCTGTGATCCCGAAACAGTATTGTTGTGACTTGAGTAAGAATGGTCCCCATAGGCTCATGTATTTGAATGTTCAGACTTCAGGGTGTGGAAAGAACTCCTTGATGGATTAGAAGGATTAGAAAGAAGGTTTGGTTCTGTTGGAGGACTTGTGGTGGGCTGTGAGGTTTCAAAGACCCATGCCAGGACCACCACCCCCCTCTCCTGCAGGCAGATCAGGATGTAGATCTCCCAGCTCCTTCTCTAGCTCCATGTTTGCCTTTGCGCCCCCATGTTCCTGTAGTGATGATAATGAAATAAACCTTTGGCAATGTAAGCAAGCTCCAATTAAATGCTTTCTTCTAAAAAGAGGTGTTGTAGCTATGGTGTCTCTTCACAGCAGTAGAACACTAAGACAAGTATAAAAGGAAGAAAGGGAGCTGAGCACAAACATCCACTGGTCTCTCCTTCTTCATCTTCTTTTTGTTGTTATTGGGGTTTTGTTGTTGTTTTGGGTGGTTGTTTTTGAGACAGGGTCTCACTGTAGTTCTGGCTGTCCTGGAACTTATACTGTAGACCAGACTGGCCTTGAACTCAGAGACCCACCTGTCTCTGTCTCTGGAGTGCTGGGATTAAAGGCCTGTGCCACCGCCCCTGGCCTGGTCTTTGTTTACTGACTGTGGATGCTGTTGAAAGATTTTAGTTTGCAGAGTAAGGATGTAGGAAAGGTGCAAGAAAATAGTTCTTGCAAGCAGAATATAGAAAATCATAAAGAGTGGACGTTGACATGGGAGGAAAGAAGAGATATGAGAACAAGAAAGTTACTATGGTGATGGGGCTAGTGGTTATGCTAGGCTGATCTTGTTAAATAGGGCTAGTAACTGAATCATCAAACCTTTGTAGAATAACCGAAGGCTCTGAATGTACAGCCAAGAGAAAGCCAGAGTATGAAAGAAGTTTCTCCCAGGTCTTGGCCCACAACAAGGAAATAGGCCCCCTACACTGGAACAAATGGTCCCAGATGAACAGCACTGTTTGGGTCACTTCTGGCCAATGGACAGTCTGGGGACTTTCCAAGTCATTCTATGGTTTATCCTTTGAATAAGAACAGGTCATACCTGGGTGATCTCTCACACATGAGATCATACTTTGTAATCAATCACCTTGTGCCCCATGCATGTATGCTGATTTATGGTTTGTCTTTATAAAAAGGAGCCTGAACCCTTTGGGGGGTGTGCAGCTTTCCCCGAGATTGCTGTCACCCGAGTACACTCGTTCAATAAACACCTCTTGCTTGTTGCATCTCCTGGTTTTGATATTTGTGTCTCAGGGCTCTCCCACCGGCCCATCAGGACCCTGGAATTAGAGTCCAACACTGTGTGACCAGCTGCCTCAAGCTCCTGTGGTTGATTACCCACCATCATGGATGGACAGTATGTTCAAACTGTGAGTCCTCAAACTGTGAGCCTAATAAAAACCCTTTCTCCCTTAAGTAGCCTTTGTCAAAGTATATTAATCCCATTGATCAAGAATAAGACCACTACCACAGTTTAAAGTCAAATTTGAAGTGGCCACGTGGATGGACTCTGCCCTGGTCCATACCCAGGTTCCCAGGAAATGGCCCAGAATCACAGTTCAATCAGCAGCTTAGGAAGGAAAACCCATAAGTCATTGCATTTCCCATCAGGTCCAATCAGGGGCAAGCATACATCCTGACATACCTCCATTCTGTGAAATTCCCCCATGACATGTGATCAAGAACATCCAGTGCAGATGGGCCAAACAAACTTGTTTAGGGGTGTGAGAAGCATGTGGTTTGTTATCTCCCATAAACAACAGCCTCCAGCATTCCAGGACCTATCTGTCCTTGGGCAAGGCAGGTCAGAGGCATTTTTGTTTCATGGATCTCTCAGGCATAGTAATTAAAACTTCAGATGTAACTTTGACTCTCACAAGAATAATAGGAAAAACTAAAATAGAAGGTAAATTCTAATTTCCATCATTCTAAGTCTTCCAGATTGCCCCAAATGATCAGGCTTTTACAATATAACTTGGTTTTTTTATTCACAAATATGTTTATTTCTTATATATTTTTTAAATATTTTATTCATTTTACATACCAATCACAGTTTCCCCCTTTCCTCTCCTCCTCCCGTTCCCTCCCTACACCTTCCCCCAAGGCAGCCCCATCCACTCCTTTAATGTCTTAATGGTTGTTTTTCTGAATACAGTAGAAGTTCAGTTTCAACATGGTGCTGTGGTTGAGATCTATAGAATCTCCCAAAGGTGAGGCGGGGGATGGGGGCTATAGGTTTGTTTCCCCACAGTGGGGAGACAGAGGGCTCAATAAGAGTCTGGACTTAGTGAGAAGGCTCCCACTTGTTGAGAGAAGGCTCTAGAAGGGAATGGAGGGAGCCAGTGTCTTCCTTACCACACATAGCCCACTGTGACACAGTGCTACCTTGCAGGACTTCAAAACGACAGGACTGAGCAAGTTCAAACTCTAAAGCTATGGTCCAAATTAAAACTTTCCTCTCCATAAAGTGATTATTCTCAAGTATTTTGTCACAGTGGCAGAACACCAGCATTAATGCAATTAATAACTAAGTAATTATGAATAATCCATTTCTAATGTAATAATTTAATAGTAATGAAAGTAATGATGCCATTCAAAATCCCTTCTGTGTATAATCTTATGTATCTGAAAATGGGTCAAACCATCCTTCTCTCTGCTACCCACATTAGGTTCAGCTACTGCCTTTGACCATAGACCTTTATCCCTAGATGCCAGGAAACGTCAGCTTGGGGATACTGCTCCTAGGAAGCCATGCTGATAAGATAATGATGGGTGCTATGGTTTGGCTCTGAAATGCCCCGAACTGCTCCTACTCAAATGCCTGGCCTTTAGTTAGTGGTCTTTATGGTGGAATGTAGCCAGAGGAAGTGTGTGTCTCCAGAAGTAGGTTGCTGTGGGGAATATCCTCCCTGGTTCGTTCCTGTCATTCTCCTTGTTTCCTGGTCCACCAAGATGTGAACAGCAGCAGTGTCCTGCTCCCACCACTATGGATGGAGCTGTTCTTCCTATCTTGTCTGCCATGATGTGAGCACAGAAGCCAAGAGCCAGCATAAACACTTCCTTACTAAACCTGTTGGTAGGGACTTGGAAAAACAAATGTGCATCACTAGCCCAAACTGAACAAATTCTTAGTCCTGTCTGGCTACTCTGGGATTCAGCCTGAGTGGTTTGTGAGCAGCTTAAATTTGTTTCTCACCATTCTGAAGGCTTGGAAATCCAAGATCCAGGCAGGAACAGAATTGTTGTGTGTTAAGAGCCACTAAGGCCTTTCATGGACCCCACCCCCAAGATAATCTGAAGTACATCCCAGATGCTCTATCTTCAAATATATTAATCTAAGCCTTTTGGGATACTTGTGTGTGTGTGTATGTGGGGGGGGGGAGAATTTGGAGTGAGGAATGTCCTCCAAAGTCTTGTGTATTCAGGCAGTTGGTCCCTTGACACTGTTTGCAAGGTCATGGAATCTTTATTAGTCAGAGCCTTGTAGGGCAAAGCATATCACTGGGAATGGGCTTTGAGGGTTTACAGCTTCACCCACCTCATGTTCTTTCCCTCTTCCTGTGTGCAATTAAGATGTGATCTGTCTGCTCCTGCGGCCGGCAGTGCTGGGCTTCCCCTTTCATGGTGTCTCTCTATCCCTCTGGAACAGTGAGCCAAAAGACGCTTTCCTCCCTAAGTTGCCTTTGACCATGGAAGTTTATCAGGACAACAGAACAGTAACTAATACCGTTCTCAACACGTGGATTTGTGGGCAGGGGAGCACATATTCAAACCATAGAAGGCTTCCACTCAGAGTCCTGGGAAAGAAAGGGCCCTATAATTAGGATTCTTGAGTTTGGGATATGGAGACTTCAGTATACATGCTGTGGCACACACATGTACACATGTATATACTCCACACACAAACAATACATAAATAAGTGAAAATTCTTTTTTCGAGACAGGGTTTCTCTGTGGCTTTGGAGGCTGTCCTGGAACTAGCTCTTGTAGACCAGGCTGGTCTGGAACTCACAGAGATCCACCTGCCTCTGCCTCCCTTGTGATAAATAAATTTTAAAAAGGGTATTTGTGAGATTCATGGTGTAGCTATCTCTTTAAATTCAGACAATTCTATACATATTTGGAGGCAGGAGAAATGATCTGGGCCATTGAAATTATCAGGGTAGTTGTGCATCATAGAGATTTTAGAAATAGTTTTGTAGATTCTCAGTATCTTTAAATTTGTCACAATAATGCTTTGCCTAAGATGGGGCTTCCTGCCAGAATGAAAGACATGTACTTTGGGAGGGAGGGAAGGAAAGAAGGAGGGAAAGAGAGAAGGAATGAGGGAGGGAAGGATGGAGGGAGGGGAGGGAGAAAGAGAGGAAGAGAGGGAGGAAGTGAGAGAGGGAGGAAGGGAGGGATGGAGGCAGAGAGGGAGAGAGGAAGAGAGGGAGAGAGGAAGAGAGGGAGGAAGGGAGGGAGGCAGAGAGGCAGGGAGGGAGGAAGGGAGGGAGGGAGGCAGAGAGGGAGAGAGACAGAGAGCCAGAGAGGGAGGAGGGGAGGGAGGGAGGAAGGGAGGGAGAGAGGAAGAGAGGGAGGAGGAGAGGGAGGGAGGGAGGGAGGGAGTTCCTCACAGCTTTCCATTTTTGATGTCTGCTCAGTGAAAACCCCGGTGTAGTAGCAGGAGATCTTCCCTCAGCTAAGGACTCAATAAGGCTTATTTTTTCTAATGCCCTCTAGCAAATGATGTTCTTATTCAGAGAAGAAGCTGTTATCTGTCATGATACAGGCCTAGGATTTCAGCTTGTGAAATATCCGGGTTCATTTGAAATGTCGCTATAATTGACACATTTCAAAGAGTGAGAGATAGCCTCTTACTGATTCAATGACTGGGAACACAGTTTCTCTTTTTCTCAAAAAGCGGACAGGCTCCGGGGGGGGGGGTGTGGCATGGCGGCAAACACCTTTAATCCCAGCACTCAGTAGGCAGAGGCAGGGGGATCTGTGAGTTCGAGGACAGCCTGATCTACAGAGTTCCAGGACAGCCAAGCCTGCACAAAGAAACCCTACCCTGTCTCAGAAACAAAAGGGGTTTGTGGGAAGGGTGGTAATCCAGACCCTCGCAGCACCGAGGGGCCCCTCGGGGACACCGTGTGTACAAGACATACGGAGTGTACTGGTTTCTCTCCAGGGACATGCTACCAACATACAGACGCACATCCCCCAGCAGTCTCGAAAAGACAGAAAATGAATTCCTGCCCGCTCCACTCCTCAAATACAGAGCATCTTCCGATTGCCTGGCATGACTGGAGCACTGAAGACAGACACAATGAGAAGACATACAGTACTTGAAGACTGTGCCTCTGGGCTCATTTTAAAGCTGGTGCTTTTTTTTAATTTTTTTTTCCTTTTTTTTTTGAGACAGGGTTTCTCTGTGACTTTGGAAGCTGTCCTGGAACTAGCTCTTGTAGACCAGGTTGGCCTGGAACTCACAGAGATCCACCTGCCTCTCGCCTCCAGGGTGCCGGGATCAAAGACACCATAAGCACTGAGCTGAAGAAGGACTAACTACACTACAAGTGAATGTGCAAAGCAGCACCCCAGACCTCAGCCTCAAGCAAAATGAGTGGAAACTACAGGATCCTCTTGTTTATCTCTACAGGCAGCTGCTGCCCCAGACTCAAAATGAGTGTGTTGGTTGGCTATCCTGATCAAAAGCTGGGGAAACAGCTGTGGCAATGTGGAGGCTAAAAGCTTGGAATAGGGAGACAGCCTGAGTTCCCCTCCTTTGAAACCTTGGCTCCTTCCTTTACCTCATCTGTAGCTTGGGAAAGCCACCACATCTCTGACATGTAACATTTACTGAAGTCTGCTTCACACAGAGCATGCACATCTCGTATTTCTCTTACTTAATCTCATTGATCATTACGTATCTCAAAAACAACTAGCAAATGGCTGCAGCGGCAGTAGAGTGCTTGCCGAGCATGCGTGAAGCTCTAGGCGCTATCCTGGCATTCCGTAAACCCTGTGTGGTCCTGCATGCCTACAATCAGAACACCTGGGAATGTGGAGGCAGGAGGATCGGAGCTCAGGGTCTGCCTCAGTTATATGACGTGTGAAGCCACACTGACCTACGTGAGAGCCTGTCCCCAGGAGAAATTAAAACTAGTAAATAAATAACTGGGACAAATTTTGCAAAAATTGCTCTGAGGCCAAAGGAAGACAGTTAAAGAAGAAACCTGGGGGAGATGAAGTCATGATTTTGGAAGAACAGTTGTCAGCCTCGGTGACAGTTGAAAGGATGGGGGTGGGCACTGGTTAGCTACTGTCAAAGGGAGCAGCAAGCTTAGGGACTCTAAGGAACCTGGTCTGTTTGGGTCTTGCAAGGGGAAAAACAAAATCAGAAAAAATAATGCATTTAAAAGAATGTTTGAAATATATGAGCATAACCTCAGCACATAAGTCTGGAAAAAGAAACAGGTTAGGTGCTCGAGGTTCAGGGAGAGATACAAAGGTGGCTCCAGGGACACTCAGCAGTGGCATTTGCCTGAAAGGTCTGGTGGCTGTAGGGAGGAGAGGGACAGGAACAGGAAAGGGACTTGGCTTAGGAAACCACTCCCCTGGGGAAGGCTGGGACAGACTCATTAGGTGCCCATAGGCCCTGAAACACACCAGAAGCTACTTTTTGTTGAAGGAGGGTTGAGCTTTCTCTTGACAGGTTAATTTGGCAGAGACTTCAGAATGCATTTATGTAGAAACAGAAGGGAACAGCTATGCTGTTTAAAAGGCCATCCCCCACCACCAGGTGTGATAACCCTAGTACTTAGAAGGCTGAGGCCAGAAGATTGTCACGGATTTCAGGTCAGCCTGGGTTACAGAGAGAGACTGTGTCTCAAACAAAATAAACATCAAACAAACCCCCTCACACACAAGCAATTAAAAGCAATCCCTTCTAAGAGTTTACATCACATAATAAACCAGTCTAGGACCAATTCAATAAGACTGAAATTAGGGAGTCTCTTGTATGCAAACGTCCATACATGCTATGGTGTGTGTGTGTGTGTGTGTGTGTGTGTGTGTGTGTGTGTGTGTGTTTAATCTGGAGAAAATACTGTAAGATGTTATATCTATGTGACCACTAGAGGGCAGTATAAACAAGCTTGTAAACTCTGGGCTCCTACAAACCATGAAAATATTTTTTTTTTTTCATCTGTGACTTAACAATGGTTGCAATGTTAGTTCTCTTATTTAATAATTAAGATGACTTTATTTAGCGAGTTTATTTCTAGGAAATTCAGTACATTCTTATTGTATATTTTTGGCTATTTTGAAGCTGTGGGTTGACAAGGCTAGAAAACAAGAAAGCACTAAGATTTTTGTTTTTGTTTTGTTTTGTTTGTTTGGCAATAGCCACCATTTCACTATGGCCTTAAAACAAACTTTTCTTTAAAATTAAGTGCAGAATTACTTCATCTAACTCTCTTACTGACTTATAATGAAAACTAAGGGAAAAGTTGGCAAAGGTAAATTCTGTCATGCGGTGTTTCCTTAGGGTTCTAAGCTGGCATAGCATCCACTGGAATGCTCATTTGCAGGTAATATCCTAAGGTTTATATGACCATATCACATATCTGTACATTTTAGCATGTATGTTCACATACATGTCTTCTCATACAGCGATTTATCACTTTAGATATGATATCTATATTTGGTTTTATTCTTTTAATCTAGTTTTCTCTCTACTATAAATCTCTCAAAAGCAAATAATTCTAGGTGAACAGAAGTCACAGACTTGAACTGACCAGAGTGTCCAGCAGCTCCCCAATGCCCGTTGTGTGTCTGCCTTAACTGCACACAGCTTTGGGGAGGGGTTAGAGTATATAAAGCAGGAAAGACTGGTGTTGGGGGTGGCCCCACCTATGCCATTATGGGGAAGCCCCCATCACCATGGAAGATTTTCCAGCGTGGACTTTCAGAAGGAAGCACCCACACTCCTGTAAGGAACCCCTCACCTGTGCGCTGTAGGAAAGCCCTGTGAACTTGTTGGTTTCCCCAAGTGAACATTGGTGGAATCATCCTGAATTTGTCTTTGGGACCTTAGGAGGATGGGCAGACCTTACTAATGTCTCCCCTGGGAAGGCATATTAACTGCAGGCGATAAACTATAGACCAGAAACTTTGCAGGGTTTGTAATGGTTTGTAATGTTGATCTTGATTGTCAGCTGGATTGGACTGACACACCCTGCTTTGTGTGACTATGAAGATCTTTCCAGAAAGGTTTAGCCAAGTGGGGGAAGACAGCCGGATTGGAGGAAAAAGCCAGTGGGTGTGGGTGTTTTCTTCCTCTTCCTCTCTGGCTACCATGATGTGAGCTGTTTCCTGCCACAATGGATGGAGTCACTTCCGAGTCAGTGGTTCTCAATGTCTCCATCCCTTTGGGGGGGCGTCAAATGACTCCTTTACAGGGGTGTATATCAGATATCCTTCATATCAGATATCTACATTATGATTCATAACAAAAATTACAGTTATGAAGTCGAATTGGAAATAATTTTATGGCTGGGGTCACCACAACATGAGGAACTGTGTTAAAGGGTCACAGCATTAGGAAGGTTGAGGACCACTGATCTAAGTGAAACCAAAAGAACTTCCCCTTTATGTTATTTATAGCACAAATTGTCACAAAAAGCTAACACATGTCCTAACAAGCTACTCACGGCCTGTCCTTTCCTTAGCTGCAATGGCAACTGTATCATGAGTAACGATTGGTATAGGCAGTTGAAGCTGTGGGAGTGCAAGGCAGTATCTGCAATCGGAAAGGAACAGGTGCTTAGCTTGCTTCCCCAATTTTGTCTAATCCAGGGCCACCCACCCATATTTGAGCCAGGACCTCCCTCCTTAGTTTAACTTAGGAACCTCCTCATAGAGGAGGACAGACATATTTCTCTTGGCTGGCGCTAAATCTGACAGTGATTGTTGAAACCATCACAAACACATAGCAAATCCTAGACCCTAAAAATGTTCCTCCGTGCAGTGACCTTTACACACTGCAATAACATTATCACAGAATGACAGACGTTAGCCCCAGGGGATCTTTGGAAGTCACCTTGTTCAAAGAGAAGAGGTTGCTGAAGCAATTGCTCATCAGTCCCCATCTTCAGAGACCCGTGTGCTTATATTGCTTGATATGCAAGCTATGGATAACATAGCAGTTGACTTTACCAGGAATTGGAAATATAAACAAATACACACCTGGTTGTGTGGCCTGGTAGACTGAGGAAGTGAATCACTTTAAATGTCTCAAGGTCGTAATGGTGGCCTACTATAAAGTTTGTAAGTGTGCCATGTCTTGTGCTAAGTCTTTTAAGTGGCTTGTCTTTCTTGAAATAACATTCCTATGGGTGCACGGAAAGGAAGCCAACATCTACAGAGATGATGTCACCTGCCTACTGTCAGTCAGATAATCAGGGGCAGAATGAACATTGAGCCAGGAGATGGTGGCACACACCTTTACTCCCAGCACTCTGGAGGCAGAGGCAAACGATCTCTATGAGTTTGAGGCCAGTCTGGTCCACAGAGGGAGTTCCAGGACAGCCAAGCATATACTGTCTAAAAAAAAAAAAAAAAAAAGACATCGGAATGCAGAAGTTTCTGAGTTCAAAGCCTACCTTCTCCACTAGCATTCAGTGTTCCACACGCTATGCTACTAAAATGAAACTTTATCTGAAATCTCATCAGCATCAAGTTCTTCTAAACAGGACGTATATATTTCATCTTCTTGTGCTTTGGTTGTCAATGATGACTTCACCCTCAGCAGTATCTCCCTGAAAAGCAGAAGATGCATACAGTTCTTAGGTCCTAGGTAACAAAAGGATGTAGAGTCATTGGTTAATGGAGGAGTAGTTAGAATAGTTGATGATTGTCGTTGGAGCACTGCAGTGATTAGCTTCAAATGAGATGGGTGGCAACACATGCTGTGTTCGCTCTTGCCTCCCTCTGTGCATAGCTTTTGTGTCATCTCTAGCATCGCCTACTCCACATAGACGCTTATTTCAGAGTTTCCATGCAACAAGGCAGTGTGTGCCTTGATGACAGGTGTAGACAATGCAATCCTAGCTTCCGGACACTATCTCATCCTTGCTGTATTTATAAGCATCTTTATGCCATTATTAATTTATGGCAATAGTGTGATAGCCACCCAATGAAACCATAGCCTAGCTTTAAATCCAGGACTCAAGCAACCACTGGTACCTTCCTGTTCTTCTGTAACATGTCATCCTGCCTCTGCTCCTGCCCCTGGTGACTGCTGATGTCTGGAATCACCTTTCCTTTGGTTGTGTTTTGACCAGATAAATCCAGCCATTATAAGATAAACAGAAGATCAGGCCAAACAGGCCACAGCAGCCTGGTGTATTGATGAGCAACATAAGGAAGAATTGGAACTGTGGGGATCTCCCCACACCCATCGATCTATTTTGGTGGGCAGTAGTGGGATCCCCATCGGGAGACAATTGTGCCATAAGGACGTCACAGTCCAGGGGTTTGCTTCAGTGAGAAGTTTCCTGAGAGACTCTGGATGATGTTAGGAAGGGTCTGTGCTGCAAAGGCCAACGTCATAGAGAAGAAGCCAGTTTATATAAGACACGGGATTAACTCGATCCTGTGCTTGGCATAGTTTTAAGTGCTACACACCTGTGTTTGCCTACTGGGTTTGGTCAGATCACTGTAAACTAATAAAGCACATGGTTAGGTCTCTCATAGTCTCTTTGAGTGATGTTCTTTCAAGATAAATATAAAGCAAAAAACAGAATAAAATGAAAACCAGTAAGCATGCCATGACACTGTGTCCTCTAAAAGCGACATGAAATCTCAACAATATGACTGCCTAAACAAGACCCCCCCCTCCCAAAATGACAACACCAGTTGACATGCTGACATTGATGAGGGGAATTGCACATGGCCCCACTCCTAGATGAAGAGCTCTGTGGTTCCAGAGATGAGCATCCTATATGGCTATCTGATCCCATGTGGTACACACACACACACACACACACACACACACACACACACACACACACACACACAAACACACACCAATCAATCAAACAAGACATTTTCCTCATCAAACAAATTAGTCCACTGCTTTTAGTGAGCCTTGCTCTGTTTTTCAGGACACGGGCAGGATGCAGCCGGATTGCTTAATAGAACATGACATGATAGGCCTGTGGTTTGATTCCCAATATATTCCCGTTGCTTTCTGAAACCTTACTTACTTTCTGAAACCTTACGTTTCTGACCGGCCCTTACTATCTACATTTCTATCTGAATTCTTGTTTTCTAACGTTTACCACAGTGGCCTTAAGCTCTGCTTACGGTCCACTAAGCAGTAGCCCACTATTCCAAACTCTTCCATGCTTCCCACAAACCAGTCTCCAAGCCTAAGGCCCACCCACCTTCTATACCTCTGTCCTAGTTATTGATGTGATAAACACTGTGACCAAACAGAGCTTAGGGAGAAAAGGGTTTACTGTTCATCATTGAGGGAAGTCAGACGGGGAAATCAAGGCCTAAACCTAAAGCCAGGAGCTGAATCAAGCAGAGAGCACCGAGGAATGTTGCTTACTGGCTTGTTCCCCATAGCTTACTCACCTAGCTTTTTGTATACAACCCAGGACACCTGCCCAGGCACAGCACTGTTCACAATGGGCCGAGCCCACCTACACCAATAAGTAATAAAGAAAACGCCCCACAGACTTGTCTACATGCCAATCCGATGGAGGCAATTTTCTCAGTTGAGGTTTCCTTGTCCCAGATGATGTCAGTCAGCTTGTATCAACTTAAACAAACAAAACAAAAACAGCCAACCAGCAGTTAGCTCCTTTTCTCGTCACCTCAATCAAATACCTGCCAAGAAGTAACCGAAGGAGGGTCCTGGGCTCCCGGACCCAGAGCCCAGTCCGTCACTGAGGGGAAGGTATGTGGGCAGGAACAGTTTGCAGCTGTGTTGCTGGAAGCATGAGGGCAATTACTTTCTCCCAGGACCAGGTCAAAGAAAAAACAGAGGGAGGGGAGGGGCCAGGCTGTCACACACTGTCAACCTCAATGCTGCTACCCACCAACCCACTTCCTCCAGCTAAGCCTCACTTCTTTCTTCCTTCCTTTCTCTCTCCCTTTCTTTTCTTTTCTTTTATTTATTTCTTTTTCTTTTTTTCTTTTTTCTTTCTTTCTTTCTTTCTTTCTTTTTGTTTTTTTGAGACAGGGTGTTTCTGTGTAGGCTTGGCTGTCCTTGAAATCACTCTGTAGACTAGGTTAGCCTCAAACTTAGGCCCCACATCTTGAGGAGTCAATGACCTCTCTTAATAGTGCCACCAGCTAGGGAAACAGTACTTAAACCCACGGGCCTGCAGGAACCATTTTGCATCCAAATTAAAAAAATACAAAAATCATGATTAAAAAAACAATCTTAGAAACTCATATCTCTGTTCACCCCCATTTTCCACTTCTTCCCATTAAAGGAAATTACATTAGATTCTAATGTAAATGTATAGTGTTATTAACAAACTATCGCCATGTGTTCTGTGTATTTGTTTCCCATTTCTTATATGAAAGGTAGCACAAAATACTCTTTGTTCAGAACCTTAGCTTTCCTTGTAATAATATACTAAGAATAATAACCACTTTAGTATTTTAAAACAGCTTTCTTCCTCTATTTCTCTCCTTGAAATATATTCAACTTTACTTTTAAAGATTTATTTTTATCTATTTATATTTCATGTGTATGAGTGTTTGCCTGCATGTATGTTGTGCACCGTGTGTGCCTGGTATCTTCAGAGACCAAGAGAGGGCATCAGATCCTATGGAACTAGAGTTACAGAAGGCTGTGAGCCACTGTGAGGGCACTGGGAATGGAACCTGAGTCCTCTCGCAATGCAGTCAACACCAATTCTCCAGCCCTTGAAAGTTTAAAATAGATTACTTTGCATTTTCAATTATGTGTATCTGTGTGTGTGTGTGTGTGTGTGTGTGTGTGTGTGTGTGTGTGTGTGCACGCGCGCTCAAGCATGAGTGCAGTGCTGGATGGAGGCCATAAGGAGGTATCCTCTGGTTCTTATAACCATTTTTCCTCTTCTCAAATCTTAGGTGTAGGGTTTATAATGCAGATGTATCAGCTGGGCATTGGTGGGACACGCCTTTATTCTCAGCACTCAAGAGGCAGAGGTAGGTGGATGTCTGTGAGTTTGAAGCCAGCCTGGTCTACAGAGTTAGTTCCAGGACAGGCTCCAAAGCAATACAGAGAAATCCTGTCTTGAAAAATCAAGAAACAAAACAAAAACAAAAGCAAAAATAATGCAAATGTATCGCTTGGTGCTGGGCACCCACAGCCAGCTATTCTCTGCACAGTGACCAGCTGTAGTTTTCTATAATGGTCTCTGTCTGGTGAAAACAGAAGTTTCCATTGATGAGGGGTGAGAGCTACATATATCTGTGGCTGGAAGGATAAGAATTTAGAATGCAATTAGGAATTATACTGACTTAGGAAAGTGGTAGTGGTAGTAGTCTTGCCTCTGACATTTTTGACCTCATTAGTCCCTGGAAGGTAGCTAGGTTTATAGTACCAGGCACAATTCCCCTCCTGTTGAATGAGACTTTAGTCCAGTTAGAGAGCTGGTAGTTCCCACCAATATGTAAATGCCACTATTGCACACTAGGAATATCTCGTTGTGCTGATCATTGCAGTGGTTCAGAGGCATCACAGCTGGGCAGGACGATTGGTTGCCTCCCTTCTTTGGAAGTTTGCAAGCACCTTTTGGTGTTATAAAAGCTAGTCCCCAGGGAGGGGAAATTTGAGTCTGATTCAGCTTCACTCTTTCTAGACTCTGTGTGAGGTGTGTGGTATCTTCATCAGTAGGAATATATCTTCAGACTCTGGGGGGAACAGCAACAGACCATCGTGCTTGGGGAGGCTCTTGGACTCTCCTGGACAACAGCTTGAAAGGAGGCTTCTCATGCTTGATAATGGGATTTTTGGTAGATTGTTTATGGCTCTTGTGGAGGAGGTATTATCACCCCAAGTGACATGATTTCATTGAAACTACATACTGTGTATGTGCATATATATATATATAACATATATAGTTTTATATAAATATAAAATGTATAATTCCCTGGTAACTTTTCAAGTATCTTTAGTTTTTTGGGTTTTTTTGTTTGTTTGTTTGCTTGTTTTTTCATATTCTCTCCCCCCAGCTATACTGACCTTCCTTCATGCCTTAGTTAAAGCATCCCCTTTCCATTCCTTCCTTTGGTTGCAAACATTTCAAAACAGTATATGATGTGGGATGTCCTTCTGTATGCTGTGAATATATGTTGCTTTTATTGATTGAGAACTAAAGCTGACTTGACCAATGGCCATGTAGAATAGAGCCAGGCAGAAAAATCCAAACAAAGATATGGAGAAGAAGGCAGAGTCAAGGAAATGCTATTTAGCTACTGAAGGGGTAAGATGCCATAACATTACAAGTAAGCCACAGCCATGTGGTGATATACATATTAGTAAATATGGGTTAATTTAATTGTGAGAGTTCAAATGCACTTTGTACCGTAAGATGGCCACAAGCCAGTCAGGACACAAAGTAGGATATTATGGTTTGAAGGTGAACTATCTTTCTCGTTGAATACTTGCTCCCCAGCGTGTGGTAATGTTTTTGAAAATCTGTGGATTCTATAAGAGGTGAAGCCTCATGGAAGGGCCCTCCAGGGCTTGCGGCCTATAATCCATCCCCATATCATCTCCTCTCTCTGCATCCTGATATGTGGGAATTCAGCTCACACTCCTACTGCCAAAGCCTTCACCATCTTGGTAGACTGTACCTTCAAGATGTGGGTCAATGTGGTGGTTGGGATGTGAATGGCCCCGACAGACTCTTAACATTTGGATGTTTGGACGCTGTTAGTAGAACTGTTTGAGAAGGATTAGAAGGTATGGCCTTGTTAGAAGACGTGTGGCTCTTGGAGATGGTCTTTGAGTTTCAAAAAAAACCCACTTAGTCTTTCGCTGCCTGCTGCCTGCTGCCTGTGGGATAGTATGCAAAGCTCTCAGTACTGCTCCAGGTCATGCCTGTCTGCTTCCCACCAAGATGATCATGGAGTAATCCTCTGAGACTGTAAACAAGCACCAAAATTAAATGCCTTTTGTTTTTTCTATATGTTGCCTTGGTCCTGGTGTCTTTTCATAGCAATAGATAGTGACTACAGCAATTGGGTGTGCTCTCGCAATATTCTTGTCAGGAATACAGTCATAGCAACAAGGAAAGTGGTACAGCATTTGAAAATGTGCATACAGTGTAGTAAAAGAGAAATGAAGTAAGAATAAGTCTAGACAGTGCTGTGTGTTTATCCTTTAGAATTGCAGCCTGGGATAAATATAGGAGACAATGGATTGGGGGTGGGGAGAGAGATACAATCATTATGTCATTGTTTCTTATAGAACAAAGAACACCCTGATAGGCAATTGACTAAATAATAATAAAATTGACTAAATAATAATCTTACAAGGCCAATCTTGTCTATAGAAAGTGTTTCAGGACAGCCAGGGCTACACAGAAAAACCCTCTTTCAAAACAAAAAACAAACAAAAGGGTTGCTATGTCTATGCATATTAATGGTTTCAGGAAAATGTGATGCCGAGCAGTATGCAACCAGGATCTCCACATGTGCAAGGGAAAAAATGTGTGAAATCATGCACGGGAATGCTAACTTAAGAACATGGAAGAACTTAGTTTCATTTTCATGATCTAATGTGGCTAACTTGTGAGCGGATATGTTATTTATCAGATTCATAAGAGGCAGAAGATGTTCCCACCCTCCCTTCCTCCATTCACTAAATAAGATGCTCTCCCATGTTTGCTGTGACCACTGCCCAGCCATAGCAGATGCACTGATGTTTGTTGTTCGTTCGGCTTGTGCCAGATGCTTTTGTAAATGCTTCACAGGGACTCCATACTGTAACCCTCAGCACAGGCAAGGAGGGCAGAGTTACCCTGCCTCACTCTGCCAGGAAGGATGGGGAGGGTTCCTTAAGATAAGAGCCTATCCCAGGCTACACAGATCTAATCGGGTGTATCCTGATCCGGACAGCAGGTCTCTGGGGCGCATGACCTCCATCCCTGTGGAATCGCATTTCATATGCACCCACATTAGGCTCTTCTCTTGCTTTGTAACTTTCTGGCTTCCCTGGAGTTCTTTAGTGTGTGTTTCCACAGACTATCTTAGTGGATTCTAATTCACAGTTTTTGTTGGATAGATGAATGAATTTATTTTAAACTAGAGTTGCTCACCTTTAGCAGCACCTTGTACATTGCCTAGTGTAAAAGTTTCTGACCAGACCAGTCAGGCCCCTTCCATTTGCTCTAACAGGAATAACTAGCCAGATATAGTCTCGCTCTCCTCTCCTCTCCTCTCCTCTCCTCTCCTCTCTCTCCCCCCTCCTCTCTCTCTCCTCCTCTCTCTCCTCTCCTCTCTCTTTCCTTCTCTCCTCTCTTTCTCTCCTCTCTCTCTCCTCTCCTCTCCTCTCTCTCTCTCTCCCTCCTCCTCTCCTCTCCTTTCCTCTCCTCCTTTCTCCTCTCCTCCCCTCCTCTCTCCTCTCCTCTTCCCTTCCCTCCTTTTCTCTTCTCTCACTTTACCTGCCCCCTCCCCCTCCTTCCTTTCCTTTTCACTCCTTTTCTCTTCTATAGTTGTTTGCTTTTTGAGAAGAGGTCTCATGTAGCATTGCCTATAACCAAATTCACTATATAGCCAAGGATGATGTTGCATTTCTGATCCTCCTGTCTCTACCTCCCATATGCTAGAGATACAGGCACACACATCAAGGCTAGCTTGTGCAGTGCTGGGGACTCAAACTCCCAGACTTGTGCATGCCCGGCAAGCATTCTACCAACTGAGCTAGTTCAAAGCTCCCAGGCACACATTTTTCTGCCCCTTGTCTTGAGCCACCATTCATTCCAGTAGAGGAGTAGCAATTTTCTGAGGACAATTTATAACATCTACATTAAATGCCCTGTGTACAGCAGGCTGTGCCCTTGGTAGCTGCTGAAGAGATAAAAACTGAGTTTTCTCCACAGGTTAAAGCAGGAGGCAGGGCGGATGTGCCCCCACCATTACACAATTATACCAGCAATAGAGTAGTACTCAGGTCCCCAGACATCTCAGAAAGAGAGGACAGGTTCCCCTAACAACAATTCTGGAAGACTTCCCAGGGAGGGTGGCAATGGCTGGCTAAATGTAAAAGGTAAGCGAGGGTGGGGAAGTGACACAAAGCCAACCAGAATTTGATTCCTGGAGCCCTTGGAAAAACCAGATAGTGCGGCTCCCAACTGTAATCACAGGACTCCTTCAGCAAGCTGGAGAGTCAGTTGCATGTTTGCATATGCAGAGGTGGGTGTGGTGGCAAAAACAAGAGAAACCATGTCTCAAAACAATCAGGAAGAAGAGAGCAAGCTCCAGAAAAGCTGCTCTGCCTTCCCAGTTGTCCACAGTCCTTCTTCATGCTCACCATGCCACGTGTGCTGGCTCTCTCCTCCTCCTCCCTCTACACACACACACACACACACACACACACACACACACACACACAGAGAGAGAGAGAGAGAGAGAGAGAGAGAGAGAGAGAGAGAGAGAGAGAGAGAGAGAGAGAGAGAATACTCTAAAACATAAAATAATAAATAGTGAGATTGAGGCAGGTGAATGTTAAGGGCCAGACTCAATGGGGAGAAGTCACAGGCTACATACACCCTCTACATCAGAAGCTTGAAGGAAAGTCTATTTCATCATTTTGAGGAAATGATTATCTGATAAGAGCCATAACCATGTCTATGTGGATGAGTCAATTAAAAATAACCCAGAAAATGAGGGAATAGGAATCATGTGTGAAAAGAAGTATGTACATGCGCATGCACACCAGGGCAGGCCTATGTGAGTGGACGAGACGAAAGACAATAGGAACAGTTATATGTCATGGAGAATTAAATCTGGCTACAGGTCAGATTTGCCTTCTGACGGGCTGAGCAGTAATTGCAGTAATTGTTGACATGGCCCTTTCCTCTGGTTGGCCTCATGAAGGAATTCCCATCATAAGTTGGGTGGCCAGATCCATGTGGCGTTGGAGTTGTTCCCTCAAGAATTGTCCAGGGGCTGAAAACCTTCACAAGCTTCAAGTGATACTTTCTATAAGCTCTGAAAAAACTGGAACCTTCACAATTATTTCAGACCAAGTAAATATATATGGTTAATATATAGTATTCATATATATAATTATATACTAACAGCACTTTTCTTTTTGGGACTCTAAAATCTTGTCTGCACACAAGCAGAGTTTCCACACCCAAACTCATCTTTCAGTATCTTAAAAGGCCAGAGTCACGGTAGCATCATGGGACATGCTGCCACTGCTGACTGTCTTGGGATGTCCTGGGAGGCAAATTTTAGTCAAATAGTTATATTTAAAAAATAAAAACAAATCAAGAAGTATTTGTTTCGTTGATTCATTGTAGTGTTCTCTTTTTATTTCTATTTTATTGATTCCAGCCCTGAGTTTGATTATTTCCTGCCATCTTCTCCTCCTGAGTGCATTTGCTTCTTTTTGTTCTAGAGCTTTCAGGTGTGTCATTTGGTTGCTAGTGTGAGACCTTTCTAATTTCTTTATGTAGGCACTTAGTGCTGTGAACTTTTCCTCTTAGCACAGCTTTCATTGTGTCCCTTAAGTTTGGGGTTGTGCATTCATTTTCATTGAAGTCTAGGAAGTATTTAATTTCTTTCTGTATTTCTTCCTTGACCCAGTGGTAATTCAGTAGAATTATCAGAAGTAAGTAAAGTGATTTGAGTTTCCTCTGAATCTGGGGTTCTCAACCTTCCTAATGCTGTGATGCTTTAATACATTTCCTCATGATGTGGTGGCCCCCAACCAACCATAAATTATTTCCTTGCTACTTCATAACTGTAATTGTGCTACTGTTGTGGGTGGTAATGTAAATATCTTATATGTAGGGTAGCTGATCCCCCTAGAGGATCATGACCCACAGGTTGAGAACCATTGCTCTACACCTTTAGAGACTGGTTTTCAGCTCCTGTCCATTAAACAGTTGCTTGCTGGCCTCAGGCTGTTCCAGGCAGGAAGCAGATGGAGCTTTGTGTTTAACACACAATACATTCTTGGCACAGGTTAAGTGCAAAAACACTAAGTCCCTCACTCAAGGTCATGGTGAAGCTCATTACAGATTTCTTTTATAATGAGTAGGTTTGCTTTCACTAGCTAACTGATGAAACATACTGTCAATTCAGGATGGGTATAATTTGTATTTGATGTTCAGCCTGGCTGGTTAGATAATACATTTCCCATCCCCAAACGGCATGTGTCTTCTGGCCTCACACCTCATGGGCCTAGTTGTGTGGACTTGAAGAGAGCCATTGCCTATGTTCTGTTAATAAGGTGGGACAAGATGGTGGGATGGCCAGATGTTAGGGCACCGATGTCATGATGGTTAATGGGTCTTGCACATCTGATCTATTGATTTATTTGACTTTCCTTACCCCTACCCCAACAGCATTCTCACCAGCCCTCCCTTAAATTCACCTCCATCACTTTCTGTCTGAATGGTCAAAGGCACAGGCTGGGTTGCCTATACTGTCACTAGGAAGAATACCTCATCCATGAGCAACACAGAGCTGTCAGGACATGTCACTCACTAGGACTTCCTGACCTTAGTGTTATTGCCACGTGGAGCTGGACAACTTTCAAAATTTTATTTCAAGTACCCGTATGTTGTATATATGAGAATATATTCTCCCTTATTCCTCCTAGCCACACTTTTCTTTTCTGGTTCCCTTCCCCCTCCCCCTCCTCTGTCTAGTCAGCTTTATTTTCATGTTCCATATATGGTGATTATTGTTATCTGTCAACTAGGAAGAATCTAGATCCATCTGTAAAATAGGCCCTTAGGCATTGTAGGCATACTTGTGAGGGACTATTTTGTTTAGGGAAAGAGGAAGATCCCCCTTAATTGTGTGCAGGACCATTTCCTGTAAATGCAGGACCCTGGACTGTAAAACCAGAGAAAGTGAGTTTCGCAGCAGCTTGTGCTCATCACTCTTTGCTTCCTGGATGTGGCCGTGATGTGAGCAGCTGCTCTAAGCTCCACTTTGCACCGTGATGACTGTACCATGAACTGCAAACCAAAACAGAGCCTTTCTCCTTCAAGTTGCTTTTTTTCAGAGTGTCTTATTAGAGCAACCAGGAAAGACACTAAAAGCGTTCTAAGTTGTGTATGTACGACTTTATGTATATCTCTACAACACATACACTATGCAGCCTTCTGAGACTGACTTCAGCTATTCAATATGATTGTGTATGTTATTTCCAGGTGTTTGAAGCTGAACCGTTCTTGTGGGATATGTTCTGGGTATCAAAAGTCATTCTCCACCGTCCCTGGCCACTGCTCATTAGATGCCAGCAGCAGCCCTAAAGATTGTGAGAAAATCTGGAAGTTTACAGAACCTGGGCCTGGTAAGTGGTCCATGCCTGGCATCTCAGCCCTTGGAAGGCAGAAGCAGGAGGATCATGACTTTCAGGCTATCCTTGGCTACATACTGAGACCCACCTTAAGAAAGGAAGGAAGGAAGGAAGGAAGGAAGGAAGGAAGGAAGGAAGGAAGGAAGGAAGGAAGAAAGGAAGGAAGGAAGAAGCTGGACGTTGGTGGCACACACCTTTAATCCCAGCTCTCGGGAAGCAGTGGCAGGTGAATCTCTGTGAGTTCCAGGCCAGCCTGGTCTACAGAGGAAGTTCCAGGACAGGCTCCAAAGCAATACAGAGAAACCCTGTCTTGAAAAAGAAAGAAAGAAAGAAAGAAAGAAAGAAAGGAAGGAAAGGAAGGAAGGAAGGAAGGAAGGAAGGAAGGAAGGAAGAAGGCCAAGCATGGTGGTATGTGCCTGTAATCCCAGCACTCAGGAGAAAGTAACAATTCAAGACCAGCTCAGGCTGTGAAATGGGTCTAAGGTACATAGTGAGCCCTTGCTATTGTCAAATGTGTCCTGAGAGACACAGCCTCCAGTTGGAACCATTTTCTGCATCTGTGTCCCATGAGAATCTGAGAAACTCACAACAACCCAAACTCTCTCTCTTCAGATTGTGGGCCTTGACTTCAGAGGGGAAAGGACTTCTACTGGACTGTGCACCTCACTGTAGTGAAATTGTACTTAAGTCAGCCTCTAACTGAGGCTCTTCATTGTTTGAAACCACCTTAACAATTTTGGGGTGGGGGTTGAGACTGGGTTTCTCTGTAACTTTGGAGCCAAGACCAGGCTGGTCTCAAACTCACAGAGATCGGCCTGCCTCTGTCTCCCGAGTGCTGGGATAAAGGCATGCACCACCACTGCCCAGCACCAGTTTCTATGGCTATCTGGCCAGTTTCTCCTCGAATGACATCTCTGCTTAGCCTCTGTCTTCTCCCCACACTTCTTATAGATAGAATCTGCTCACTTATCCAAGTATCTGAGTCAGCTGGAAGCAAGGCTAGTCTAAGCCAGGTGAATGTATAGGAAGTTCAAGGTCAGCACATGTTGTTTGTCTCAAAAAAAAAAAAATTAATTAAAAAATTAAAAAATTTAAAAAAAAATAAGAAGAGGAGGAAGAAACAAAAAAAGGGGTGTTTAATTTAAAAATAAAATTTAAATGCTAGTTGTACAAACCAGCAATAAATGCTCATCTATAATTCCTTCATCTTCTCAGCTGTATAATTCAAGGTAATAAGATCAACGATAGAAAAGAAAGCAAGTAAGTCCACAAACTACTCAAGCCACAAAGAAATAGAACTGGGTGTCAACTCAGCATTTAATGTGTGGGAGGCCCAGAGCCGGATGTGAAAGCCACAGCACCAGCTTTCATGGGCGCTGGATTTAACACTTCCCTCGAGGGAAGGCCTTGGCCATCTGACCAGCCCTGCTTGTGTGGATGTCTTGGTATGGGATCTCTTCCCAGGTGACACTGTACCTCTACCTGTAGGAAATATATGCCATACTGATTCTTGTAAGGGTCTTAGTAGCTGTTTTCCAGGAAGTATAATCCATGTCAACTGTCTGTATCTATATTATCTGTATCTATCTATATCATCAATATCAGTTACCTCAGGTATGTCAGTTATCCCATGTATATCTGTATCTATATTGTCTACATTTATGTCAGTTAGCTCATGTATACCTATATCTACATTTCTATACAAGTACTATACAAGTTAGTACTTGTATACCTATATCTATACTATCTGTATCTATGTCAGTTATCTCATATATATCTATATATCCTATGTAAGTCATCTCATGCAAATATATCTATATGTATCTGCAGAGACAGAATCTTCTACGTAACTCAGGTAGACTTGAAATCAAACTCTTCTGTGTTCGTTTTCCAAAGATCTGGGGTAACAGATTCATGCCTCCACATGCAAACACCCAACTCAATTACAATTATGATGTAAACAGCACTTGAGTTTTACATTTTTTTGTAATGTGAGATTTTGTTCTTCCAAGTGCAACAGCTCTAGAGGAAGAGCCAGGAAAGGACAACAATGACAATATTTATAGAAGGGGACCACATTGAAATGAAAATTATTTCTTTAGTCACCCATTTTTCTGCCACTGGTTGCCAATTATGATTTTGCCAACATCCTAAGGATATTTCACATGGTTCTCAGGAATTTTTTAACATGGAATTGAGCAAGGTTCAGACATTATGTGACCAGTGGAGCAGAGGAGTAGCATTGGCATGGAGAATCATAGGATGTCCAAGAAACTAGGAAGTCTTGGTGTTTCCCTGCCTTTTTGCATATAGCCTTGGTGAGTTGAGCTGTTTCTAGTTTCATTCAATCAAGTGTGTTTGTTTACTTTCTGGTTTAGAGGGTCTGGAGTTGAGGTTTAAGGTAGTAAGTATGACTCTTATGTGAAGATGCCTCAAACAATGCCGTTAGGGACAGGTTTGTAAAATCCAAAGGTTGAGAAAAGGGGAAAGCCTTTGGAACAGGGGTGAAGTGGGGGGGGGGCACATAAGGGGCGGGGCATGAAGGCAGAGGTCATGAGAACGTGAGGGTTCAGAGTCATACAGCTTTGGGATTACTCAGTAATATTATTTGCATTGTTTGGAACAACAATGAAAGCAAATACTGAAAAAGTTCAATTGTGGTTTAGCCTGATTGGAAATGGAGGATGGCACAGGGCGAAGCAAGACAGACCTGAGGACTATGTGTGAAGGGTAAAATTACTTTTAAGATTGATTTATGTTTGCTTTATATGTATAGGTGTTTTGCAGGCATAAATGTCTCCACATGTGTTCTGTGCCCTCGGAGGTCAGAAGAGGACATCAGATCCCCTGGAAATGGAGTTACAGATAATTGTGAGCTGCCTTTTAGGTTCTGGGAATTGAACACGGAACCTCTACAAGAGCAGCAAGTGTCTTAACCACTGAGCCACCTTCCCAGCTCCTCAAAGAAGTATTTTAATTGAAAACCCAGTCTTCTTTGTTTTTCTGCATCATGCTATGTTTGTAAAGTCTTCTGTACTGAGCCCTAGACACCATGCTAATGAAAATTATTTTCTTTCATTTTTTTTTTTTTTTTTTGTAAGCACCCTCAACTCAAATCAACACATTCCATTTAGCTGGGGATTCAAGCAAACACAGTAGTTAGAATTACTTTTGACTCAGTATGTGATAGAAGTTACTGATGTAAAATGTCCCCCATATGCTCATATGTTTCAATACTTGGTCCCTAGCTGGTAGTGCTGTTTGGGGAGGTTATGGAACCTTCAGGAAGTAGGGCCTTGCTGGAGGATGGGCCTTGGGATTTTTACAGTCTGCCCCTACTCCTGCCTGTCCTCTCTCTACTTTCGGACTGTGATCACGTGGCCCCATGCTCCCACTGCCCTGCCCTCTGCTTTGTAAGGCACTGTATTCCCTTGAAACTATGAACCAAAACAAACCCTTTCTCTCTAAATTGCTTTTGTCAAAGTATTTTGTCCCAGCTACTAACTGCAAAGTAACTAAGACAGTTATCAACTTATTCTCATTGCTAGTTAGTTTTACTTTATATCAATTTGACAAGCATTTTTGAGGATTGATGTTGCCAGTGCTGTTACTGTTACTGCACCTTTATAAATGCTTTTGGAATCTCAAACCATAGCACATAAGAAGTGAAGAAAGAGTGACAGTAAAGCCTGGAGACAAAGTAGGCTTAACTCCACCGCTCTTTCCCCCTCATCTAGAAACGTATTATAGTTATTTTTCTGGGTTAACAAAATGACTCAGTAAAAACAGGTGCTTACTGCCAAGCCCGATGACCTGAGTTCAGTTCCCCTGGTGGAACGAGAGAATAACTACATACAAGTTGTCTTTGACCTACATTCTTTCCTTGGCCTGTGTGCATGCACACATACATGTGTGTGTGTGTGCTCATTCAAGTTTGCCCACAGAGACACAAACCTCCACAGGGCTTACTTGTGTGTGCATACACAAGTAAGTAAGTAAGTAAGTAAGTAAGTAAGTAAGTAAGTAAGTAAATAGATGTGATAAATGTTTTTAAGGTTTGCTACTCTGTTTCATAAACAACTTTGTGGTTAGGTTTGTTTTATTTTGTTTTTCTGGTCAGCAGTTAGTTATCACAACCATGTTGAGACAGGCAGTGTTTGTCATTCCACAGAGGATGCCAGACTAACCACTATTTCCTTTTACTCTAAGGAACATAAGGAATGAAGAAATCGAAACAGACACCCAAGTTAATCATATAGTGCATGGAATTGCCAAGCTAACTCGATAAATAAAATGCTATACGGGATGGTGGTGGTGGTGCATGCCTTTAATCCCAGCACTCGGGAGGCAAAGGCAGGTGAATCTCTGTGAATTCGAGACCAGCCTGGTCTACAAGAGCTAGTTCTAGGACAGTCTCCAAAGCTACAGAGAAACCATGTCTTGAAAACAAACAAACAAACAAAAAGTATAAATAAATAATTTTTAAAGGTAGGGGTAGGCAGGCATGTAAGACAGCTTAGTGGCTAAAGGTGCTTGTTGTGAAAGACAGACCACCTAAGTTTGATGAGACAGTCCATGTTAAGATAAAAGGAGAGGACAGACTCCACAAAGCTTTCCTCTAGCTCTACATGTATGCCATGGGATATGTGTGCTCACACATACATGACACACACAAAATAATAACCAAAGGTTAAAGTTTAAAAAAGGAAGATCCTGAGGAAAAAGTTGTAAAGGTAGATTTGTTTATATAACAAGTAGATTCAGGTACTGGAACTATGCCTCTGCAGTTCGACAGTCGCTGCTCTTCTGGGGGTCCTGAGTTCAGTTCCCCCCCCACCCCTAGTGGGACAGCTCACACCTGCCTGTGACTCCAGTTCCAGGGGATTGGATGCCCCTGTGGAGACAGGGTGCATGCAGTCATGGGCACACACCCTCCTCCCATCCACCCAATACATACCATTAGAAATAAATGTAAAAGGTAGATTACATTAAGAGATGCAATGCTTGTGATACACAAATATGGCAGAAACCCTGAAATGACGGCTTGTAGCACATGCCTAGAGATCCTTAGGCTCACTCATTGTATCCCATACCAGCTTTTCCACCCTCCCCTCCTCACTTTCTCTCTGCTTTCCATCATTCACCAGAACCTATTCTTAGTGTGCAATTATGGTGGGTGCTGTGAACTCTGATACACAAAGGTTAACATATTGTTACCATTTTCCCTCTTACATTCAGCTTTTCTAGAGAGACAGATATGAAACCCATTATTGTGCAGAGAGAAATCTGATGTGCGTGCAAGGTACAGTGTCACTCAGAGAGGGCACAGCTGTGAGTGAGGCAAGGATATCAGGTTTCAACCTTGGGAATCTGCCCTAGGGAGGCGGGCCAAGTTCATAGCCATACCTTTCATTTGCTCAGTGAGCCTCTATCAAGTGAAACAGTGTGCTATGTATTGGGATTTGGACAAGGCATGCTTGAAGTGATAAGATTATTTGAAGGTGACATAGGCCAGTAAGGTACTGAAAGAAAAATAAAAGCCCCCCCTCAAATTGTGCAATGTGAAGAGAAACCCAAGCATTAATATTGAAGGCAACTGTCCTACAATTCAGAAGTGATACAATGTGCAAACTGTGTGTCATATAACCCTGGGAAGGAAATAAAAGATGTAAGGTCATATCCTATCACTAAAGACATGATTATCACACTAAAGCTACAAATGCCCTCTAATCAACTTAGATATAGATAGATACACACACACACACACACAGTTGCTTTCTGTTTGTTTGCTCAGTCTGCTTTCTTATAGAATTTAGTACTACCAGCCCAGGGATGGCATCACCCACAATGGACTGAGCTGTCCCTTATCCATCACTAATCAAAACAATGCCTTACAGCCCAATCTTATGGAGGCATTTTCTTAATTGAGGTTCCCATCTCTCAGATAACTTTAGCTTGTGTCGAGATGACATAAAACAACCCAGCACAATATATTAGATTTCTGAACTGCATAAACATGTTCCAGAACACACTCTATAACAACTATTGTCACACTGTCTTGGAATAATCAAGGAATGTCAAATAGCCACATCAACAGGGTCTGGAAGGCTTGCTTGGGGTAGGAATGCAGTGCCACAATAGTTGGCATTAGTCAGACAGAGAATCTGGGGTTGAGGGAGAGCTGGGGGGCTGTGACAGGGGCTGTCCAGGCAGGAAATGGCTTGTGGAAAGACAATGTGGGTAGACCTTAAGGCACAGCAAGTCACTCATGATGGCTGTGTGAGGAATGCCTGAGACAGGGAGGAGGAGGGATGTAGAGAACAACTGTGATTCTGTGGAGAAAGAAGAGCTAGAGTGTTTAGGGTAACCTTTTTCTCCTGAAGGATGGAGAGAGTTGACTCAAAAGCTTAACCGTGCTTACTCTTTGTGAGCTGAGTTTGGGAAAATCACAACATCAGAGCACAGAGCAGATTCAGTACCCCAAATTCAGAAACCACTGCAGTCGTCAAGGTGACAGGTGATACATACATGCCAACTGGTATGGCCTGACACAAAGTCACCCCTTGCAAAGCATGACAACCAGTGGGTGAAGTCAGGGATACATACAGTGGGGAAGGACAGAGAGAAAGAGGGAAAGAGGAAAAGAGGCAGGAAGGAAGGGAGGGAGAAACAACTGGGGACCTTATAAATGCAAAGCAAATCATGAATGGAGCCCTACACCTATAATCCCCAGATTTGGGAAGCAAAGGTAGGAGGATTGCCTTAAAGTCAAAGCCAGCCTGAGTTACAAGGACAGCCTGGTGAGTCAGTTTCAAAATACATTGTGAAAAGGGGGCTGCAGGCTGGCGATCTATACCAAGAGTGGATCAGAGACAGCACTTGATGGATGCAAGAAGACAGAGGAAGGCCCAAACAAACCCCAGAAGTTGATTAAGTGGAATGAATAAACAATGCCTTGCACCAATCATCTAGTGAGTGGTCTGGAAAGGTCCCCCACGCACACTGCAAGCCAGTGAACTGCAACTGGGATGCTCAGCACCGTTAGCTGAGGAAGGTCAGAGGCATGGTAAGGTGTCTGAGCAAGCAGAACAGCTTCCCCAAGTGTCCACTACTGGTCTTTTATGATATTTGGCTATGATGGTAGGACACCCTCAATATTAGAGGGTGTCATGGGCTGTATGGTTTTAGCTACATGCTCCCCCCAACCCCGTGCACCTTTGAGAGGGGGGATCCCAGCTCTCTCACTTTTCTTGAACTCTTATTGTGTGTCTCAAGCTGGCCTTGAGTGTTTTGGTTCGCCTCGTGCTTCAGCTTCCATGGTAATCAGTTTCCATGGTATTGGGACAACCAGCTTGAGCCATCATACCTGGCTCCATTATAATTTTTCAAGCTGGCTGGGAGGCAGATAGATCTCTGTGAGTTTGAGGCCAACCTGGTCTTCAAAGAGAGTTCCAGGACAGGCTCCAAACCTACAGAGAGACACTGTCTTGAAAAAAAAATTTAAAAAAAAAAAATTTCTTTTTTTCCATCTGCAACCAGACTCCTGGCTGTTTGCTTTTTACAGGTGCAACCCAGTCTGCCTCTGGAGGAGGGAGAGTCTTGTGTATTCCCAAACACAAGCGTTTCTCAGAAACAGGTGCCAGATAAACAGACTAGGAAGCCTCTGCAGGAAAACTCCCCTTTCTGGAGTCTTCTGGGTGCTGCTCCTTGAATTACTAGCCAATCCCCTCTATGCTCCCTTCCATTTCTCTATTGTCTTTCTGATTGCTGATGGTGGTTGAGTCAGTGCCAGGGTGCTGGTTACTAAAATACCTGTGTCCTGCAAGATTTCCCAGTGCAGTCTGTGTGGTCAGCTTCCCACATCCAGTGTCTAAGGGAATAAAGCAAGCATTCAAGCACAGTAGGAGAGTCCAGATAAGTGTCCTTGCCCTTGAGGGCCTTAATAAGGCATGACATGGCCCTGTAATGACAGCAGGGGTCGTTAAGCTTTCGTGGACACATAGATTCTTTTGGAAAGTTGAAAGGAAGTTCATTTCCTTCATGGACCAGCAGCACAGGTAACAGTGTTAAATCCAGGGCATTGTGGACTTCCTAAATTCTGAAAACAAATAATGTTTCTGAGACTAGGTTCAGATCCTGCTGTCTGTCTTACATGGATTCTGCCAGGCCCAAATATGACAGCATGGACTAGAGGCTCCACAGAGATGGTGGGATACACAACCAAGGAAGGGACCATAAATACTGTGTCAGCTTCAGGTTTGCTTCGGAGAACAGAGTTGCAGCGAATTCCCTGCCGAGCTCTCTGGTTGGGTGTAATTCTGGTGTTTTTAAAAAGCTGGCGAAAGTACTGTTTTCACCATACGCTACAACCTTCAGAATTTCAGTTGTAGTTTGTTCTCACCTGAACTATTGCTTGGCTTTCAAAAAAGCTTGTTTTACCCCCCACCCCCCACCCCACCCCATGTAATTGCTTAACAGGGAGACTTCGGATCCCTATCACTTTCACTTGCCAGGAAAAAAAAAAGCAACAGTAACAATAAACAATGAAAGTGAACTATGAAAACAATGTTTTCATTTTGTTTAGGCTCCAGGTGCTAGTGTCCCTGCCTCTGTGTGATTTTACAGCCAGAACTGAATCAGAAAGGTAGGGTGTGTGTGTGTGTGTGTGTGTGTGTGTGTGTGTGTGTGTGTGTGTGTGTGTGTGTGTGTGTGTGTGTGTGTGTGTGTGAACAACATTGTGTCTCTCGTGCTGATTGATGCGATCGCTGCGAAAGGGTCTCCCTTTGACAGGCACCTGATTAGTATAGATGTTTTCCTGCTCCGACCTACCCCCCCCCCCCCAGGTCTACTGATGTTCCCAGTGGCCTGGACAGCCAGCTGTCCCTTGTCATCTGACCTCCTAGAAATGAGGACATTCCGAGATCCTGCTCCCGGCTTCCTTGCTGAGTAGGGCTCTGCCCCTGCCTCCTTTTGGGGGGGGGGTCCTCTGGATAGCTAGCTGGAGCGGTGGAGCTCCAAGCGGTCCCCAGATGACATGGACCCGAAACTGGAACTCGGTTTCTGAGGGGGGTGTGCCTACAGTTACCGCTGCCAGGTGGATTTCACGCTCTCAAATGAACAATATAACCGAAAGCTGCTTAGCTGCCCGGCGTTCTCTTAAGTCCAGACAATTAGTTGTCCATCAACAACTAGGAAGGACATTGCTGGCATCGTTAGGATACGGTCGGGATTCCGTCCACTCAGGTGGGGCGGAGGGGACACTGACCCTTGCTCTGCCTCGGGACCTTCCTCGAGCTCCCCGGGCCCTCTCAAGGCCACCGGGCCCTCGGTGTCCCCTGAGACCCTGTGGCGGACGCAGCACTGGGCATGCTCGGGCGTCTGCGGGCCGGGCTGGTCGCTGCGCCTCCACCTGGCTGGCCCGCCTCCCTGGCTGGCGGCACAGCACCTGGCGGTGCCCTGCAGGGGGAGGAGACGGCGCGGGGCGGCGCTGCGCGTTCCCGAGCTGCGGCCCAACTCCCCCCCCCCTTTCCTCCCGGGGGTGAAGTTTTTGAATTGGGGGGGGGGGTGAGGAGACGCAGACCCGGGCGCAGAGCAGAGTTCCTGGAAGGAGGAGAGAGTGGGTGCCCACAGCATGGCGTGCTTGGGGACCTCGTCCCCTGGGGCCACCGAGAGTCCCGAACCTGAGCAGGTGAGCGCCTCCCCACCTGTGGCGATGATGGGCTAGGGTTGGAATCCGGGAAAACCAGGAGACTCTGGGACTACGCGGGGCGCCCGGGGGCGCCCGGGAGGGGACCCTGTCTCATCTCAGGGTCTCGTTGCTCCCAGACGGTGGACTAGGGTTTGGCTCCCAACCCCAGCGTCCCCGGGGAGCAGGGAAGGGAGGATCGTCTACTCCGAACATTCTCGCATGAAAAGCAACTCCGGGCGCGGGGCTCCGTGCGGGCCCAGCCGCGTCTGGAGTCTTTGGGTTTCGTGTTCACCGCCATGCGGAACTTGCCGGAGAACACGACCCACGCCCGCTGCACCTTTAACGGGGAAGTCACCCGGCTGGGAAAGTTAACCTTCAGTTAGGTTTTCTTTCTTTTCCTCTCCGAAGGTGAGTCAAGAGTAGGGAGCGGAGGGGCAAGGCGGCATGCTTTCGAAATTGGGGCATAAAAATGCAGAGCCCTCAGGTACGGTAGCTGTGCCAAGGGGTGGCTCGAGGTGGGAATCTCCCCCGCCCCCCATCTCTGGCATCCTAGAAGCAGCAACTTTTGCCAAGAAAATAATAATAATAAAAAAACAAAAAACAAACAAACAAAAAACCCCACAGGTGCCTGGGGAACACAACGGTAGCTTCCCGTCTCTTTCCTGCCGCCCCACAGCCGGGACGCCTCTAAAGCCTGCGGCTGTCAGCAGAATAGGGTGTGCGTGGAATGCA
The DNA here is from genome assembly GCA_030556225.1 of Cricetiscus sungorus. NCBI lineage: Eukaryota > Metazoa > Chordata > Mammalia > Rodentia > Cricetidae > Cricetiscus > Cricetiscus sungorus. The sequence goes on along the minus strand of JANBXA010000600.1, from coordinate 62,695,322 downwards.
TCCCGGAGGGGACCCGAGAAACCATAGCTGTCCTGGGAGAAGGGGTAAAGAGTGGGGGCTGGGCGCGGGGGGCGTGTCAGAGGGAGGAAAATACCACTTTTGCTTACTTTTTGAGGCTAAAAAAATCTATGTGTATTCGTGATCTACTTTATGAAAAGGAAAAATACCACATTTTTACAAGTGCACCACAGAGCAGGCTGGAAACGTTGGTTTACCTAGCTTCACATCTATCTGTAAGCCCATTCTTGTCTTTGCTTAAGTTTCACCTTCTAGTAAAAGCTCCCAGGAATGTAGACCTCGTAAAAAGACCTGCAACCCTCTGTGTGTGTGTGTGTGTGTGTGTGTGTGTGTGTGTGTGTGTGTGTGTGTGTGTGAGAGAGAGAGAGAGAGAGAGAGAGAGAGAGAGAGAGAGAGAGAGAGAGAGAGAGAGAGAGAGAGAGAGAGAGAATGAGCCTGTGTATGAGCATGTTTGAGGGCACTCTCATTTTCTTGCAGTCGCTGGGTTTTGATTTGGTTTGTTGGAAAGTAAGTGTGGTCTGTCTAAATTTGGAAGCAGTGTCCTGCCTTCCTAGGGGTTGCATGTTCTCACTGCAGGAGGTGGCCAGTCCAGGTAGGCTTCAGTACGGGGAGTGTGAGGGAGGCAGGCTCAGGGTAAAGGCAGATTGCTGCCCCAGCACTTCAGGCCTCTGTAGAATCTGCTGACCTGGGCTCAGCCCACTGCATCTCTAAGGAAGCCCATGTTCTATGCTGGAAGGGAATGCAAAGTTAAACCGGAACATCACAATCCCCGCACCTCGGGCGACTCAAGTACAGAGCACGGGATTCTCTTCATTCAACCAGCTGAGGGTGAAGAAATGAGCTGTGTGTCTGGATTGTAGTTGACTGTTTGTTAACTTGGGATGTTTCTCGTGGCTCTTCTTGTTAAGACACAAATACATACGTTTCCTAATCCGCGCATTGTGTAGTAGGCTCCACACTGGAACAGGGGACAGGTTCCCTGTTTGGGACCCAGGGAAACGCTGAATTCTGAGTCTGTTTGCATTTCTGTGGGGTGGCTCAATCAGCATTGTGTTTTTTTCTTTATTCAGTACCTGGTTGTAATTTCCTTTCACGTTGACCAGTGAGCTCATTAGGCCGGTGACTTCTGATAACTGAAGAGAATATGATTGTTCTGTCTCTAGGTTATTTCCCCCATATAGGTCACCTCTAATTGGCCAATTATTTAAGAAAACCCACTAAATAATCTTTTACGTGTGTGTCTGTGAACTGGTCCTTGCTGTCCACCTTGTCTAAGACAGGATCCCCTGTTTGCAGAGGTGTATACCAGGCTGGTTGCCCCAGAGTGTAAGGGTGTTCTCCTGTCTCCATCTCCCATCTGACCTAGGAGAGCTGGGATAGCAGATGTGCATCACCGTGTCTAGCTTTACCTATGCTCTTGGGATCTGGACTCAGCTCAGGTTTGCAGAGCCAGCATTTTACCCACTGAGCCATCTTCCCAGCCTTCAAATGATCCGGTTTCTATGGCCAAATTGCATGTATCCTCTATACAGAGTGTCACTGTAATTGTGGAAAATTGTATAATCCAAACTAAAGATCATGGGACGTTCTAGCTTATAAATGACATTTTTGTTCATTTGAATAATCTGGTGGGCATTGATGAGAATGACTGTCTGGTTCTTTTACATGAGAGTAATTCTGAACTAGAGAAATGTGATCATATATGCCTGGGTGCTTGGCTTTGCTGCAGTTTCCCCAAACTCCACTTAGCTAAGACTTAACCTTCAGAAAAGACCAAGGTTATTGGTGACCTTGGCCAGCTGTGCATGTGACCCTGTGTGTGTTACCTAGGCTGTCCCTGTGTTTCTGGTCTTAGCTTTTCCTGTGTAAATGCCAGGGACAAGGCTGGTTTAACACTAAGGGACCTAGAACAACGGAGCCTTTTAATTGCTGCTTTTCCTGTTTATCCAACATCAAGTGGAAACACTTCTCAAACATTGAATTGCATCCTATCTATTTTATAGAACCCCCCCTTTCACCCAAAGGTAAGGTCATGCTGTTTTGAATCCCAGACTAACCTTGAACTTGTTATCCTCCTGCCTCAGTGTCCTGAGAATGGAGAAAATATGTATATCCCATGACTGACATTCAAAAACCTATAGGTTTTGAAGTTTTTGTGATGCTGGCTGTTTTCTAGTAGGCATTTTTGTTTGTTTGTTTGGTTGGTTTTATTTTTTTGCCACATTGGGAATCAAACTCAGGGTTTTTCCCTTGCTAATCCTGAGCTTTCTGTGCTTTTGGCCCCATCCTAGGAATGTTGAAGCCCAGCTAGTTATTAATTGAAGACTGGAAGTATGATTAGAATTAAAGGCAGTCTCTCTTTGAGGATGCTGCGTGTTTTTCCCAATTGTATTCTGAAAGACATGGGTGGCATCTCTGGAAATTTCAGTTCTGCTTGAAGCTACCTTGAACGCTCACCTCAGCATGCTGGAGCGTGGGCAAACTCTTCCAGGGGGTTCATCTACTCAAAGGGACATTGATCCCTGCCCAACCCCCCAGGAATCAGTCAAGCTCTTGTTCTACAAGGCAGGAGTGAGAGAGATATGACATTAGAAATAAATCTGTGATGTTTTTAAGGAAGTCACCATCAGCTTCCTGTCTGGAGATGCCCCACAGGAATTACTTTCCAAATGTCTTAGGATGGGCAAGAGACAAATAGTTAATGGGATGTGTTTTCAGCCCTGACTGGGTAGTGCTTTCGTCCGAATAAACCATCACCACCACCTGGTAGAATCCTTTAGAGATCCTACATGACATGGCCTTTAAGACACCAAGTAAGTTTCCTGTCATGTCTTTGATCAGACAGACTCCTGTCAGTTTCAGATAATTCTAAGGCAAGTGGGCTTCTGGAGACCCAGTGTGAGTATGCACTTTGGACTTAACCTTCAAAAGAAAGAGGCAGAGGCAGAGTTAATTCGGGTGCTGCTGTAGACTGAAGAAAGTGGGCTGCTTTGGAAAATGCTGTTTCCAAGATAACCGTGGTGACTCACCGGCAGCTGGTTTACCCCTTTAGTGCCCAGCAGAATTCCTGCACTGGGCCCTTTCTCTTTACCTTTAAAGCAGGTACCACTAGGGGTAAAACTGGCTCACAATTCAGTCCTGGATAAACTCCAGTTGTACATGGTATGTCTATTTGTTTTGATAAGTCAGTACTAGTTAAGAGCCGAAAGTGTAATCAGTTCTTAATAAAACAACTGATTAAATAAATGAAGAGGGGGAAATAAAAGAGAAACCTTTCTTATCTCCTTTGTGACCCCCGTTCTTTTTCATGTCTCTTCATCCTTAGCTATCTGGGAGACAGTTTCACTTTCAAAGCCCCAAACTAAATTTTTCCTGTCTTTTTGTTGTTGTTTGTTCCTCCCCTTCTCTCCCTTTCTCTCCCATCCCCTGCCCCTTCTCTCTCTTGGGAGGAGGGTAGGCAGGATAGAAATCATCCTTATAGGAAGAAAGGAACCCTAACTGAAGATCAAAGACAGCAGGAATGTGATCACTCACATGTGAGTGCCATGACCATCTTGTAGAAACCTTCTCATGTTACTACTTGGTACCTGTGTCTCAGCATCTGTGATGGGAGTACACTGAAGTAAGGCAAGGTTCAGGGGTGACTCGTTCCTGATGCTCCTGAGCTGGTAATTGGCAAAGCCTGGTGGGGTGGGAAGTCACTAGGCAGCCCCCATCTGTTGCCAGGGCAGCTCTTCTGGGAAACAACTGGCACTAGTTGTCAGACCCAGAAGTTTCCATTTCCCCAGGTGGGGACGGAATGTGTTAGAGGTCCCCAGGGACTGAGTCTAAGCTCGCTCTCCACTGTGCTGAGAGTGGTGGCAGGGATGGAAGGTGGAGTTCACGCTCTCCTTTCACTTTTATGTGGATGCTGGAGATTGAAGTCAGGTCATGAGGCTTGCGTAGGTCGTATCACTAGGCCAGTATGGAAGGTGAAGGACAGAACTTTGAAAGGAGTCAGAGAGGAGGCTAGTAGATACACATGGTGAAGTGTTCCTAATAGGGGAAGCAAGGCTCTTAAGAATACAGCCCTAGATGCAGAAAGTAAGAGGGTGAGGTTGTAGCGTGTATGTTTCCACAACCCGCCAGCCCGCCAGTCTGGGCCCACAGCCGCGCCAGCCCCAAATAACACTCAGAGACTCTGTATTTGATATAATCCTGTTGGCCAGTTACCATTATTGTTTATGGGCTAGCTCTGTCTTAATTATTAACCCATTTCTACTTATCTAAGTATTTCCATGTGGTCGTCTTATTGGGGAGCCACGGCAAGCGTCCTGCTTCTTCCCTGGGCTACATCTCGACCCCTCCCTACTACTTCCTCTTTCTTCCTCCTGGTCTCCTAGCTCCACCTATCTCGTTTTCTATTGGCCACAGAGCTTTATTAACCAGTATGAGAAACATATATACAGAATAACATCTCCCATCATCTCCTCTTTTCTGTCTAAAGTAAAGAGGAGATGATGGGAGATGTTATTCTGTTAACCAGTATGAGAAACATATATACAGAATCACATCTCCCATCATGGGGTCATAAGTATTAGATTGTCTGTGGAAATTAAAAGTTCATGTGTCTAAGCTGGGCTAGGTAGCACATCATGTTCTGGTACCTACTAGAGAGGCTGAGACAAGAGATCATTAGCTCCCAAGAGTGAGGCTTGCCTGATGTTTTAGTCAGGGTTCTCTGAAGGACCAGAACTTCTAGACTATATGGGGGTTTATTAGAACAGCTTACAGGCTGTGGTCCAGCTAGTCCAACAATGGCTGTCTACCAATGGAAGGTCCAAGAATCCAGCAGTTGTTTAGTCTACGAGTCTCAGCTTGTCATCACTATGCATCAGAACCATGAAGAAGCAGCAAAGGGACCAGAATTGGCACAAGATGCCCCCAAGACCAAGTTCTTAGCACAAAGGAGATTTTTTTTTGCCCTAGAGGGACAAAGGGCGGGTAATAAGACACAAAGACAGGGGATAGAGGATAAATGAGAAGGGGAAAGGAACAAGGGAGAGGGAGAAGGGGTATTTGTCCTAGAGGGACAAAGGACTGCCTCTGGATAGGGAGGAGACAGACTTGACCCATAGGCAAATGGCAGTTTACAAAGGGAAAAGGGAAAAACCCCATAGCAGGATGAGGTACATACCAGGCTTTTCCTTTGGGCCACCAACCAGCTCCCAAAATCATGACATAGAGACATACTAGTTTTGAATGATTAGACACGTTTCTGGCTAGCTCTTTTTTAACTTAACTGAACCTATTTCTTTTTATCTACCTTTTGCCTTGGGGCTTATTACCTGCATATCTTCCTTTCATGGCGTCTCCGTCTGTCTGTCTGACGTCTTTCATTCTCTCCTCCTCCTTTTCCTCCCGTTCTTATCTCTCTTCTAGAGCTTAGATTTGTCCTCTTATTCTCTCTGCCTGCCAGCCCTGCCTACCCTTTCTCTGCCTAGCTGTTGACTAGTCAGCTTTTTATTAGGTCAATCAGGTGTTTTAGGCAGGCAAGAGGAAACAGATGCAACACGTCCTTACATAATTAAACACACGTCCTTACATTGTTAAACAAATGCAGCATAAACAAATGCAGCACATCTTTGCTCAGTTAAAATAATATTCCTCAACAAAGGTGTTTAATTTTAATTGGGCATGTTGATGAGGTGAGCCAAGAGGAGGATTTTGATTGCTGGGCTTCAATACTTTGATACCTGGAACTTGGTAGACAGCTTCATGAGGAAGTGGTGAAATAAGGGACTAGACCTTGGTGGCTAGATTTAGGAATATAATCTAATAGTTTTTAGCAAGGCAGAGGAGATGGGGGAGAAGGGCAAGGCCTGCCGATGCCATGTCTGTCATGCTCAGGCTGGGTAGAGTCCCTTCAAGTAGGCTCTAGTGCCATTGAAGGAATGGACTTGGCAGTCAGAGTAACAGCAAACAGGCCAAGAGAACAGTCTTCCTTCTTCCATGTTCTTTAAACAGGCTGCCAGCAAAAAATGTGGCCCAGATTAAAGTTGTGTCTTCCTACCTCAGAAGATCTGGATTAGATGGATCTTCCCACTTCAAAAGATCCATATCAAAAGCAGGTGTTCCAGCTTCAAATGATTTAATTGATAGGAAAAAATCTCTCACAGGTGTAACCAGCAGCTTGGGTTTTAGTTAATTACAGACTTAATCAAACTGACAACTAAGGAGAGTTATCTTACCTGGACTATACAATGAGACTGACTTTATATACACTAGTTAGCTCCTTGTCATTTTTGTAGTTTGGATAAACCAGCTTGATTAGCCCTTGGCACTATCAGCTTTTATAGACTTAAAATGCAGTTTACTAAATATTTAATTTAAAAGTGATGTGCACTTTAATTTTCACTTGGGTTTAGAAGGCACTGAATATCCTGTTGTATTACAGGTTGTGTTCTGTATGCACATTCTTCGTCCTTTTTATTTTATTTTAAAAGTTTTTAGGAGCCCAGGCTGATCTTGAACTTACTGTGTAGTTGAAGGTGATCTTGAGCACAATCTCATCACCTTTTCTCCTCTTCCTCTTTGTTTGTTTTTGAGATGTGTGCCTGATAGCAAGTCATGGGGAGCAAACCAGTAAGCAGCACTCCTCTATGGCCTCTGCATCAGCTCCTGTCTCCAGGTTCCTTCCTTGTTTGAATTTCTATCCTGAACTGGGGGGTTGGTGATACATGCTTTTAATCCCAACACTAGGGAGGCAGAGGCAGAGGCAGAGGCAGAGGCAGAGGCAGAGGCAGAGGCAGAGGCAGAGGCAGAGGCAGAGGCAGAGGCAGAGGCAGAGGCAGAGGCAGAGGCAGAGGCAGAGGCAGAGGCAGAGGCAGAGGCAGAGGAGGCAGAGGCAGAGGAGGCAGAGGCAGAGGAGGCAGAGGCAGAGGAGGCAGAGGCAGAGGAGGCAGAGGCAGAGGAGGCAGAGGCAGAGGAGGCAGAGGCAGAGGAGGCAGAGGCAGAGGAGGCAGAGGCAGAGGAGGCAGAGGCAGAGGAGCAGAGGCAGAGGCAGAGGCAGAGGCAGAGGCAGAGGCAGAGGCAGAGGCAGAGGCAGAGGCAGAGGCAGAGGCAGAGGCAGAGGCAGAGGCAGAGGCAGGTGGATCTCTGTGAGTTCGAGGCCAGCCTAGTCTACAGAATTCCTGTCCTGGCTTCATTCAGTGATGAATTACAATAAGAAAGTGTGAGCCAAATAAACCCTTTCCTCCCTAGTTTGCTCTTTTGGTCATGGTGTTTCATCACAGCTATAGAAACCCTAGCTAAGACAAGTTGGTACCAGGATAGTGAGAAATTGCTATGACAGACCTGACTATGTTGTTTTGGGGGAGGATTATGGTAGGACTTTGGAACTTTGGACCAGAAAAGTGTTGAGATCTCAGCAGGCTGTTCTGTAGAAGCTTGGAAGATAAGAATGTTGAAGGAGGTGCAGACAATGGAAGTCTGGCTTGTGAAGTTTCAGAGTGAAGTTTAAAGTTTAAACAAGTTATTTTGAATTAAGATTCTGTGGTTGTGGTTAACTGGGGCTGAAGAATTAGCTGTGATTAACAAGATGCCAGAACTACTAAAAGGAGACTTTGCTTTGCTGGGATATACTCAATTCTGATTGGCTGGAGCTGTGAACTTAGCAGTAACTAAGAAGAGACCATCATTGTTGAGGTGAAAACTTCTGGGAAGGGTTTCCTAAGAGTGTCCAGAACACTCTGTGTTCCAGAGGTGGCCAAGGTTATACCTCGTGCTGGCAGCTGGACTTGGTAATATAAGAGTCTCCCAGGTGGTACTGGTTTTGAAGTCATGAAGGGGTCACAGAGAGCAGCTGATCCTTGTTGAAGGTGCAGCCTCAGTGGCAGTTGAAGACCCAGGACTGAAGGGGACCTGCAGAGCAGCTGAGGCTTGGCACCATGAAGAGAGCCTATGAGAGACTATTGGTGAAAGTGCAGCCCAGTTGCAGCAGAAGGCCCCAGCTTTTTTGGAAATGCCCATCATGGGAAGACCTCCAAGGACAGCAGTAGCAGTAGAGTGCTATCATTATCATTACTAATGGACAACCTTTCCTTTCTCATTCATCCAAAAGCAAGATCTCACATTAAAAATAAATAGCCTTTAAAACCCCAGTCCTTACAAATTCAAGTCCATGAAAAGTTCAGTCTCTTTTAAACAGCCAACCAAACAGAGTGACAGGGTGAAGCCTGCCTAACCTCAGAAGACAGGCTGTGTGTGCTGTAGAGGGGCGGAAGTAAGAAAATGAGCAAGAGGAGAAGCCCAGAGGATTTTGAGTGAATCCTAGACATCACGTCGGATGCTGAGTTAATCACGCTTCTGGAGTTTGGTTTCCCTTTGATTTCATTGTGACTGTGCCTGGCTACTTTCCCTTTGATCTAAGAAAGTTTTAGAGTTATTTTTTGGCTTTACGGGAGCCCACAATTGAGAGACTTTAAATTTTAAATGTTTGCATTTGATTAACTATTTGAAAGAGACAGACTTAACTTTTAATGTGTTTTAATTGATACGGACTGTGATTCTTAAGGCTATTTGTTTGTAATGTGAGGTCTTGGGGATGAATGAGCAGGGACGAGTCAATAATGATTTTTAGAAGAGATTTATTTATTATGCTGGGTGGTGGTGCACACCTTTAATCCCAGCACCTGGAAGGCAGAGTTAGGCATATCTCTTTGAGTTCAAGACCAGCATGCTCTACAGAGTGAGTTTCAGGACAGCCAGAAAAACCCTTTCTTGTAAAAACAAAACAAAAAGATTCATTTATTATATATACAGTGTTCTGTCTGCATGCTTGCCTGCACACCAGAAGAGGGCACCAGATCTCATTATAGATGGCTGCAGGACTCCAGGTGGTTGCTGGAAATTGAACTCAGTACTTCTGGAAGAGCAGCCACTGCTCTTAACCTCTGAGCCATCTCTCCAGGCTGATTTTATTTTATATTTATTTATTTACTCATTTAATTTTAAGTCAGGGTTGCTCTGCATTGCCCTGGCTGTCCTGGAACATTCTGTGTAGACCAGGCTGGCCTCGAACTCAGAGATCTGCCTGTCTCTGTCTCCCAAATGTTGGGATTAAAGGTATATGCCACTACTGCCTGGCAGGTGATGAATTTGTGTGTCAAGTTGACAAGGGGCCAGTTGTGTGAGATAGTTTTATGTCAACACAAACTAAAGTCATCTGTGAGAAGGAAACATCAATTAAGAAAATGACTCCATAAGATGGGGTTGGGGACTCTAAGGCTTTTTCTTAGCGATGGGAAGAGGCAGCCCATTATGGGTGAGGCCATTCCTGGGCTGGTGATCCTGAGTTCTATAAGAAAGTAAGATGAACAAGCCAGTAAGCAGCACCCCTCCATGGCCTCTGCATCAGATCCTGCCCTCTAGGTTCCTACCCTGTTTGATTTCCTGTCCTGACTTCCTTTGATGATGAACTGCAATACGAAAGTATGAGCCAAATAAACCCTTACTTCCCCAGCTTGCTTTTTGGTCATGGTGTTTCATCAAAGCAATAGAAACTATAACTAAAAGTGTGGAATTGTGGTTAGCTAATTTATTTGACTGAGATTGCTTACAGTCTGCTCATACTGCTGTGTGTATATGATTTTTTTAAAGGTACTTAAAAATGTATCACTCTTCAGTATAACCTCTGTACCATTAGAAATGTACAATTAGAAAGTACCATCTCAGTCATTAATCAGAGACTTTAAAAATTTGACTTAAAAGATGGTGTTTTCACATCTCATTGAGGTTTTAGCAATGTTAACTCTGTGTGTGTGTGTGTGTGTGTGTGTGAGATGAGTGTGTGTATGAGTGTGTGAGTGTGTATGTGTGTATATGACTGTGTGTATGAGTGTGTGTATGTGTGTGTATGAGTGTGTATGTATGTATGATTGTGTGTGTATGAGTGTATGTGTGTGTGTATATATGTGTGTGAGAGTGTGTGAGTATGTGTGTGTGTGTATGAGTATGTGTGAGTGTGTGTGTATGATTGTGTGTGTATGAGTGTATGTATGAGTATGTGTGTATATATGTGAGAGTGTGTGAGTGTGTGTGTATGAGTGTGAGTGTGTATGTGAGTGTGATGCTGTGTATGAACCTAAGGCTTTTGCATGGCAGACAGTGCTCTGCCTCTGATCTTTCTCCAGCCTGCATTGCACCTGTGTTCGTTGTCATATTGCCCGGGACAGGAAGCTGTGCTCTTTCAGCCTAACAGGTACATAATCTGGAATCTCCTTGCAGCTCCATCCTTCATTGCAATCTGCCTGGCTTTCTGAGCTCCTCTTGGGAAGGAGATGTGTGGCTTAGATTCACAAAGATGGCTACTGAAGTCTCTATGGAGTGGCTCCCAGAATGACAGACATATGATTAAGCAATCATTCATCAGGTGTTTGAAGAACTGTGCAAGGAGCTGTCCCCTGAGTTGCAATACCTTCTTTGGCGGCATCTATAGATGCTTGCCACAAAATAGTTATTACAATTGCCACTTAAAGAGTCTCCAGGCTCTGAAATCCCAACTGTGGTGAAGCTGTCAATCAAAGCTGGTGGCATCTTGTATAACCTCCCAGTGAATGAGTTTGACTAGAAGTGGATGAAGATCCCGGAAGTGTGAGTAAATGCTAGATGCTTATTTATGCAGTTTCCCGAAGTAGACTTTTATCTATTTGTTGGTGAACTTCCTGTCCTCCAGTTAGGAATCTGAGTCATTAGTGAGTCTTCCTGAGCACTCATGAAATACATACACATCCACTCAGCTCTGCCTGGGAACAGCTCCAGTCCTTGAGCTTTGGTGTAGGGACCTCTTGCTTTCCCTTGAGCTATTATTAGATCAGTTATCTCAAATGGCTCCTTCCTCCACTTTGTGATGGTTAATATTGATTGTCCACTTGCCAACATCTAGAACTGCCAAGGAGATAAACCTCTGGACATGTGTGCAAGGGAGAATTTAGACTGAGTTAATTATGGTATCCCTCCTGAGTGTGAGGGACAGCAAGTGATGCCATCCAGTGGGCTGGAGTCTTGTACTGAATGTAAAATGAAAAGCAAGCCAAGCCCCAGCATCTACTTATTGCTTCCCTACTTAGATGCAATGTGATTGGATGCCTCATGCTTCTGCTGCTATGACGGCTGGAATGGCTAGGTCTAGTCTTGGTTGCCAGCTTGATATAGGTGGGAAGAGGGAACCTTTGTTGAAGAGTTGCCTCCATTGGATGGGACCATGAGCATGTTTGTGCTTCTTGATTTCTAATTAACGTAGGAGGGCCCAGCCCTACGTGGGGAGTATCATTTCTAGGGAGATGTGCCTGGACTGGATATGAAATCTAGCTAATCATGAGCCTGGGAGCAAGTCAGTATGCAGGGTTCCTCTGTGCTTCCAGATCTTACTTTGAGTTCCTACCTTAGCTTCCTTCAATGACAGACAGTGACCTATAAGCCAAATAACTCCTTTCCTTTCTGAGCCTGTTGAATCTATGTTTTGTTAAAATGACAAGAGAAGCAAACTTGAACGCATGCCTTCCCTTCATGATGGACTATCCCTCCAGCCCCCACCCACAACCCCACACCCCCCTGGGATGCATCTTTTTGACACCTGGCAGGCCTTTAGACCTGCCTCACATGCCCTCTTCCTGGCAGTCTTTACTTTCCTTTTCCAGTATTTTAGCATTTTCTGAACAGCCTTCTCTTGTGGCATTTGGTGTGTGTTACTGGAATGACTCATTTCTCTGTCTTCTAGCGGGAGTAGATTCCCAGAGGGCACACCTAATGCTCTCCTCGTCTTAAACATTATTTAATCTATTTATTTGATTCAGAGCCTCACGGTGTAGCCCTAGCAGGTCTGGAACTGGCTATGTAGACTGGGCTGGCCTCAAACGCACAGCCACATGCATTGCTCCTGAAAGCTGGGACTAAAGGTGTGCACCGCCACACCCAAATTAAGCCATTGGCTATTGGACAGCATTTATTTATATAGTCTCATTGGTACAGTGTTGAAGTTCTTTTGACCTTTAAGAACTTTAAAAATTCAATTTGAATTAATTGAAGATACATTTTGAAAACAGGATAGAAATCTGCTAGCAATATGTGTGTGTGTGTGTTGAGCTCTCATTGTAACTCTGACTTGGGCAAGTCAAATTAGCTTCTCAAAGAATCATCTTGGCAGGGCAGTGGTGGTGCACACTTTTGATCCCAGCACTCGGGAGGCAGAGGCAGGTGGATCTCTGTGAGTTCGAGGCCAACCTGGTCTACAAGAGCTAGTTCCAGGACAGCCTCCAAAGACACAGAGAAATCCTGTCTTGAAAAAACAAACAAATAAACAAAAACAGGTCATCTCATCTTTAAACAAAGGTGCAAAGCTCATAATGCTGACTTTTACTCTGGGTGAATATTTGTGTTAATATATGTTAATGAGATGCATTTCCACTGTTTATTTCCTCAGTAAGAAGGCTCTGTTCTCATTAAGTCTCTTTGCCAGAGAACATGCGCTTCTTTTGTCTGAGCTTCCTTCTCTGCTTGGTTCTCCCCACCTTGGAGAGGTAGCTGCTGGAGAGAGTTCATGAGGGAGGCAAACAGCACTCGGCTTCTCTGTACAACTCAGATCCAGGGCTCTGTCATTATGATGGGTCTGTAAAGTGTAGAAGTGCACAGCACAGTAGGTGACAGTGCAATTAAAGTAAAAAAAAGTGTGTAGGAGAAAATATCTGTAGCAGTGTGACAGGGTGCTGTCTCAAGTATGCAAGGGTACAACGGGTCCTTACACATGGAGAGCAGGACTAAAGCCACAGGAAGGAGGATACTGGGAAAGGGAGTGTTCACCTCATACCTCACAGAACAGGAAGAGAAACTGGCTGATAGCTCAGGAAAGGATGTTAAATATCACACACACACACACACACACACACACACACACACACACACACTGCTATCCCAAGTGATAATTTGTGCAATGTTTTTGGTGGCAAACTTGGATATATTATTTATCTACTGAAGCAGAATAAAAACATCCTTGCCCTTTGCTCCAGTCTTGGGAACTTCTGTTGCAGAAGCAAAGAGAGGTTTTTAAAGAATGTTGATTCCCTGCCTTGCTTTAAAAGACACTGGGAATAAATATTTTAATAGGATTTGGGGAATGTACTGTTTACTTATTATGTCAAATGTGGTAAAGGTGGTCTAAAAGATAGATGTATGATAGAGTGAAAGGATATTCCTCAATTACTATTATTATTATTATTATTATTATTATTATTTTTATTATTATTTTGGTTTTTGAGACAGGGTTTGTCTGTGTAGCTTTGTAGACCGGGCTGGCCTCAAACTCACAGAGATTCCCCCTGCCTCTGCCTTCCAAGTGCTGGGATTAAAGGAGTGTGCCACCAACACCCAGCTCTCCTCAATTATTTTTTAAGAGAAAAGCAAAGTACAGAGTGATCGGTATAAGGCTATGATTTTGAAAACAAAAAGGGAAAACGAGTCTGACATTCGAGTGTAGGTTTGTTGTCGGTTGGTTTTTCTTAGGGTGAAGGAATTTTGGGGACAAGGTGGAATTATTAGTCTTCCTTTCTGTTTAGTTTTATATGGTAAATTGAGCATGCATTTTGTAATAAGTTAAGTAAAAGAAAAATCAAGAAAATGTTAGTATTCTATTGTTGATGGAACACTGCCTAGTCACCGGGGAAGAGGAAACCCTGATTGGACAATTGCTTTGATCAGATTGGTCTATGGACAAGTCTGAGGGCATTGTCTTGGTTACTAATTGAGTAAGAAGGCCTAGCCCACTATGGGCGGTGCCATCTCTAACCAGGTGAATCTGGGCTCTATTAGAAAGCTATCAGAAAGTGAGCAGGAGCCCTCCATGGTCTACTTTAGTTCCTACTTAAGCTCCAGCCCTGACTTCCTCTCGTTCCCTAAGTTGCCTTTGGTTAGTGTTTTATCACAACAACAGAATTAACCGAGGTCAAAGCAACAACTGTGCTTTTGGCTAACATTTTACTTACATACATATTTCTACCATCATTACTGTTTATTTGATATTACATTTACACAGTCAGGAATTCCACTCTTCTGTGGTTGTATCTTGTGTTTGTGGAGGTCTTATCAGTGCTAATTAAAATTCTCAGTGAGTGTGCACAGTCTTGTGAGTTCCATGTGGAACCAGACGCCACATAAAGAACTCTGTTTGGATGTTGCTAGTGCAGTCATGTGCCTGTAGAGGTAGAATTAATGCTTTGGGGGAATCTCTATTCCATGCTCAAATTTAGGGTATCCACATTCTCCTTTTTTATTCCAGGTATGTAAATTATTTTGTTTCACTGACTCTCCACCTTCTTGGGTTTTAGCCATGGTTTCCTGTGCACCAGGCTGACAGAAAACTTAACACAAAGGTGAGAATAATCTTGGAGTTTTGTTCCTGGAGCCTCTACTCCATGCATATTGAGATTATGGGCATGAATCACACCTAGTTTATGTGGTAATAGGGGTGGAGCTTGGGGTTTTGTGCATAAAGCACCCCACCAAGGGAGCTCTATCTCTTAACAATTCCCTTCTGTTTTAATGCTTTTCCTATCATTTAATTTCAAAATAATGTTTTTTCTTTTACTCCCCTAAAATATTATACTGACAAATCAGAAACAGTTAAGTAAATCGAAAACAAAACAGATTCTTCTATAGCTAAAACAATAAGCAAGCCAGGCGGTGGCGGCACACACCTTTGATCCTAGTACTCTGGAGGCAGAGGCAGCCGGGCTGGCAGCCTGATTTACAAGAGCTAGTTCCAGGGAAGCCTCCAAAGCCTCAGAGAAACCCTGTCTCGAAAAATAAAACAAACAGAAACAAAAACAGAACAAAAAAACAAACAAAACAAAAAACCCAGTAATAAGCATTCATGTCTCACCAAGTTGATGTCCATCTCTCCATCGTTTGGTAACTTTGCCCTAAGCCATTCATTGCAGGTATTTCCCACAGAGAAACAATGGAAGAGGAGGGTTTTTAAAAGTCAGGCAGATTAAGTGTCACTAGGTCTTGTTGACTTACAACTCCATTTTTCTCTTCTGGAAAATGGGCGTGCTCAGCAGCCTTCACTCCCCAGAGGCTCTTTGCAAGCACCAAGTTGAAAGCTTGGAGTTCAGTTCATGGCAGGACATTCTATTGCCAGGTCTTTAAACATTTCTTGTATATTTGTTACTGTTTCTCATTACATACAGTCTGTGTTTCATGCAAGATGAACTCTTTTCTGATTTGGTTTACTGGCATCAAAGGGCCAGGCTGCTCCCAGATGAAGGGGATCCTGTGAGGTGTTGGCCACCCTGAATTCCTTAATATTGTTTTAAAGCATGAGTGGGACCAATCCCCCAATTCACCAGAGCCAAAATATGTGTAAGTATGATGCTGAAGTAGACAGCACATCAGAGTGTGTGCCTTTTTAATGCTCCCTTTGTTTTGTGCATATAACAACTTCTTTTTGAGAGGGTCCCGCAGGTCTGAATTTCACTGTTTTCATTGCCCGTGTCATGGGTAAAAAGGTCCCTCAAAGTGCACCAGTCTTATTTTGAGATATTGTTACACTATGTAGAACTCACTTCCTAGTTTAGACTGGGCTAATGACGCTTTTCTGTACTGCTAGTGCATGTGTTCCTATTCAAAGTGACTTTCTTCTAGTGGAGATTTCTTCTTTAATCTTTCTTTTTTACTTTTACTTTTTAATTCGATTATTTTAAAGATTGTATTTTTTACTTATGTGTATGTGTGCATGAGTGTGTGTATACCATGTGCACACAGGAAGCCAAAGAGGTCAGAAGACAGTGTTGTATCCCCTGGAACTGGAATTACAGGCAGTTGTGAGCTTCCATGTGGATGTTGAGACCTGAACCCAGGTCGTCTGCAAGAATGTCCAGTGCTCTCAAGCTCTGTGCTTTTTCTCCAGCACAGAGTTTATGCTTTTTGTTTGTTTGCTTGGGTTTTTTGTTTTTGAGTCAGGTTTTCTCTGGATAATAGTCCTGGCTGTCCTGTAACTTGCCTTGTAGACCACACTGGCTTTGAACACACTGAGATCCACCTGCCTTTGCCTCCCAAGTGCTGGGATTAAAGGTGAGTGACACCGCCTCTCAGCCCACGTTTCTGCATTTTAATTTGGATATTTAGAACCTTCATGTTTAGGATAATTATATCATTTTGCTATTGTTTTCTATTTACTCTCCTTATTCTTTGTCCTAATTTGTACTAACTTCACTTTTTGTTGTTGTTGTTGTTTGTTTGTTTTGTTTTTCAAGTGGTTCCAGGTAGCTCTGGCTATCCTGGAACCACTCCTTCGACCAGGAAGGTCTGAAACTCAGAGATCTGGCTGCTACTGCCTTCTAAACACTGGGATTAAAGCCTCTACCACCTGGCTAACTTCACAATTTTTGAGTCTGTTTTCTCTCTTCTCTTAGCATGCAGATTATAATTCTTTAGGTATATCTAGAGTTTGCAAAAATCAGTTTACAACTAATATATTTTATGTCCCAATAACCACGTACTATTGTATAGGCCATGCAGGTGTCCCGTAACAGGATGATAACCCTTCCCCCATTCCTTATGCATGGCTGTCATTTTGTTTCTTCATCCCACTGCGTCACTCAGTTGCTGACAAACTGGTGGCCCAGCAGGATAAACTCTAATCACATAATAATAAGCTCTAATCACCTTAAATTGATCATACTCTACAATCACTAAACAGTGACACTGCATTCATTCCAGGGTTGCCTTTGAGTAAATACTTACCTGTTAGATTGCTGAAGAACAAGAAAAAGCGGGCCAGGAGAGAAGGCTCAACAAAGATTACCTGCTGCTCTTCCAGAGTCCCGAGTTTGATTCCCAGCTCCTGTAACTCTAGTTCCAGAGGCTCTGACAACCTCTTCTGGCCTCCACAGGTGCAGACACACATATATATACACACACACAGACACAGACACAGACACAGACACACACACACACACACACACACACACCTATACTCACAGTACTCACAATACACTCTCAAACATGCAACATATAAACAACACTGTTTAAAGAGTAAGTACAGTTAAAGATTTTATTTTACCTTGATTTATTTATTCCTTGATTATTGTTTTCTTTTTTCTTCTTTTCCTTTCTTTCATTTTCTTTGTTTAAAGTTTTTTGATGATTTATTTATTGTTATTTTACATGCATCGGTGTTTTGAATGCCTGCATGTCTGCGTGAGACTGAGACCCAGTTTCAGTTGGGTCCCCTGAAACTGCAGGAGTTGTGAACTACCATGTGGGTGCTGGGAATTGAACCTGGGTCCTCTGAAAGAGCAGCCAGTGTTGAGCCATCTCTCCAGTCTTCCCTCCCTCCCTCCCTCCCTCCCTCCCTCCCTCCCTCCCTCCCTCCCTCCCTCCCTCCCTCCCTTCCTCCCTTACTTCCTCTCTTCCTCCCTTCCTTTCGTCTTTCCTCTTTTTAGATAGGGTCTCTCTGTGTATCCCTGGCTGTCCTGGAACTCATTCTGTAGACCAGGCTAGCCTTGAACTCACAGAGATTCACCTACATACCTCTGCTTCCAGAAAATGGGAATGAAGGCATGCGCCACCACTGTTCCACTTGATACTGCTTTCTTAATTCTGATCCACTTTCAGATGTTTTGGCTTGGATATCGAGAGTTCTCTGGCATCCAACCCAGATCATGTCTTAGATGGCTTTTCCTCAGCATGACACTGATGGGAGGCAGTGTGTCCTTGGGGAAACTGGGCTTGGCCAAAGGTGGTTGGATTGTGCCCTTGAAGAGGATTGGGAACTGTTTCCTTTCCTGTTTCCCGCCTCAAGCCTGAGGCACTTAGTTCTATGAACTCACTCAGTGCTGGGTTGGCTGGCCACAGCCAACACACTGACTGTGAAGTCCCAGCGAGTCAAAGGCAAACCTTTCATCTGTGTCAGTTATCTGAGGTATTTTGTTATCTGATAGAAATCTGACTTTGATCCCAGCACTCGGGAGGCAGGGGCAGGCAGATCTCTGTGAGTTCGAAACCAGCCTGTATAAAATCTAGTTCCAGGACATCGTCTAACACCACAGAGAAACCCTGTCTCAAAAAACCAAAAAAAAAAAAAAAAAAGCTAACTTTTTATTATTTTTCTGATTCCCTCTGTTTGAGTTTGTCTGAGAAAGTTTCTATTATACCTTATTTGTTTTGAGATGGGTTCTCACCACATAACCCTGATTGGTCTGGAGCTCGCTATGTAGACCAGAGACCAGGCCAGCCTTGAACTCACAGAGATCCCCCTATCACTGCCTCCTGAGCACTGGGATTAATGGCCAACTGTAATTCTAATTTGTACCCCTCTCTGTACAGTGTCTGCCTTGGCATAGGGCGTGCCTCAGGGGGGACATTTGGAACTTACTCTTCTGGGTTTCTCTGGGTTTCCTCGATCTGTTGCTTGCTGCCTATCATTAAAATAAAAGAAAAATATCAAACTGTTATTTCTTGAAATGTGTGTGTCTTTTTCTTCTTGTATTCTCCTGTTGTTATGTCTATGTGAGACCTTCGTGGTTATGCCACACTTAAAACATTTCTTGCCCATTTTCCCATTCTTAAAAAAAAATTCTATAGACATCTTCAAACTCAGCTTTTTGTTTTGGTTTTGGTTTTTGTTAATTTGTGTTCAGTTTTCTGAGTATTCCTAACCTTAGTCACAGTGTGCTTTCTAGCCTTTTAACCATTTCCTTTTAATTCCTTACAGTGTTTGTGTCCCTGCTTACATTAGCCACTTACCCTTTCATGCTTCTCACCTCTGTTCTTAGGTCACAATTGTGTGTGACAACTCGATTGGGCTACAGGATGCCCAGGTAGCTGGCCAGAGGTTACTTCTGGTCATGCCTCTATGGTGTTTATGGAGGTGATTGGCATTTGTGCATATTGAGGCTGCTTCCCACATAGGAGCAGCACCTACAGACTGTCCTGTTAGATTAGTGCTTTTTCTGCAACCACAGCCCTTCCTCCACACCCTCAGCTATACCCCCAGGATTCCAGAGGAGAACAGAGCAACAAGCTTTATTTGTTCCCCCCCCCCAGCTCAATTAACTTTGAAGAATTAACCCTTTGCTTCACTGATATTTTTGTATATTTCTTTTAGACTATATTTTTTAATCTCTGCCTTGATATTTATTATTTCTTTTCTGCTGATTTGTGGTTTGGTTTACTCTTGTTTTCCTAGATCGCTGGAAGAATCGTTACTTGTTTCCTTTTTGATTTTTCAATGCATGTACGCAGGGCAATAGTGTCTCCTCTTAGAATTACTCTTGCCATACTCCAAAGCTTTTGATAAGTTATGTTTTAATTTTCATTTGATTCTAGGAATTTTCAATTTCCTCCCTCATTTCTTCAGTGACCCACAGATCATTTTAGAGGGCATTGTTCAATCTCCTTTTTTTGCTTAATATTGGGATTTTTTTTTCCTGTTATGCTCTGATTATGTAGAAAAACATCTGTTTTCTTTCTTTCTCTCTCTCTTTCCTTTTTTAGTTGTTAGGACATGCTGTATGGTCCAAAATGTGATCTAGTTAAGAGAACGTTCCATAGGCTACTGAGAAGAATGTGTATTCCATAGCTTATTATGGAATATTCTGTAAATATCTGTTGAATCCATGTGATCTATGGTGCAGTTTAACTCTGAAGTTTCCTTGTTGATATTTTTTTTTTGTCTGATTTGTTCACGGATGCATGTGTGGTATTGATTCACCCTCTATCAAAGCATTAATATGTTAATGTGCTTGGAGTTTGGGTCCTCTGACCTCAAAGGTTATTATTAGAACCTGGTGCAGGCACTAGAGAAGGACAGTTTCAACACTTCGAGTTTCTGCAAAATAAC
Organism: Cricetiscus sungorus; assembly: GCA_030556225.1. NCBI lineage: Eukaryota > Metazoa > Chordata > Mammalia > Rodentia > Cricetidae > Cricetiscus > Cricetiscus sungorus. Next base: position 62,675,428 of record JANBXA010000600.1, on the reverse strand, counting down.
TTAGGCAACATTATCATGTTGTTAGTATGCTGGAATTACTGTCTAATGGCTTAGCTATGCTACCTCTGAAATGATGATAGAGAAAATTAACTAAAAACAAAGGAGGCTGGATGATTTATGTAGGTTTCACCTTGCAGATATGTTGTATTCTAGTAGTTACATAACTGGGAAGGAGTTACTAATCTCTCTACAGTGAGGTTTTCCTATCAGTAATACTGTAGTGAAAATTTCCAGCACATGTTCTTTTCATGATCCAGTGAGTTCATGCATGAGAAGTGGTTACTATGGTAGCAGAGCCCAGGAGATAGAATAGATACTATTTTATCTGTGATTACACCCGTGAATGGCTAGCCAAGTGTAGTGGTTTGAAAGAAAATGGCTCCCAAAGGGAGTGGCACTATTAGGGGGTGTGGCTTTGTTGGAGTGCGAATGGCCTTGGTGGAGGAAGTGTGTCACTGTTGAGGTGGGCTTTGAGGTCTCCTATATTTAAGATACTACCCAGTGTCACTTGAACAACTTTCTGTTGCCTACAAGCCAAGATTTCTCTAGCACCATGTCTGCCTGCATGCTTCACCATGATGATAATGGACTAAATGTCTGAAAATGTAGCCACCCCTATTGATTGTTTTTCCTTCATAAGAGTTGCCATGGTCATGGTGTCTCTTCACAGCAATAGAAACCCTAATTAAAACACCAACTATTTGATGTCTTTGCTAACATTATTTATTTACATCCATGACTGTAAACAGAACTATTTTCCACCATAGAATTTTATCAGAAACCTTTAAAAGACACTAAGGTGTTTTAGAGAAAGAATTTAGAGATTGCAGATGGCCAGATGACAAGTTTCATAGTGAACAATTAACCAAAGCTCTTCTGTGTTCAAATGGTAAATACGTTTTGCTGAACATTTAAGAATGTTTTGATATCTTGTGAAAATCATCACATCATGGTTGTCCTCATCATTGTCATCTTCCTCCTCTTGAGACAGAATAGTCTTGAACTTATTATCCTCCTGCTATACCCTCTGAGTACCAGTGTCCTGTGAAAATCTAACCTGATTGGGCCAGTAGGATGACTGAACACATAAAAGTGCTCGTCACAGAGCCTGGCAGCCCAATCCCTAGAGAACACATGGTAGAAAGAGAAAACCAATCCCCACAAGCTGTCCTCTGACCCGCACAAAAGGGTATGAAGCCTCATTCTTCTAATTAGAAAAGTAAACATTTTTTTAAGAAATGTCATCTGGCTGGGTATGGTGGCACAACCTTTAATCTCAACACCCTGGAAGCAGAGGTAGGAGGAGCTCTTTAGGTTCAAGGACAACCTGGTCTACCGAGAGAGTTCCAGGACAGCTAGGACTATATAGAGAGATCCTACCTCAAAGCAAGCAAGCAAACAAAAATGCAACCTGAGCTGATTAAACGTATGAAGAAACAACCTTGAAGGACAATATCTGCCATAAGACGATATGTAGAGATGTTGAGGGGAAACTGATCCATTTAATTTTGGCTTTGTAGTTAGTTTCTGTTTTCCTAATAAAGATTAAAATCCTAAACTTATAAAATATTTTATTTTACTAGGTATTTTAGCCCATTCTATAATACCATCACATGGGACACTGAGGCAGGTGAATTGTCCTGAAGGACAATTGTTCTGAGTTTGGAGCTAGACTGGGCTAGAGTGAGACCTTATCTCAAAAGCAAATAACAAGCGTTTTTTTTTTTGGCCAGCAAGTTGCCTCAATAGATAAAGAGCTTGCTTGACAACCTGAGTTTGATCTATAGGATCCACATGGTAGCGGGGGAAAGCCAAATGTAATTAATTTTAAGTTATCAATTCTGAGGATTCCACTGATAGAGGTGAAGGATTATGGGTACCACATGTGAGCTAGCTCTAATTTAAAACAAAGAACTTTTGTGCCAGGTGTAGTGGCACATGCCTTTAATTCCAACCCTTGGGAATTTGGGACAGAGAGACCTCTGTGAGTTCAAAACCAGCTTGGTTTACATAGTGAGTTTCAGGATAGCCAGAGCTACATAATGAGACATACTGTCTGCACTAGGTTGGGATTTGGGCAGGTCCATTCTTTGTCAAGAGAAAATGAACAGCCAGTCTTCCCACTGAATCCCACTAACTTTGAAATTGCAGCCAATGTAAGACCCGCGAGAGCGTGGTCCCTTGTGCTCCCACTCAGGAAAGGCAGCCCTCCTCCCCCCAAAATCACTCACGAGAAGCGGTCTTGATGCAAACGCATGAGGTCCTTTATATTCCAGTATACTGGGGCCATCAGCCATATGCCATGCAGGGTAGAGGGCTGAGGACCCCCAGTATAGAATTGAGACAGCTTTTATAGGGTTACAACAAAGTTCACGCATCGTTAACCAATCACCTCGTAGCATCCAGTGCGGACCAATTAATTTAAACTATCCAAGCCCGCAAGTCTGCTTTCGCACAGGCTTCTGGGTCGGGCGACAAGGCTCATTTCCTGTGTTCATTCACTCACAGGCTGTTGTAAACATTAAAGTAGGTAACCTTCAGCCTGGGATTTAAGACTCCCAGCTTCCTGGGGTCAGTGGAGTTAGGCTAAATTTTTCCATCCTAACACCACCACCACCACCTGCCCCAAGGTCTGGCGTCTCTCCTTGAAAGTTTGTTGCTTCCTATTTTCTGTGTGTCTCTGTTGTCTCTGTTGGAAAGGGTCAAGGGGATGGCACTGTTAGAATTCTTCCTAGCTCTGACTTTAGGACCATCGGCCATTGCCTTTGTAGGGTTCCTTTGCATTTCAGGACAAACACAAAAGCTGTGACTTCTGGGTACTGTGTGTGTGTGTGTGTGTGTGTGTGTGTGTGTGTGTATGATCACCTGAAGTTCCCCAGAGTCTTCAGATGATTGCATTTATTGAACTCAGTTTCCAATCAGCATTGATTAGAACTCATGAGAGGACTGTGTGTGTGTGTGTGTGTGTGTGTGTGTGTGTGTGTGTGAGAGAGAGAGAGAGAGAGAGAGAGAGAGAGAGAGAGAGAGAGAGAGAGAGAGAGAGAGATGGTATTAAATTGAGAGTGAAAAATGAGAAAGAAGGCTTAGATTGATGGTTGATGGAAGATGATTTGAAAATGTTGACTTTCCCATTTGTCTCATGAAGAGGAAGGTTGGAAGGAGGCGAGCTGCCTGTTGCTTGGCTGATGCTGCTGCACCGTGAGGTTTTACTTACCCTGGGATGAAAATCTGGCTTTTGGAGAATCCAGAAGGCACGAGATGAAGGTGTGCTGCTGTGGGCATCCAGAATCCCTCATGGCCAGGGAGCTGCTTCCAGGAACATTCCAGCAAGTGTTTCGTCAAAAGTTATTTATTTATTAGAGGCAGGAGAAGTTTGGGCCACCCTGGTCTTCAGAGCAAGTTCCAGGACAGGAGGGGCTAACAGAGAGACCCTGTCTCAAACAAAACAAAACAAAACAACAAAACAAAAAAATAAAAAACAAAACCTAAACCAACCAACCAACCAACCAACAAACCAACCAAAGAAAGAACCACTTAAAGATTTTTTCCCTGCTTGTATGTTGAGGGAAGGGCAGGGGGCAGGATTGGGGCTGGGCTATTTCTTCAGCCTTCTTTCCACATCCACCTTGGATCAGGGGAAGACCTTCAGTTTGGGAACCATCTCATGTGTCCTCTCTCTAGAGCAGTAACAACCCAGAGTAACCATCCCTCCTCTCTAGGCCTTTGGCCAGTGTGAGCTTTGGGAAGTTGGCTTCTGACCAGCATTGGGGGAGTGTCTGGATCTTTGGTTAGTGAGAGGTATGACAATTCTTGTGACCCATAGCCACATGCCATCCCTACACACACACACACACACACACACACACACACACACACACACAGAGAGAGAGAGAGAGAGGGGGGGAGACAGAGAGAAGTTCATTAGCTTATATTCACTATGTGTAATGAAGAGTTTCATTTTGACATTTTCATACATGTATATAATGCTCTTATACAGCCCACCTCCCACCAGCCCCTCTTGTCCCACTCACAGCTCCCTTCCTTTCCTAACTAGTTAGTTCCCCTTCCACTTTCATGTCTCCTTTCATGTAACTCAAAAATCAACTAGGGTTATTTACAAGGTTGTGGGAAATGTATTATTTATATGAGTATAGGCCATTTACCAGTGGCTACAACATTGAAGAAAATTACTTATCAAAATTTTTCTACCTGTACTTGGATTTGTTTGTACTTTTTTTAAAAAATGTATTTATTTTTATTTTAATTGCATTGGTGTTTTGCCTGCATGTATGTCTGTGTGAGGGTGTCCAATCCCCTGGAACTGGAGCTACAGACAGTTGTGAGCTGCCATGTGGTTGCTGAACTGAACTGGGATTCTTTAGAAGAGCAGCCAGTGCTCCTAATTGCCAAGCTATCTCTCCAGCCCCCTTGGTCATTGTTTTTTTTTAAAAAAATCTAGTTGTAAGGGTTGTTTATCCTGGCTTCGATCTCATGTTGTCTTAAACACTGTGGCTTATAATTGTTCTTGATAGCTAATAGGCACTTTTTCAAGACTTACTTAAAATTATTTTATTTGTTTTGTCTGGGCACATAAATATGATTCTATTATTTGGGGTTGAGTTGGGATGAGCGACTGTCTCAAAGCAAAGTACAAAATAAGACAACAAACCTAAGTTACCTTACCTACTTTTGTTCTTTTAAAACATCTTTGAGGACAGTTTCTCAGTGTAGCATGAAAACTTATTTTCCATTTTCATTGGTATGCCTTTGAGTCCATAGATTAATTGTGGGGAGAAATGATCCAGATGAAAATATTTATTTGGGATTTTTTTCTCTGTCTATAGATAGGATTGCCCCGTAGGTTTTTTTTTTTTTTTGTTTTGTTTTGTTTTTGTTTTGTTTTGTTTTTTTGTATTTGCTTATTGCATCTCATTTTCAGATTTGAAGTAGTTGTGGTGAATTAGAGTCCTGTGGTCTTTGTATTTTTTCTCTTGCTGTTATGTTTCATAGCCTCACCTAGCCCCTTATCCAAGGGAATCCTCATTCCGTCTTCATAGCTTGTCTAATCTGATTTCTATTCCCCAGTTGCAAATGCATTTTAGGTCTCCTGAGGTTCTATCAAACTTTACTTACTAGTGAGGTCATTTCTATTTAACAAACAAATATAGAGCCAATGTCTGTCACTTGACTACATTAAAGCCTCTTGGAATGGAGTTGCTTTAGTTACAGGCCCTTTGTTTAGCGAGGGAGTGAAGGGTTTCACATCAAGCATCTCTCCTGCTTTACATGGGCTTTTTGAGAGGGCGTTTGGCTCTCAGGCTTTGTAGCCAGGACCCACTGCCTGGAAAGCACCAGCTCTGAATGGCTGCACTAAAGAATGGTTGCTACTGAGGTTACCTGGCATGGTCGCTCCACAGGGTGGTAGAACTTTCTTTGTGCTCCCTAGAAGCATTCTCAGTAGATGGAGCATCTCCATGTTTCTGTGACAGCTTGGAGTGTTCTTGCTAAGAACACTATATGACGCAGCCCCGCTCTAAAACATTAACAGTCTTTTCCTAGTAGCTAAGGAAGGGACTTTAAAAATGCTGCCTCCTCCTTTAAGCGAAAGCTTTGCTCTTCTTTCTAGCCATAGAGTGTAGTGAGACGAGTATTGGCCTCAGTGAGAGCAGCCATGCACGCCAGGATTCCCTGACCTCCAGATAGCAACGATCACACTTCTTTCTAGTTAATGTTACTACTATTATTCATCATCTTGATTTCACACTTATTTTCACCCGCAGGACACCTTGATAGACAGGTCTGTTGGTTAGAATGAACTAAATATATCCAATAATAATAAGAATAAAAAAAAGGCACAGAGCTGTAGCCAGAGATGATGGTATTTCCATGAGTTGGAGAGTTAAGTTTATCTGATATGAGCCAGGCACCCACTCCCTCCCTCCTTTACTTCTGTAACTGTCTCCAGGTGATTGATTGCAGGGTACAGAAAGGGGCCTGGCATGGAACTCAGCTGGGTTGTAGTTCTGGCTTGCCCATTCATATTCTTTGAGCCTCAACACTAAGTTGCAAACCAGGACTGAAGCTTCTGGGAACTAAACAAAAAAGGGTAAAGGAGTGAAAACGACACAGATCTTGCCTTTTGCACGTGGCTGTCAGATGTCACGCAGATTTCCATCTAGCTTTGGGAGTGACGTTACAAAGTGGAGATTTATGAAATGTCCTCCAAATGACTTTCAAGGTCATGTTTCTGGCTCCCCTCCCTCCCCCTCTTGGAATAAAAGCAGTACTGCATATGTGGGGGTGACATCACTCGATGACCACCAAATCAGTTCAGTGCCATCAGGTTGCGGGCTTCTCTTTCCTATTCTGTGCTAGAGATCCCCGTGTGCCTGACCAAAGGTGACAAGTGTCCAGGCAGTGACTGATCATTTCAGCCCTGTGCCGGCTAGTTTTCGTGTCAACTTGACACAAGCCAGAGTCATCTGAGAGGAGGGAAACTCAGTTGAGAAAATGCTCCCCCCAGACTGACCTGTGGGCAAGTGGTGTTTGATGTAGGAGGGCTAAGATAAGGAATGGGGCTGCTCCTGGGCTACTGGCCTGGGTGTTATAAAAAGGCAGGACGGATGAACAAGCCCTGAGGAGCAAGCCAGTAAGCATCCCCAATCCCCCCCCCACCAGCCCCTGAATCAGTCCCTGCTTTTAGGGTTTGAGATCCTGCCCTCTCTGGTAGTGGATCAGTATTTATCCCTAGTACTTTAGGAGCCCATTCCACATAGAGGGATACTCCCTCAGCCTAGACACATGGGGGAGGGCTAGAAATGATACAACAGACTTTGAAGACTCCCCATGGAAGGCCTCACCTTCCCTGGGATGCAGAAAGGGGATGGAATAGGGGTTGGTGGGGGGAGGGAGCAGGGAAGGAGGGGAGGGTGAGGGAACTGGGATTGGCATGTAAAACAGCTTGTTCCAAATTTAAATTAAAAATATTATCAAAGAAGAAGAAGGAAGAGAGAGACAGAGAGACAGAGGGACAGAGGGACAGAGGGACAGAGAAAGAGAGAGCAAGATCCTGTCCTGACTTTGTTCAGGGATGGAACATGACCTGAGAATAATAAGCTAAAATAAATCCTTTTCTTCTCAAGTTGTTTATGGTCATGGAGTTTTACCAAAGCAATAGCAGACACTCAACTTTGCAATTTCTAATGGTCACATATGCCAACTGTCATTATTTATTTATGTCAATTTCTAAGTGTACAGTAGTACACAATTTCACATCAGTTAAGAGAGTTGTCCTTGCCTTAAATCAGCAGAGGCTCAGTGGGGTGTCCAGAATAGAACCTGTGGTACCTGACTGAAGCTGCATGTGCTTTAGCAAGAGCTGATGCTCATGTGGCTTCTAGAAAACTATTTTGTGACTGTTACGTTTGGCATGCTATCTGATCTCTCTAAGCCTGTTTGCTCATTTGGAATGAGGCCATGATAATGGTTATCTTTAGGGGGCATGTTCTTCTCTGCCCTCCTTTTTTAGCTATTCCCTTCCTGCCATCATCACCTGAGTGAGATGGGTCTTTATTGTGGGCTTGATTGGATTAAGAAACAACCTTGGGCATTAGTGAAGATCTGCCTTGAATGTGGGTGGCTGTTGTGGAGTATTAGTTTAAGATGTGTTACATTCGTTTATGCTGTGGAATATTTGTTTAATGATGCAAAGATGTGTTGTATTCTTTTATATTGCATTTGTTTAACTCTGTGAAGCTGTGTTACTTTTCATCTCTAAAACATCAGATCTTATAAAGAGCTGAACGTTCAATAGCTAGACAAGAGAAAGGATAGGAGGGGCTGACAGGCAGAGAGAATAAATAGGAAAAATCTGGGAGGAGATAATCAAGGATAGAGAAAAGGAGAAGAGACGGACTCTGGGTGCTAGCCACCCAGCTACACAGCAAGCCACAGAGTAAGAAGTTAAGAAAAGTATATAGAAATAAAGATAAAAGCCCAGAGGCAAAATGTAACAGGGACAATTTAAGAAAAGTTGACTAGAAATAGGCCAAGCTAAGGCCAGGCACTCCTAAGAAAGAATGACCTCGGTGTAATTATTGGGAAGCTGAGTGAGAGGCTTCCCAAAAGAGCAAAAGAGTAAAAGCAACCAACCACAGGTGGGACCATCTATGAGCCCCCTGCTTTTCTCCCTGCTCTGCCCAGATGTAAGCCAACAACCACCACCACAGATGACAGCTGCTCCTGTCTCCATGCCTTTGCTACAACATGGGCTGCACTCTCACACTGTGGCCCTAAATAGTTATATTTAGTCAAAATAAGGAGGAGAATGACATATGTTCCAGCTAGTTGGTCTGCTGTGTGCTAGAGATATGCCTGTGAACAGTCCTTGCCTCTGCTCCATGGAACTGTAATTTAGTGGGCTACTGGAACTTGGTGATGCAGGCAATGAACACAGACACATGGGATGCTGATGGAGGCCATACAAAGCGGTCCAGAGCCTGGGTGCTAGTTGGGAAAGAGTATTTCTGGGAGCTTTTCCTGTGTGACTTTCCATGTCCAGTTCCCATGCTGGTTTAGGGACATGGTTGCCTTGTCCTCTGCTGCTTCTTTTCTCTTCTGCGTGTCGGATATGATTGAGAGGAGAACCAAAGAACTGCATTTTGTTAACATCCAAAAGTTAGTTTATGTTCTAAAGCCCCAAAAGTTCCAATTGTGTCTTTTTTGTTGTTCTTTTGTATTTGAGACAGGGTTTTCCTGTGTAGCCCTGGCTGCCCTGGAACTCGCTCTTTACACCAGGCTGGCCTTGAACTCACAGAGATCCACCTGCCTCTGCCTCCCTAGTGCTGGGATTAAAGGCAAGTGCCACCACTGCCTGGCCCAATTGTTTCTTAATATTCGATAATCCACACATGTTGAACAACTCAGAATAAGATAATGGATGCTTGCTATAGTTCATTGCAGTGTCTGTGATGTCGCTTCTCGGTTCTGAGGATGGGGCTGGGTGTGTGGTGTAGAAATGAAAGTGGAGACATTTCATAAGTTTTTTGAATTCTTTTTGCATGTTTGGTGTATAAGCTGCATGACAAGCCAAGTCTTGTGTTTTGTTTATGTCTTTGTACTCTTATATAAACAAACATACTGCGCTTTAAAAAAAGGACTCCAGACCCTGTTATTTGTAAATGCTAACTCAATATTTTGAAATCTTGTCTACTTGATCATTGTCTTGAAGGAAGGAGGTTATATTGCTGGGCATTGAACCCAAGGCCTCATGCTACTGAAAACACATTATCACTAAATGACATCTCCAAACTCACTATATATTTTTAAAGTAATCATCTTTTTTACCCAGCCTTTTCTGGGTAAAAGCCAATATAATTGTTATTTTACTAAATGAACAATTCTCAAAGGAAGTCTTATTTATTTTCCTTCTTGTCAAATCTCGTATCTTAAAAATATAATTTTCACAATGTCTTGGAGCCCTGAGAACTTTTGTCCTTTTGGCCACAGGAAGCAAGAAGAGTATTGTAAAATTCAATTTCCCTTTCCTCAGCCTGTTTCAGGCATCATTTCCCCAACCATTGAGGCAAATCAAGCTGCTGTCAGATAGCAGCCTCATCTCCATTTCCTTCTTACTCTGTGACTGTGTTAGTAGGGCAGGTGGAACAGATTTAAGCATCAGGGATGGGTCTTAGGCTTTCCTGACAAAGGACCAGTAGAAGCCCATTAGGGACTGGCATTTGAAAGGTGTATCACACTAGGAAAAGCTAGTGGTATTCTTTCATCCCACTCTCTGACTCTTTGTCTCTCTCTGTTTTTAGTTGAGAAAGGATTAGTCTCTAGATAGGCTTACAAGAGACAGTGTGGAATTTGAGACTCTGAGAAACAGACTTACTACTTCTTTGGAAAAGCTGGTGCCTTCATTGTTCACAATTTCAAGTCTTCCATAATCTCAGGCACTAGGCTATTCCAAGTAGCTTACTTATTAAAAAAAAACGGGAATGGTAACACTCTAACCCTTTAGGATGGTTACTTGTGTAGGAAATAAAACAAAGCACTTAAAATCAAATTTTAAAAAATGTTATGTAACCACAGCCTCAAACTTTTGGCAAATTTTAAGCATTTAAATCACATCATATATTGAAAGAAAAGATTTGTGCCTTTGGATAGTAACATTGTTCTGATTTTTAAAATATTTATTTTATTAATGTGAATGTGTTTATATATGTGTATATGTGTGTGCACATATGTGCAGTACCCAAAAAGGCCAGAAGAGAGCAGGAGATATTCTGGCACTGGATTTACAGGTGAGTTACCCAATGTGGCTTCTGGGTAGCAGGCTCAAGTCATCTGGAAGAGTAGTAAGTGCTTTTAACTTTGGATCCATCTCTTCTGCCCCTGTCATACTGATTTCAATCCAGAAAGAAGTGCTGTGTTTTTGTTTGTTTTTTGTTTTGTTTTTTGTCTTTATTATAACTACTAATAACTGTAATTCCTTCTCTTAGCTCCTTCCCCAGATCACCTTACTGTGTATGCATAACGGCCAGTTAGTGCTTGCTGGAAGTGAGATGGTTTGAATGTTATTGTGGCTTAGACTCCATTTGCTTCGTCAGATTGGGACTGCTGATCTGTTTTCTGGAGACCACAGCTTTACCATTATATCCAAGGGCAGCTGCTCTCAATCAGTCTCTGTGCTAGGACTCTGCCTGTGTACTTCGGGAGTATGACACCATCACCCTGCCTTTCTTGATTAGCGGCTTCGGCTTCTTTTCGGTCTACACCCCATCTCCCTGTCCTTTTTCCACCTCACAACTGTTCATGACCCTTAATTCCTCTCAAGCATATGTTAGCCTGGAATTTTGAGCCTACTCTTATTGGCATTTGATGATGATGTGTGTATTAGTTTTATTATGGATTCTTCAACATCAGTGATAAACTTAGTGAATGTGTCATGAAAACATGTTGCCCAAATTTATGTAACACAGTTTGAATCTGTTAGTACAGACGTGCTGTGACTTAACGTGTCAAGTAATAAGCTTACATGTAAAAACTAATCTAATTTCCAAACCTAGTAAGTACAAAGACATACACTTTTGAGCTGATTACTGTTAGTTTCTTACTTCCATTGTGTCGAGCAAGAATGAAATGTTTTGAGATCATTTGCAAGAAGTATCTATTGTTAGTGGAGCAGAACATACATTTCTTTTTCTCTCTTCACATTTTCAGGACCAGCATTGAGCTTGTTAAGGCATCCCCATCTGCTTTGCCGGCAATTCTATGATATTCTATCTCAAAATTAAATAGGCCCTTCCTTTCCAGGTAGCTATTATTTTCATCATTTCCAGTGGGTGGATGGGGTAGAAAGAATGAGGAATTCATCTTCTTTATTAGGTGTGTAAATGGGGCCAGTTGGCTTTTACGGTATCATTTCACATATGGACTCTAATTTTTCTTTCTAAATTCTCTCAATGTCAATGTTTTTCTTGGCTAAGTTTCTGGAGAGCTATGTGTCCCAAGTATGTGAAGAAATGTGACTCTCATGATTTTTCTCTCTGGGAATTGGGTCCATTTGAGAGCTGAAGAAAGCCATGGACCCAAGGAGAAAAATGACCATATCTATGAACAAAATGTAGTGTGTAATTATGGCCACTTCAGGAATTCTACTTTAGAAACCTAGTCTCTTAGGCAGACACTATTGCCTTCTAATTTAAGCAGCTAAATACCATACTTGAAGTACATGCTGCCTTTTACATGGCACTTCCCGTTAGTGTGGGACCACTTTGCATTCATAGGGAAATACTTATTGACAACCACTTTTGTGCATGTTGCAGAGTGTATGTTTTCAGAGGAAGCCAGGAGTTTTGAATAAAACACAAATCCATATTATCTGTTGCACACATTTTGGGGAAGGCAAACTGGGTTGGTGTGAACAAGGATGCCAAATTAGGCTTATGAAGCCAGAGTTGAAAGATGGAAGATATGAGTTACACTAGTTTGGTTGCAGTCATTGAGCGACAACCTCAAGCTCTTCAATCCCTGTGTCTTCACATAGGGCTAACTAGGTCCTGTTGGAAGAGATGGACAAGAGTTTTGAAGCTTAGGTTATGCAATGCTTTCTATTAGATTGAAAAATCTAATAGAACTATGGTCAGGCTGGTCATAGTCCTTTTCACTTACTGTTTTTTCAACACCTGCAAGTGTGAAGTTTGGCCAAACGATTTATGCCTATTACTTGTGCAATGGTGAAAATCAAACATGAAACAGTTGCATGTAAACACAATGACAGTGATGAATAAATTGTCATGTGCAATGGGAAAGCGACACTGGCCACTGTTTTGCATTTTCTCTTGGATTCCCATATATCAGTGCCTTTCTGGTAATTGTCAGTCCACAAATATTTGAAATATTACTGCCTTCTGTTGATTGGTCTGTAAATATGCATGGACAGTGTGTAGTTAGAAGATGCTTGTTTAGATAATTCAGAAGATACTTGAGTATCTCTCTCTCTCTCTCTCTCTCTCTCTCTCTCTCTCTCTCTCTCTCTCTCTCTCTCTCTCTCTGACTTGTGTGTGTTATGCCTATACATGTGTATATGGAGGCCAGAGGTCCGTGGCTTCCTCTGTTGTGCTCCACTTTGGTTTTTTTTTTGAGATAAGGCCTCTCATCCCAGACCCTTCTGTTTTAGATAGACAGGCTCAATGACAAGTTCCCAGATTGGACTGTTTCCTCTTCCCAGGGCTGAGCTGTAGACATAGGTCGCTGTGCCCAATTCTTTATGCGGGTGCAGGAGATCTGAACTCAGGTCCTTGGTGCTTGTGTGATAAGTACTTTGCACTGTACAATCGCTCCAGACTGCTTGTAAATATGGGTTGGGGATTTACATCAGTCGTAGAGCGCTGTTCAGCAAGTGCAAGTCCCCGAATTCAGCCCCCAGCACTGGAAAGCAGGCTAATTGATATCGGTATATGTCAATCAGAACTGATGGCTCTCCTTAGGAAGATGACTGCAAAGGGGTCCAAGAGAAATGTGAGGAAGTGATTGACATTTTTGGTCTCTTGATTTGACATCGTTTTCAGGGGAAAAAAATCACCAAACTAAAATATTTGATTTTATAACAATATTTTACTATAATAAAGAATTTCTTACTATACACAGTAAGAAAAACACAAACCTAAAGTAAATTTTTGCAAAGGCAAAAATGCTGATAATTGGCTTCTCAGCTGTAGACTGGAATGTATAGTCAAGGATGGCCACTGAGTACCAGTCCATCTGTGAGGCTTGTCCCTGCCTCATGGGCTGTTGCTCACTGAAGAGTGACCTGAACCTGCCAGAACATGAGCTGTGAAGGCTCTGTGCCAAGCACACAGCCTGAACCGCATGTCCTCTGCTGCTGTGGCCTCCGTGTATTGCTGGTTCTAGATTAGGTAGCTATTCTCCCCAGTGAATGTTCTTTTTTTCCCCGACTTGGAGGAGAGAGGGGAAGGTAACTGGAGTGTTGGGGCCAAAGGAAGGAGGTCAACAAAACAGTGTCTTAGTTACTTGTTCCATTGCTGTGACAAAATCCCAGACAAAAGCAACAGAGGGGAGCCTTATTTAGGCTCACAGTTGTAAGGAATAGAGTCCACCACAGTGGAGAAGTCATGGTAGCAGGGACATTATCTCCCAGGCGACTCTGGGGCAGTGGTTCTCAACCTTCCTAATGCTGCAACCCTTCTTTCTATACAGTTCCTCATGTTGTAGTTTCGTTGCTACTTCATATCTGTAGTTTTACAACTGTGATGAATCATAATGTAAATATCTGGTATGCAGGATATCTGATATGGGATCTTGTGAAAGGGACATTGATGCTGGGAGGCAGCCATAGTTTCTCACCATATGGACGGACCTCTTGGTAGGAAACATGAGTGTCCTCACAATGTGCTAGCTGAACTACTCATCCTACCCCAGTGAGAAATCTAATGGAGAATAAGAAGGCCACCACAATGTATCATGTGACTTAGCTTCACACATCACACTCCTTCTGCCTCTCTGCAGTGTCCTAGCCAGGTTGGGATGCTGAGGTTCAGTGGTAAGTAAAAGACACTCAGACATATTCTGGCCTCATGTCTCATATCCCAGATGCATGGCCCCTATAGGTCCATCTAGGTGTGGCCTTGTTGGAGGAAGTGTGTTACTGGATGGGCTTTGAGGTTTAAAAACCCTTACCAGCCCAGGCCCAGTCCCTCCCCCACTTCCTGCCTCCCGATCAGGATGTAGAACTCTCAGGTCCCTCTCTAGCACTGTGTCTGCTTGTGTGATGCCATCCTCTCCACCATGATGATAATGGGCTAAATCTCTGAGTCTTGTAAGCAAGCCTTAGTAAAATGCCTTCTTTTATAAAAGACTTGCTTTGATCACAGTGTCTCTTCATAGCAATAGGACAGTGACTAAGATACCCAATGGGGCGAACATGGACACATTACTTAAAAAAAAAATAAATTAAATAAGTAAAAACAAAAGCTTCGACAGAGACAAATGGGTGCTGAGTTAGAGTGTAGCAGGAAGGGCCAGCTCACAGTTGGATGCCAATGAGACCCTTGAAAGGAGTGACCAAGAGACAGTAAGACTGAAAGGTTGGGTAGGGAAGGAGATGCCAACAGAGTGATGTGGTGAGTTGCCAAGGAAAAAGTAGGTAGGTGTTGTTGCCATGGAAACCTAAACTGGAAGGGGCTTTAAGACAATGTGTCAGTGGTCCAAGGCTTCTGAGAGGCTAAGACTGGTCTGGGAACAGTAGGTCATTAGTGACCCTGATCAAAATGTGCTTGCCATTGGAGTGGTAAAGATGAAGGAAGTTTGGAAAGGGGGATGTGTCACGTGTCACTGTGGACGTAGGGTAAAGTCTCAAGACGGTGAACATGCATCATGACTGGGAAGCTGGAAGACCCACTAAATGACCAGAAAGGGTCAAATAACAGGGGATTGAGTGGCTGCCTGCCAGAATGAATGTATTTGCAGATCAGCTTGTGGAACAAAAGGACAGTCAGCCACCTAGGTGAGCATAGAGTGTCTGTGCCCACAAAGGTGGTGAGGAAGTTTTCCAGAGGAATGCCTGTCTTCACAAATGGTCAGCTCAGTAAGTGCCTAAAAGGAGAGAAACCTGTTCGGCATGCCTGTGGCGATAACACAGCTTTGATCAGCCAGCTGCTTTGACAAAAAAGCGAGAAGATCCCAAAGACAGCGGGCCAACACCTAAAGCCAATGCAATATCAGTTCTTGTGTTTGAAGAATTTTACAATAACTTTGAAAAAGGCTCAGTGTTGAAACTGGGCATGGCTGATGTGCCCCCGTTTGAGACTTACTTGTGAGATGGCTTCTGGGCTGGCATGGAGCTCACTATGTAGCTGGGGATGATCTTGAGCTGAAACTGCTCCCAAGTGAAGATACCAAGAGTCAGTCACCACATTTGGTTTATACTGTGCTGGGGACTGAGCCCAGGTGTGAGCCATTGTCAAATTTTCAACTTGACACGCCCTGGATTCACTTGGTTAGAGGGTCTCAGGGAGATAGATATTCTTTATCTACACCAGGCTGGCCTGTGGGGCATTGACTTGAGTGCCTTAATACAGTGGTTCTCAACCTGTGGGTCTCGACCCATTTGGGGGTCAAATGAGCCTTTCACAGGGGTTGCCTGAGACTACTGGGAAACACAGATATTAACATGATTTATAACAGTAGCAAAATTACATTACGGAGTAGTAATGAAATGGTTGGGGGAGGGGGTCATCACAACATGAGGAACTGCATTAAAGGGTCATAGCCTTAGGAAGGCTGAGAACCACTGATGTAACCCGCTCCTAATGTAGGCATCACCTTCTGGTAACATTCTAGATAAAAGGACATGGAAGAAGAAAGCATTAAAGCACTTTGCTTCCTTCTCATTTATTCTTCACATTTGCTGGCTGGTTCGTCCATCCTGTTGGTGTCGCTGCTGATCCAGCTTTCACCCTAGGTGGGAGAACAGTGACTCTCCAGGGGTCCTCCAGGCTTTCTGTGCAAGATTGGGACTGTTGAAGGCACCCTGCCTCACTGACTGAGCCACTACTGGGTTCTTGATCTCTCCAGTGTGAGACAGTAATTTTTGTATTACTCTATCATCTAAGCCAATCTAATACATCCTCTTTTAAAACATATCCGTCAGTTCGATTCCTCTTAAGAGGCTGATTAATACATCAGACCTTTCCACATGCTTAGAAAGCATTCTACCAGCTGAGACTCATCCTCAGCCTAAGACTTGTTTTAAAGACTTTAGATTGCCTAAGAAAGAGAAAATGGCCAGTGTTCTTTCTATGTTCTGTTAAGCAGGAATGAGTAATATCCCTGCAATTACAAAATGCCTGGCACCTGGGGATGAGAAGCACCCACCCCCTGGTGTCAAGGATGTACAAATGGTCCACCCATCCTCCCATTGTAAAGCTGGCTCCTATTTATATCTGTGAGTTGGTGTCCTCTGTGGTTTGCTGTGTCCTTTGAGTGCTATAATCAGTGTGGCACAACTGTGATCCTCGTCCTACGAATATTTCTGTCCCAAGTAGTTCTCACATCTCTCAGGCACCTTCACTACTCAGAATCTTAATTTTCTGATGAGTAATTGGGAGAGAGGGCAGAGCAGGTTTAAGTCAGCCCCTAATCGAGTGAGTTATTTCTAGTTTCTCTAGATGGTCCATCCCACTGTGAAAGAAGACAAGAAGAGCTTTTTCCTCAAGGCTCCTCCTTCCCCTTCTTTTCCAGGAGTGAAACGGGCTCGTTTAAAATAGGTCATCGAAGAAGGACAGTGCCCAACTCTTCATTTAGTTGACTTTAAGCTCTAGTCTCCAGGCCAACAGCTGCAGCACCACTGGAACACTTGGAATATTTTAGAACTGCAACTGGTATTTCACTTTGACTAAGATATGCCTCATCCAAAGTGTGGGTCCCAGGAGGAGGAGGAGGAGAAGGTGGAGGAGGAGGAGGAGGAGGAGAAGGAGGAGGAGGAGGAGGAGGAGGAGGAGGAGAGAGAGAGAGAGAGAGAGAGAGAGAGAGAGAGAGAGAGAGAGAGAGAGAGAGAGAGAGGAAAGAAGGGAGAGAAAAACAGAAAGACAAAGACATACAGGCACACACAGAGGGACACAGAGACAGAGGCAGAGTGAGATAGACAGACAGAGGCACACAGAGACAGAGATAGTGAGAGACAGAGAGACAGAGGCAAAGACAGACAGACACACACAGAGATTTCTTCGAGTGTGGGTACCAGGCATGCATGGTGCCTGTGTGGAGGTCAGTCTCTACCTTCTGAGACTGAGTCTCTCTTGGGTCTAGAACTCTGCCTCTTAAGCTAGATGAGCTTCTAGGGATCTGTCCCCCTCCCATCTCACTACTGTTGCAATTACAGGTGTGTGCTAGCACGCTCCTCTTTAGACATGGTTTCTTGGGATCTGAAACCTGGTCCTTACATTTGCAGGGAAAGCTCTGTACCAATCCAGCTGGTTCCCAACGCTGATGTTTCTGTTTCAGAATCCCTTTGGTGATTCTGATACAAGCTGAGGATTGACAAGTGTTGCTCTAGCTGGAGCCATGAATACAGTGGAGACTGATCCTGACTACCGAAAAATAACTGGGCAGAGGCCTGATCATGCTGCATGTGAGAAATCACCTATAGGTGCCAACCCCGCTGCCTGGATCCCTGGAAATGCCTCTTGTGTGCCCACATACACACGAGAGAGGAGGGAAGAGGGAGGGGATGGTAATGGGAATGGAAATGGAGAGGGTGGACACAACTGAAGATGGGCTATAGATTACACAGACCAATGACAAGGGTGGAATGTATTAGAATATCCACCACAGGCATTCCCAGAGCTTCATCTATGTTATACTACTTTAGGGACTGTCAGTATTGGTTTTTATGACAGTTTGAAAGCCATTGTTCTGGGGTGTGTTTTATTGTTTTGTTTTGTCTTTCGTGTGTGCAAGCAGACTCCAGAAGAGGGTGTCTGAGGTCTGAGCCCCTGAGCTAGAGTTACAGGAAGTTGTTCATCCATCGGTCACCAGTGGGATTTTGGACTGCTTCTCGGTTTTGGTTATTGTGAAGTCTATGATCCTGGGCTCATAGAGTGATCATGGAGACCCTGGTTTGAGTTGTTCTGGGCTTGTATCCAGAAGTGGTTGCTGGCTCATGTGGTGAATGTTTAATTTTCTGTTGAACTGCCATACTTCTCTCCCCCCTCCCACTCCCCTCTCCTCCCTATCTATCTATCTATCTATCTATCTATCTATCTATCTATCTATCAATCATCCATCCATCCATCCATTTATCCATCCACCCACCCACCCACTCACCCACCCACTCACCCACCCACTCACCCACCCACTTACCCACTCACTCACCCATCCACTCATCCATCCATCCATGCATCCATCCATGGAGTCAAGATCTGACTATGCTGTCCCGACTAGCCTGGAACTCACTATACAAACCAAGGCACTGTGGGCCGGAATCCCATTCTTTCCAGGCTTTTCCTGACCCTGCCTTCCAGTATGGTCCCATAAGGGTTCATCAGCAATTGCATGATTGTCTGGGGGCTTATTCTTCTTACTTGCCTTCTGCTGTTCTTGCAGATCTAATCCAGGCCCTTGCATGTTCTAGGCAAACTCCACCTCCCAGCTACACCCCAGCTCTTTTTCCTGTTGCCTAGGCTCTCCTCGAACCCATCCTGTAGCCCCAGTAGGCTTTGAACACGTGATCTTCCTACCTTATCCTCTCCTGTATTGGGTTGTGAGGTCTGCAAACTCAGGCTCAACTAGACTTAATCTTTTAAAGTGGATTTCACGATGGGTGTAAAGGCAACTAAAATTCCTCATATTTTACTCCTTTTACATTCCTCTTGATCAACACTGAAAGTCTATGGGCTTGCAAACATTTTGACTTTATGTATATAATGCTTTCTTCCTAATCGAGGCAAGCATGATTACATCTGACATGACACAGGTATACAGACTTTTAAAATCTGGCTTATGGGTAACCTATTCAGTGGTGGTCACTGTTAGAATTTGGAACTCTCTGCTCTAAGCACCTCGGAGTATGAGCTTTTTAAGATGCTAGTTCTGTCGTAATCTGTGAATGTTCTGTTAACATTTTGGCCTGCAGCAGTTTCTTTTGAGCCAATTGATTCTGGTTTCTTTCTGTGCTCTTGAGACTTTAAATGGCTAACTTTGCAGAAAACGTGAGAGCTGGGACCATCTGGTTTGTATCAAGGTGACTGAGTCTCAACTCATTTAATGGAATGTGCCTTTCTGCGATTCTCTGTACCCCCTGCACACATCACACTGGTATCTTTGCTCACACATTGATACTCTTATCTGGTGTAAGTTTTGTACCTTTGCATTAAGTCAAGGTCACTGCTTCTCAGCCTCTGGCTCGCACAGATTTCCATAGCTGTCATTTTTTTTCCCCCACAACTGTAAATCCCACTGTGAGCAAGTAGCACCTAGACACCACTGCCAGTGGACAGCAATAAGATAAGCAGCGTGACTCTGCGGACACTCTTATTGACTAGGGACATCTGGGTCACAGAGTCTTAGGAAGGCCGGTGGGAATTTAGGCTGGTTAGTGGCAGGGTTTGTACTGGCACAACAGTCCAGTAGTGCCTGTTCTCTTCTCTGTCATGGCTGCCTGAAGCTGTCAGGGTGGGTAAGCCTCAGACTGCCTGTGGTCCGGCGCTGTTTGCTTTTTCTTTCGAGATAGGCAGAGTGTGATGGCAGGAAGCTGCTCCCTGAACAGGCAGCTGGCCTGTGAGCCCCTTTGTTCTTCTCATTTCATTTTCATTTACCAACAGGGAGGATTCCCTTCTCCCCTAGCTAACTCCTAGTTAGGGATACAAGGATGGGAAGATGCGGTTTCCAAAGTTTCGGGAATTTCAGGAGCCTGAGCCAAAGTGCCCTGAGTATCAACCTGAGAAATGGTTTGCCAGGCCAACTGCTGGGAATGCAGGGGTTTAGATCATTGTCTAAAACGGCTTTGATACGTCATCTTCAAAGTGGTTTTCCACTGAGGTTTCATTTCAGTATTTGAGTATGTTTGTCCTGTGAGTAAGGGACTTGGGATGGCCCCTGACTGCACAGTTGAGACTCAGGAGCCATGGATCACTGCTCCAACCTTTCCTTTCCCTTCAGGGTACAGGAAGAGAGCATCCTGGGGTAGCTGACACTCCATAATCAGTCCTGTGTTACCTTCCAATGAGAGTAGGGGCCAGGGCTGAAGGACTGACTGGTTCTTTTAGGCAAAGCTTGAACCATGAGCCATCTGGGTAGAACGGGTCTCTCTCCTTAATGACTGTTCTGTGAGAACTAGAGCAACTTCCCCCAGACTTTCTGCACTGGCTTCTTCAACCGGAAATTTAATGTTCCCAGTGACCAAACACAGGGGCAGGGAGCATGTGCCACTTACATAACAAACAAGTGACTTTTCCTTTGACAGGGTGGTTCTTAGAGAGGTAGCAGGCCAGACAGCCTGGGGATCCCCACAGCCTCTTGAGTTTCCAAAGCCAAGCGTTCCTTAGGACTTTAGAAGGACTTACGCAAAGCTTGTTTGTATAGGTCACGGGGTCTGTCACAGGTGTTCTGTAAATATCAAGTGACCTAATGAATAAAACATAGATCAGTTGATCCCTAAAGGTCACGTTAGTCATTGAACCTAAATATGTTCCTCCATCTGACTCACGGCAACAAAGTAAGCAAAACGGGCTCCTGCTCTGTGGGACGGTCCCATTGTGCTCATACAACAAGCGAATGGCTTCTAGGAACAGGGTTTGTCCTCATTGCAGTTTGCCTCTCGGAGCTGTCAATACATCTTGTGTTAATAGATAAGTCTTGAGGAATGATTTGGAAAGGCATTGAGTGATGGTGCTTTAAATGGAAATGTATTAGGAGGCAAGTAGAAGCATTTTTGTATTTTCCGCTCATTGCAGGAGAATCCCACAATGGAAAACGACTGAATACAGCATTATTTTGACTGTGTAGTTGTTTGTGTTTCTCAGTATAATTCAGAAAGGCCAGTAATAGTCAGACTTTAAAACGTGCACTTTTTTGGTAACTTGCTTGTCATGTTCATTCTTTTAGCATATATTTCAGCTAACTTTATGCACATTTTCCACTGAACTGATCTCAGTGTTGAGACAATAGAGGGCTGAGACTATGGTCAGGGGACCTGGTTCAAGTCCTAATCTGACGTTATTTGGGCTGAAAGTACACACTTGTGTTAGAACCATTTAAAAATTGAACTGGAAGGAGTGATGATGCTTTTGTGGCCTAATTGGGCTGGGTGGAAGATGAGGAGGCCCAAGGGCTTGCAGTGGGTGGCAGGACACCCATTCTTGTTGATGCAGTCCTGGGAACCCTTTTGTCTCAGCTACACCTGGAGACAGGGCATTCTGGGGAAAATGCCTGCTGGGTATCTTCAGTCTACAAGGTTGCATGCAGTGCCTGCCAGTGCCAAGCAAGGAGGTTAGATTCCAAAGTGAAGAGGCAGAAGGGAAGGATGAAGTAGGGTGATGGTGCATGGAATCTGCCTGGAGCTGGTGCTAATAAAAACAGGTATAGAATAGGTTTAAAAAATGAATTTTTCATAGGTAAAGAAAGGAAAATGCCAGAGGGGCCAATGCTTAAGTCCTCATATTCTGTACATCTGGGCATGGTGCCATTTATTGATTAGAAAGACTTTGTCATGAGCCACGTCTTAGTAGAAGGAAAAAAATTAGAAATTATAGAAGTTAGATTTTTGACTTTTGTTCTTTTACTTTCTAGAAAGTAAAAGTTATATGTGTATATTTACACATATCACACACACACACACACACACACACACACACACACACACACACACACACACACGAGTTTCCTGCTTAAGAGTATACATATACACACACACACACACACAGATGTGAATATTTTGAGTAGTATTTGTTAATATGTGTGTTCATGATTTTAGCAGGTATACATAAAGCTGTGGCTTGGACATACATACAGTTCTACCATTTGCAGTATTCATAAACATATGCCTCCCCACTCTCTGCCCCACCCTGTCCCATTGCTTCTTTTCCTACTGCAAGATCCCTCCATGCAAGGGTCAGCCTTCTCCATATTTACTTCAGTCATTGTCTTTGAAATACCTTTTGGTGAACTGAGTCTATGTGTCTTTGTTTGGAATTATGTTGAAACCACTCGACTCAAACAGTTAGAAAGGTTCAAATGACCTTCATGTGCTTTGAGAGTTTAAACCTGTACTGCTGCCAGGTACTTCTAGAACAAGAGAAGTCACATGGTCACTCAAACCTTCTTGCAGATTACAGTGGTAAAACAGAATAAAAAATAGTTCAAAGTAAGAATCTGCAACTATTTAAAGATACTGGAAGCCATGGTACAGACAGACACTAGAGATTATTCTAAAACAGCATGCCTGTGTCACAAAAGTCAGGACTGTCAATTGATGTATTCTGGCCCAGCTTGCTGCATATTTATGGGGCCACCACCAAAGCTCTGGCTGAAGAAAGTAGGGACTGGAGGTCACAGTTGGAAAACTGCTTGCAAATTTAGTCTTGGGTTATGATCTTGTTTGCTGTGTTGGGGATTGGACCTGGGACCTCACCCATATTCAGTCATGGATCTGCATCCTCATCTCATCTGGAAATTTAAAAATGTATCATTGTTTTTTAGTGTGTGCAGTTAACTGTGGAGGCCAGAAGAAGGCATCTAATCCCCTGGAGCTGGAGTTACAGGTGGTTGTGAACTGCCCAATGTGGATTCTGGGAACCAAATATAGCTCTTCTGGAGTAGTAAGCGCTCTTAACCACTGAGCCATCTCTCAAGTCCCCTCTACCCCACTTTGGAATTTGTAAGGAAAGCAGAAACATAGAGAATGACATTCAGCTTTCCAGCATGCACCCATGAGAAACCTCAGGCTTCCTGGACAGCACCTTTTCCAAGTGCCCTCCCCTGCAGGCATCTAACTAGAGACAAAAGCAGAAAATCACCTCTTCATAGAAGGCAGGGCTATTTGCTCTTGTCATGTCTCTGAGATGACTTGTAGCCTGTTTTGATGGATCTCTTTCCTTGTGCTAAATGCTTATGGGCTTGATAGATCATGGAAGAGGGAGTGTAGCCAGCCAAGCTAGAGTGTTAGCCCTAACACTCCAGATATCCTGCATCTGAGAAGATGGTACCCCATATGTGTCCAATATTTTGACTCATGGATAATTACACAATACAGGTGAGATCCCCATGGATAACCTAAAATAACATTTATGGGGGGGGGGCAAGCAAGGCATCACAGGCTGTTGGAATTAAAGGATGTTCTCTACCTCCTTGACTGAAAATGAACAATCATCAGAGGGACATGGCAGAATCCAGAAGTGCATGATGTATGATCCTATGGTACATGCCAAGAAACAAGAATGTTTGCTCTACACTTGGAAAAGAATTCAAGGAGAACCAAAATGATACAAGGTCCAATTCAGACCTATGGGCAGGACTGAAGAGCATGGAAGGTGGTACATGGAAGGTCAATGCAAAAGACACTGCTTAGGACAGATGGTGTTGCATGAGTACTGGTTTCTAATGCAGTGAAACATAGACACAGCAATGATGGGGCCAAGGAGGCACATTCTGTTGCACCATCCCACCTTTCACACAGACAAATTCAGTGTCATGGGAATTACAGACACATAGCTGATATGTATATTTCAATTTTGGGAGCAACCACTAAAAACAGTAAAGACATATAGCTATAAGGCCAATGGCAGAAATAAAATCTCAAGACAACATTTCATTATTAGAAAGCAAGCTGAATGCCTGGGGCTGTAGCCCAATGGTACAATGAAGAATGAAAGCAAAACAAAACAAAAACAAAAACAAACAAACAAACAAAAACCAAGGCTTGAACAATGGAGCAAGAATCAATAAACAAGGCACATTGAAAATTTGAATATAGTCCTATCAATAATTACATATAATATTGATTGACTAAAGTCTTCAGTTTAAAAAGCACAGTATGTCAGATTAAGAAATGGAAAGACTAATTAGTACTCCCTACAATTTTAATGACATGATAAATTGCATTGTCAAAAAAATTTGCAAGAGACATAAACTGTAAAGAAAGAGTGGATGTAGACTTTTAAATAAAGAGAAATGTCAGAGATATTAAGGATGACCACTTCTAGGCTTTTGGGGGTAAGAGCAAGTGTAAACAGATGAAGGAAGATATCTTAGTGGGAAAAATGGTCAAATAGCCTCAAATTAGTACAATATATTACCTCACTAAGCATACAAAAAAGTAAGAACATTTGACCTAAGTTCAGGAAAAGAAATGTAGGTAGACTACTACAAAAATATATGCACGTTGCAGATGTTGAGATCTCATGAAGCAAAATAGCAACAATAAACACCCAAGCATCAAATTAAGGGAATAAACAGGCATACACATCAACTGGAAGTCGGAGACACATTTCTCTATCTCACCAAAAGCTGGTCAGGATGTAAAAGCTCATAACAGTTACAGCTACTTAAACTGACACAACTGCACCATGCTCCTTATTTCAAAGTGTATGTGGAATGTATCCCATGATACACTGTATGTAAGAAAGCATGTTTTAATAGGTCTCAAAACCCAGACATCTGACAGAATATGTTTTCTCACTACAGTGGAATTAAAACTAAATTAAAACATGGGAAAAGCAGCCCCAGATATCTAGAAATTAAATAAGCAGATTCTAAACAAGCATGAGGCTGACAGGAAATGGGATATTTTAAATTCAACGATAATGCAAACACAGTCTGTCAGATTTAGAAGAAATAATGCAGGAGCTGGAGAGATTGCTTAGAGTTGTGTGCATGCATGGCGAACTGAGTTTGGATCACTAGCACCCACGTAGAAAAGCATGGGGGCAGGTATCCGCCATGCACATGGGATGGGCAGAGGCCAGCAGGTCCCCACAGCTTACTGGCCAGCTGCTCTGTCAATCAGTTTCAGGTTCACTGAAAGACCCTGTGTCAAAAATAAGGTAGAGAATGATAAAGGATGCCTTAGTTTCTTTTCTGTTGCTGTGATACCTAGACAAAAACTCTTTAGGGGAAAGGGCTTATTTTGACAGTTGCAGAGGGATAGAAACCTACATGGCAGGGAGGATGTGGCCACAGGAGGGAAACCCATGGTGGCAGGAGAAGGAAGCTGGCTGATCACATTACATCCATACACAGGAAGAGAGAGAGGAGGAAGGTCTACTGAGGGAGAACAGGAAGTGTGGCTAAGTTATAAAACCTCAAATCCCACTCCACAGTGACCTACTTCCTCCAGCAAGGCCCCACCTCCTAACATTCCCAACCTCTCTAAACTTCACTGTGACCTAGGGACCTGAACATTCAAAGTACAACAGGGGACTTTGCCCTCTGCACTCTGGCTTCTAAGCATACACACATACACACATATACTCATACATAGGCATATACACACATACATAGTCATGCAACCCCTCCCTCCTCCACACGTGCATGGTTTCCCTAGTGAGTTTCAGGACAGCCAGAGCAACTCACCACCTGGCTCCATATATACATATATATATACATATATATATATATTCAGGAATATATATACATGCATATATATGTATGTATATATGTGTATATATATACATACATATATATATATATATATATATATATATATATATATATATTCCTGAGTCATTTTGGAAGTTCTGAAGCCAAGAAGAGAATAAGAGAGTTGTGATGAGCTGACATTGCTGTACTGTCTAGTGGGGCCACACAGTAAGTTGTCGCCTTTCCCATGGAACAGATGCTACATTCCATAATTCAAACATTTGCCCCTACACAATTCCAAACTCTTCACAGTGTCCCTAACTGGTGACAGAAAACACTTAGAATCATAGTCACCAAGAGCACCGTGGCATCTACTTTATTGCATGTCAAGGGTGCATTTATTTGTGCCCAATTCATGGGCTTCCTATTTATCATCTTTTCCTTGGTGGTGCCTCCCTAGCATGGGACTTAGAAGGATTGCCAGATGTTTTTGTAATGGTCAGAGAGTAAGTCATGTAAGCATCACAGACAGTGTGGACCAGTGGTTCCTAACGTTCCTGATGCTACAACCCTTGCAGTACAGTTTAGTACAGTTTCTCATGCTGTGGTGACCCCAAACTATACAATTAGTTTCATTGCTGCTCCATAACTGTAATTTTGCTACTGTTATGAATTGTAAATGCCCGTGATTTCTGATGGTCTTAGGTGAACCCTGTGAAAGGGTTATGACCCACAGGTTGAAAGAGCTGCCTTAAAGCCCCTCTCTAGAGGCCACACCTAACTGCACAGGGAGCACGGAGAATCCGTCCTCTCATGAGATTAGACGACAAGGAATGGAGGAGGCAGGTGTTGCCCAATGACTGGAAGTGTTCTGGGAAGTGAGCCCTTGGCTGATTTCATCTTGTGCAAACACTCCGTGCTGTGCGTGCACCCAAACCTGGGCTGTGTAGGTCAATCACTTGACCCAGCTTCTTGATGCAGTTGAGAAACAAGGTAAACATGGAATGTGAGGCTGAGCCAGAGTTAGCCTAGCATGTGGTGTTAGAATAAATACATTTTAAAAATGTGTGTGGGATGCCAGGTGGTGGTGACACATGCCTTTAATCCCAGCATTCAGGAGGCAGACACAGGTGGATGTCTTTGAGTTTGAGGCTGGCCTGGTCTAAAGATCGAATTCCAGGACAGGCTCCAAAGCTACAGAGAAATCCTGTCTTGAAAAACAAAAAACAAAACATAAAAAAAAACCCAACAAATAGAAAAAAAAAGCATGTAGGGCAAGTTTATTCTAAGAACACACATAGTAACAATATGGTAAATTCAAATCAGTATCATTGCTGCTACAAAGTATTGCCACTGTTAGATAATATGCCTGCCAGTGCAGTAGAATTATTGGGACAGTATTGCCATAGATACCAGAGAAGGAAATTTTTGAATCAAGGAGTTACAACATGAATACAACTAGCTGCTTATCCAATAGCTGGGCAGTACGTGTCTGTGACACCAGCACTCAGGAGGTAGAGACGAGATGGTCTACATTTGCTCCAGCTTCAATTCAGATAGAGAGATGGTGTTCATCAAGACACAGTGAGATGAATCGATTTCATGTTAGACATTGTCAGTTTTGATAGATTTCTCTCACTTTCTTTTTATATTCATTCTACTCCCTATTATCTCATCTCAACATACTTGTACAGGGTTTGACAGGAAATCTTAGTTCTTAGAAAAATACTTAGATATCATCCATTCATTACCATGTTAAATGACCACTACATTATAATAACTGTTTCTGTTCTAATCAGTGATGAGAGAGATTTTATCTAAAAAGCCATGGAAACAATTTTGTGTTGTAAGGACTGAGAATATATTTCAGTGGGTAGAGTGCTTGTCTAGCATGCACAAAACCATGAATTCTACCCCCAGGACCACATGAACCAAACGTGTCGGTGCACATCTGTAATCCCAGTACTGTGGATGTGGAGGCAGGAGGATCAGAGATTTCCCCAACTACATAGTGAATTTGGGGCCAGCTTGACTACATGGGATGTGTCAAAAGGAAGAAAATGTCACATCTGCCAGTAGATGGCAGTGTAGCTTCATGCTTCAAGTGATGCGTGGGGTGGGTGAGTGGGGAGACCATTTGTCTCCACTGCAATCTGGCACAATTGAGGCAAAATGACTGCATATTTCATTTATTAAAATACATTTTAATAAACAAGCAGATAGGTTTTAACTTAGTTCTGAACAAGCGTTTCTTCCTTGTCTGGAACTCGTTTTCCATCACCTTGGCTGTCTTGGGTTTGCCTGAGGTTAAGAATGGCTGTTTCTAAGTCTGCTTTTCACCTTGTTCCATTTCTAACTACTCGGCCATGATGCTTCAGTTTAAAAACATCCAAAAGTTTCAGCGTTATTATACCTTCTTCTTAAAGTATATTTACCTTTTAAGAAACTGTGTGGTCTATGAGGTTACGTGCATGTGTATATGTGCCCATGCACAATCCCCTACCCCCTATATTCTTCCGTTTGACTCAGCTGCATAATATAATATGTTAGAGAGTCTGACATGTCAAGGTTGGGATGTAGCTCAAGTAGTAGTGTGCTAGCCCAGCGTGCAAGAAGTCCAGGATTCCATTCCTAGCACATATAAAATGGTGTGAGTGTACACATCTATAATCCCAGTACTTGGGAAGCAGAAGTAGGAGGAACAGGTTCAAGGCCCTTTATGGCTACACAGTTGACGTCCAGATCCTACTTCAAAGAATAAAACAAAGGGGTTTTGATGGAAGTACTCCCTGCTGGTCTCTCCTGCACTTCCTGCCTATTGACACTTTGCCATCCACTGCCCTATGTCTTTGCTCTGAGCACTCCACACAGCATCTCTTGATACGGCCAGCAGGGATGTCCAGATGACACATTCTAGGTTCCTCTTCCTTGCTCTTTGCAGTTTCCTCCCTGGCACTTCTTGGCTGTGGTAATCAGTGCTTTCCCACATTCCCTCACCTCCCTTTCCCAGAAGGAACACTTCCCATATCTGCTGAGCTAAATGTTGAGGTCCCTTGGGTCCCAATCATCTCAGTCAGTTTTCTTTCATGCCTCAAATCAACCCATTGGCTTTCTCCGTCTCTGGTGTGTGTGTGGGGGTGGGGTGGGGGTCTCCACTCTGGCCAGCATCACAGACCCCAGACTCATCTTCGGACTCATTTCTTTTTTCTGGATTTACTTTTCCTCTGGAGGGGCCGGGGTTGGTGGCAGAAGAAAAGCTTTTCAAAAGCAAACTCTCTTCTTAGAAAACACCTGGAGTTTCTCATGGCTCAATAAATCCCAAAGCTTCTATACTGACCTGTGTAATCTGACCCCAGTTTGAGCTTTCTTCCTCACCTAGTGGACTCCAGCCTCAGCAGGCTTTTACATCAACGTTTCTACACAGGCACTTGGCAACCAGCCTGAAGAGTCAGGGACACACCGACCTCTCCGTCTGGTGTTCTCATGCAGCCCTGCACCCGTTCGTCCAGGCCCACTGTTAGCTAGTGTCCCCACAAGTGTGTCCCCTTGAGGGTGATGCGGGCTCTTCCTTCTGTGACAGGCTTGACTCTCGGTTCACATCTGTGTCATCATGCTTTCCCAGCTCTGCTGGGTGCAGTTCTGGGCTCTGCTGTTTTCTGCTCGGTGAGAAGCAATGGGTGCAGGCTGACCACCTGGCTCTCTATTTTATTCTAGTTTCCAGCAATGTTCCAGGGACAGCCCAGGATGGCATTTACTTATGGGGAACTGTAGGGAGCAAGTGCCTCAGGCATGTCAAGGGCAATGATGTTCATTTTTCTGATGCTTAGCATCTCACTGGCAATTCATTGTTTTTAAAGGCAAATAGTGGCAAAAAAAAAAAAATACTATTCTGAGAGATTTGTTTGAAAACATTCATGAGCAAACGCAGTTTTTAGAATACCAACTATATTATAAGTAGTAGCTTAATGTGTAAAATCGATGATTTTTTTTCATAGAATGGGTACAAGTTTTAAATTTTGTTTTGTGCTTGATGATGCCTAGCAACTGTAGCTAATATAAATTGGATGATGTGCTGGACCATTTTCATTGTCAGCTTGACTAGATTTAGAATCACCATGGAAACAACCACTGGGTGTGTTTATGAGGGGAGGTGTGACAAGGAAGGAAGACCCACCTTCAATAAAGGCAGTACAAGTTTACAGGCTGGCATCCTGGACTCAATAAAAGGAAGCCAGCATCAGCACCACGGTTGCTCTCTCTGATTCCTGATTCAATGTGCTCAAGCCCCTTCACTGGCTTTCTCCACAGTGATGAATGGTGGCCCCTCAAATGGTGACTCAGAATAGCCCTTCCTGCTGTTAAGTTGCTTTTGTCCTGTATTTTCATCACAGCAACAAGAAAAGTAACGAATACAGAAGACAAAAGAGAATGTCCAATTCTGGGCATCATTTCATTAGGATGTAGGAGATATATGTACATAGTTAACCCACGTTTCTATATATATACTCAAATTCAATGAAAGGCATTTTAGATACTTGGATTAAAAAAAATCTTATCATTTTTCAGTAATTAAAGTGGCAGTCCTAATCAACCCTGTAGACCACAATTACTCCTAAAATATACCTGAGTTCTGTGTCTAAATTTGAGCAGCCAGAGAGAACAGCAATGACTCACCACTTCTCAAGCTAAAACTGTCTTAAAGCGGGCCTCTATTCAAGCCCATTTTTCTAAATCAACACCCATGGGTAGCTTTTCTCACTGATTGGAAAACTGTCTGTCCGCATATAATGTATTGAATACTTCCCTGGTACATGAATCACCATTACATGAATCTCTCCTCCTTTATCTAATCTGCAAGAGGAATGGCTGAGGAGAGGGTCAGCCTGTGTGTGGAGAGTTATTCACCAAAAGAGAGACTCTGGCATTTGAAGGATCCTGCTGGGCCTGGGATTAACTCTCATAAATCTGCCCACCACATTTCCCCTCCAGTAGAAAATGAGGGGATAATTTAAAAAGATAATTGTGCCTTCATTTGGCTTAAAGAACAATTTCAAAAGCCTTCTGGTTTGATTTAGAGATGTCTTTATTCATCTGCTTAGAAATTGGGAAGGGCAGGCAAGCAATCTTTTCGGCTGTCCAATAGAAATTACTAAAAAGTCCTTTTTTGTGTTTGTGTGGAAGCCATTTGAGAAGTAAATGGGCAGCACCGGGTCGGGGGCGGTGGCATAGGCTGCTAATGCAGTACTCTGAAGGAGGGGCCCTGAGGACCATGAGTTGGAGGCCAACCTCAACTATGTAGAGAGTTCAAAGCCAGCCCGGGCTACATGAAACCCTGCCTTAAAAAAAAGCACAGAAGAGTTCAAAGATGCTTAAAACAAGGCAAGTATCAAGGACATATACCGTGCCTACTTAGTGTTTGAGAGAACCCACAATTTTCTCTAGAAGATTCTATCTCGACATAGGCCACGCAGGGTCAGCCAGTGACAACCTAATATGTGAAGACCAAATCATGAGAGTAGACCTATATATTCCTGGCTTCTTTCTAAAAAAGCACAGAAAAACAAAGCAGAAGTTGGTCAAATTCTTCTTTTCCTGTTAGAGCTTTTTATTTGGTTTCTCCTGGCAGGAAACATACTCAAATCAGATTTAGCAACTGGTGGAAAGCAGTTGGGTCATGAAGCTCTGAGGTCCAGTGGGCATTATTGTTAGATGGGGCTGGATTTAGATACTTGGATTAAAAAAAAAAATCTTATCATTTTTCAGTAATTAAAGTGGCAGTCCTAATCAACCCTGTAGACCACAATTACTCCTAAAATATACCTGAGTTCTGTGTCTCACCACATTTGCTTCTTTCCCTGGGGTGCCATCACATCTTCCCTTTCGATAGGCTCTCATTGCAAGTAGGCAGAGCCCTGACACCATTGTTAGCAGCAGTATGTGCCAGGAGGGGGGAACATCCCACTTATTCATTCATTTTTGCAATGCTAGAGACTGAATTCAGGACCTCACACATACTGGGCAAGGCAAGTGTAACAACCACCTGAGAACAATTCTGAAAATGTAGGACAGTGAAAGGGGTAGCTCCCCCAACTGACCTCCAATCAGCCTCCAACCTCACCATGTGGATAAAAATGACAGTCTTTTTTTTTTTTTTTAACATTTGGTAAACATAGCATTTGTCTGTATAGAGGTAACTTAAGTTTTACTCAGTCCCTTTGTTCCAGGAGCACCCCCCCCCACACACACACACACCCTGTCTGTTCCCTGTCCCAACCTCCTGAGGATGCTTCATTGTTGACTGACACTTAACTTAATCTTATTATATTTAAATTTACTGTGACTCTTTGAGTTTTTTAAAGGTTTTCATTGTATGTATGTATGTATGTATGTATGTATATATGTATGTATATGGATCTGTACATGCATATAGATGTATATGTGTGTGTACGATGTGTGTATGTGTGTGTTTCAAGGGTAGGCATGCACATGAGTGTGTGTGGGCCAGAGGACAACCTGGGGTGTTGTTCCTCACCATCCACCTTGTTTGAGACCGGGTAGGACTCTTTGTTGTTCACCACTCTGCGTGCCAGGCCAGCTGGCCTGTGAGCTCCCAGGAACCCTCCTGTTCCTGCTCACATCTTACAGGAGTCTCGCTGGGATTATAGAGTATGCAACCACACTTGACTTTATGTGAATTTGGAGATTTGAACTCAGGACAACATGCACAGCAAATGCTTTTTCTCACTGAGCACCCCCCCCCCCCCCCCCCCCCCCCGCTTATGAGTTCTATCAGGGTATGTGGTTGTGTGCTTGAATGCTGTGCTACTGAGTGTGAACCTACCGTGGATTATTGCCCACGATGATAGTTGCTGTTTCCAAGTCCACTCTTCTTGGGAATGGAGCCTCTGTGGTGTGTGTTAAAACCCTCTCTCACTGTCCTCTCCTCCTTACACCACTGTCTCCTCCTTCTGTGGTGTCCCCCCTTCCCCACATCTCCCCCTGCTTTTCACTGTCTGTGTCTTTACATTCTCGATCCTCATAGGCTCCTGCTGCTGGGCTATTCTCAACTTGTTTTGTTTTTGTTTACTTTTGCTTTCATTGGGTGTTAAGAATCAAGCCTAGTGCTTAGTGCATGCAAACCATGCTAGCTCTACAACAGAGCTAGGCCACAGCCCTGAATCTTGTGTTTTTATCTTGAAAATTACATTTTAAAACTTGGAATATAAAACATTTGTGTTAAATAAAATCAGTGGACTGCAAATGTGTGCATCCTTACCTAGCCAACTCACATGTTATTAGTCTTTCTTTTTTTTGTCTTTCTTTTAAAATAACCATCTTCACATCTTATATAATTTCATTTATTAGCTCATGACTATAAATTACACATTTAATGTCATGTCTTTAGACTACATATTGCCATTTTACTTACATATGTGTTATAAACTGTATGTGTCACACTTTTATGTTACGAAGTTAGATGTATACATGAAATTTTACATTTTTCCAATGTTTTCCAGCAATACCTCTTACATTTTTCATCTATTCATTATTCAGGCATTTTTGTTTATTTGGGTTTGTTTGTTTCATTCCTCTGGTTTCTATTGTTTGGTGGCAGTCTGCTGGCATTTAATTTTACATCCTGTTTTTCTTTCTTTGTCCAAGACAGTTCATCTTCATTTTTGCTGAATACAGAGGTCTATTTTTAGAAGTTGAAAGTCAATAATCACATTCCAATTTACCTAGTTACCAAGCAAAGTCTATAGTGTTTCTTTTCTTTTCTTTTTTTAATGGTACTTAATTTCATTTACTTCTGCCTGATATGGACTTTTCTCTTCCTTATACTGCCTCCTCTTTCAGAGGTCCTGAGATTAATTCCCAGCACCCACATGTCAGCTCACAACTGTTTGTAACTGTAGACCTATAGGATCCAATGCCCTCTCCTTCTGTGCAGATATGCATGCCTCCCATCTCACTATAACATGCTGGGACTGCAGACATGCCCTGCTATGTCCTACATTTTTATATGGGCTCTGGTGATCAAATTCAGGTTAATCCAACTTATATGGCAAATGCTTTTCCCATCCCAGCCATCTCTCTGATCCTCATTTAACAATTTGCAGTAGAGTATGTGAATTATGCAAATTAGTGGTCTCATTGCGATGCCACATATAGGTAAATGTAGTTTGATTTCATTTACTCCTTTATCTCCAAACATATATTAATTATTAACAGCAGTGTTTAGCTATTTAAGGTAATGATCTCATTCTCCAGCTCCATAAAGCCTTTAATAAACACACTTGTTTAACTAACTCCCTTTTTACAGTGATGCATCTTAAAATTTCAGCAAAGAATAGTGTGTTATTTTGCATCTATCTGATACGCAGAGCAAGTATTTAAATTTAAGATGTTTCATTATGCATTTAGTTAAAGTGATTAAGTGTCTGTCAGATGTATTCTTGAATGCCCAGCCTGTGGATATTCCTGAACTCTGGGTCCCTACTGCTGTAATCTTATGGCTTTTACCAGCCCTGAAATGGGAGATGGGAGAAAAAGGCATCCAAAGTGGTGTATTGTATTTTTGTTAAAAATATTGTTAATATCAGACTTTATTATTTTTGTTTCAAAGGAGCTTTTTGGTATGATATTTTGATATTTTGAAATCTAATAATTTCTCTTTTGACTAAGAACATTCTGGGTTCTAAGGAACACGCTGTGCTTGAAAGTTGGGCAAATGCTTGCTCATCATTTGGAGCCAGCTGGTATAGAGGGCACATATGAAATGTTCTATGAATGACATGGGACCATTAAACTGACATCATACGTAAACAGAGATGATGACAAATTACTGTGACCAGTCCTTAAGTGCATGCTTCTAGGCTATTCTGTCCAGTTCTACCTTCTTCATGAGCGTTTCCTATGTTCACTCATTGATGACAGTTTGTAGTGTGATTTGTGTTGTGGATAACAGCTAGTTGACTTGCTTTGCAACCAAGTCAGTAGTTGCAGAGTCTGTGGGGCAGCTCTGAAAGGCAGGTGAACAAAACTTAGGGGAACCACCTTGGAATGATGAGGGCTACCCCATGCAGGTGCACAGCAGGATGGGTGTTGGGGAAGATGGGGTGTGCACCAAGCTGGGCTCTGTTACTGAGAACTGAAAGCTTTATAAACAGATGATATTTGAAATTCAGAAACTGTACTTATGTTAGAGACAAAAATCTCACCTTACAGCATTGTCTGGTCTGAAACTCACTATGCAGAATAGGCTTGTCTCAAACTCACAGAAATCCACCTGCCTCTGCCTCCCAAGTTCTGGGATTAAAGAACATGTTCTACTAAACTTATTATTAATTTCTACTCATATATAAGAATGGGATTGTGGGAGAATTTTAATACTTAACAATCTTTAACAAAAATATACTTAATTCATATACATACACATAGACTCTCTCTCTCACACATGTATTTTGATTTTACTACCTCAAGTATCTCCCTCTAACTTCTCCAGCCTATCATACCATCTCCCTCTTGACTGGATAGTCCTTAAAAATTTTTATTAATACTCCCCTCCCCTGCCTCCAAGTCTATTAGTGTTGACCATGTGTGGATAAGTGTAGGGCTATTGGTCCACTGGCAGGATGTGGGCAATCTACTAGAGCCACATCCCCAAAGAAATGGCTCCCTTGGTAGCCATTGAGTGTCAATAGGTCCTCTGCTGGGGGTGGTGTTTTCGAAGCCCCGCCCCCATCCATGCTGGATTTTGGTTGGCTTGGTGCTGTGAGCTGCTGTGTGCATCAGTCATGTAGTCATATTGGGAAGACAACACTTCACAGTTCTCCTCCTCACCCTCCAGCTCTTGCTCACTTTCTGCCTACACTTGCGTGAGATTCCCTGAGCCTTGGATTTGCTTTGTTTCTTCTCTTTCAGTTGCCTGGCTTCAAAGATTTCCGCCCAGTCACACAGACCAATCAAACAGAAGCCAAACTGAAATGGAAGGTGAAATAACTTCCAAAGCAGTTAGAAGCATTCTACATTGTTCCATCAGTGTAACTGGTAGTTCAGAAGTAAGCAAATACATTTCAGCAAAGACCTTCATACCACCCAACAGGATGTAACTGAACTCAGGGCAAACCCTATTAGATTGGGATGCATGTCTCCTGTAATGATCAAAACATTAACGCTTTGTGTAACTTACATTGTATTTATTTTGCTTCCGTGTCAGAATGTGCTTGCCTTTGTGTTTTGTTTCTGGGCAGGCAGCTTGGCAGCACTAATTAGTCAAGAACAGCAGACAGTGTTCAGGTGAAGTGAACTGTTTCAATTCAAGAGAAAATGGTCATGTGAACGTTAGATAAAAGTAGATACACTCAGATCTGCATGCTTTATGGGGTGTGTGTGGATGACTACAAAGATTCCTTCTACTGCCTTGCATCCCTGATTCCTTCATGCTACCCCAAATCTCTGCACCCTTCCTGCCTCTCAGAGTAACAGATGATAGCATGAGCTCTCTTGTTTGTATCAAAAAAATTTTTTTGCAAGATAATTAGATTCTCCTCACTCTGGCCTTCTCTGCCTACACACACCAGCAAACCTGCCTTGTCTGCTACCAAAATCTAGCTCATTTACATAGACTTTCTATCAGCAAGACCACTGTCTCTCCCCTGGATAACCTCTTCAACTTGTGTCTGATCTGCTGTCTCTACTTTCCACACAGTCATATCACTCTGTCCCTTTCTTTCCAGGACCCCATTTGTGCCCAGCTCCCTCTGAGCTCTCACTCCATCTTACTCTAATTTCTACACCCAGTCTCTTTGCCAGCACACTGAAGTGTTTCCTACCTCAGGGTCTTAGGACAACCACCCCTTCTCTTGGCCGTCCACCTCTTCCCATTGTGACTGTGTCTCATTCTGAAAGCCTAATGTCACATTCCTTCTCTTCCTACCTTCTGGAGCTCTGACCTGTCACCTCCCCCAGGCAGCCTGGGTCGGCCCACAGTCTGTGTTCACTGGGGTACTTCTTCCATTGGGATCCTGAGCCTTCCTGTGTCCTGACTTTGCCAAGTGTTTCCTGATAGAACGTAAGTGCTATGAATGCAGAGACCCACTGACTGGTCTTAGTCATCTTATTTCCACACTGACAACTGGCAGCAGCAGGAATAACGGGTGCACAGGTGTGTGTCAGAGACAGCTTGCAGTGTGCGTGGACTTTACAAGGCATCAAAATGTTTTGAAATGTAAACAGGAAGAGGGGAGCATTTAGCTGGGTTGCTTTGGCTTCCACAGTGTGCTTAATTTCTTTCCCCAGTGCTCATGGGTTATCCAGTATTCCTTAGAGCAGCCTGGAAATGAGGGGGAGGCAGATGTCATGTCCTTTGACAGATAAGAAAGTGACACTCAGATGAAATGACTTATGCAAATTCATATTCGAGTGAGTGACACAAAAGGATCACAGAAGCATTCCTCTCCTGAAATACAACGTTTTGTAAGGAAGAACTGGGTTGTTTTCCTGAGCTACAGAGCTGCACCTCTAAAGTGTAAAGGGACCAGAGGAACAACAAATAAAATAACATCAGATGCATAACAGTATCAAAAAGAATGACCCAAACATGAGTGATTATCTTTAGTGTTCAGGGTTTGTGTGTGTGTGTGTGTGTGTGTGTGTGTGTGTGTGTGCAATTCATTGGTAGCCAGGGAAGTATATGTCCATTTTCACAAAAACTTATTTTAAAGACTCGAATTACAGATATTCAATAATCATTGGTATATTATAATGGATAGATTTTTAAGTTCTGTGTTTTTTTTAAAAAAAAATTGGGAAAAAGATCTCTTCTATCTTAAGTGTTCTACCTAATCTGCTTTTGAATACAGATTTTGTTTGTCAAATACACAAAGGCATCTATAACGTTGGTGATAAATGTTACATGAGCTTTTTGGTCTCCAGACATCACCTCTTTGACTCTCTGTTGCTATGGGTTTTCATTTGTATTCCAGGGAGCTTGGGTTGCCATAGAGAACATGTGGTTGTAGAGGTGTTGCCATGACAACAGTCCGCCATTATGTATTTTTCAGCATCGGCTAGCTGGAGGTGACAGAGAATGCAAATGGTATTTATTTAGGAGCCCAATAATGAAAAATAAAACAAACAGCAGCTGTGTGCTCCAATTATTACCATCAAATATTTAAAATATGATGCTTGCTACCCTTTATTCCAATAAATTAAGCAGCACTGAATGAAAGCACTCCAAAAGGCTATGTTTTAGCAGCCATTTAATGCTTCTCTGGAGACACTAAAATTTTTAATTGCCTCAAATGTTTCCCATGCATATAAACAGCTCCATGTCTGATGAGGGATGTTCTCCTTTTAACCTTGGTCTTTGTGACCTTGAACAGTATCACTCAGGTGTATGGGAGGGGACAAAGGCAAGAAAGAGAATTTTAGTCTTGGAAGTAGAACTCAAAAATAAAGAAGGGAGAGGAAGTAACTTAGTGACTCAATGTTCAATATAGGTTTTCAAAAGAAACAACAAAAACAGAAACAGCAACAGCAGGAGAATATTCTTACTAAGAGAGAAAGGCCTGGGGTTGAAGAGGAACCTGACAAGCTATTTGAAATCATTTTGATGCATTGAATGCTGTAGACTTGGTTTTGTAATTCCTGCCCCACTAGGCTGTGAAGGTTAACTAGCATCTGCTAACAACCTGTGTTATTATTTCCATATCAGAGTGACATCCATGCTTCATCTCAGGGGTGAGTAGAGCAACACTGAAAACAATTCAGCAGAACTAATCTCCAGAGAGAGAGAAGATTGGAAAAGATGTGTGTGTGCTTTAAGTTTTCTGCTTTTGTTCCTGCAATGTGTTAATTTTTTTGCTCCCAACTCTGAGCCTCCCTCTGAAGGTATGGGGACAGCTGGCTTAGAGACAGCTTGCCTTTTCTCTGTCAAGGCCAGGTGAAGAGGCCAGCACTCTTCAGCCATCTTACCCAGATGCTCGAGTTTTCTCCTGGGCCACATAAAACCATTCCCTTCCGTAGAAGAGCAGTGCTGAGAACAGAGTCAAGGGGTCACGGCTGGGTACTTCAGAGACTGAGGAACAGCTGCATTGCTCTTGGATAACCCCCAGGGACCTGACAGAAAAATGTAAAAGCAGACAGCACATTACCAATTGCAGCTTGCATGCAAGAACAAAGGAGTATTTTAAAAAGTTGACTTCTGGAGACTGGAGAGGGGGCTCTGTGGCTAGAAGACCCAGGTCAGGTGCCCAGCTCCCCACATGATGACTCAACAATCTGTAATAGTTCCAGGGAATCTGGCACCCTCTTCTATTCTCTTTGGACACTGCACAATGGTGCAGTGCACAGCTATACACACATGCAGATACCTCGGCACATAACATAAAGGAAAAGAAAAAAATAATGAAAGCCCACTTTTTAATCCACAGTGCTATGATATCAAGTCAGTTGCCGCTTACAAGGTGGTGCTCCAAGTAAAATCAACAGTAAATTAACTTAAAGCGCCATACACTGAGTTGCTCAAACAACAGTCAACTTTCCACAGCATTGATATATGGTCCTTCTGGTTTCATACATAAACAATTAGCAATGTAGTTGACAGTATTAAGCTGCGATGGACTTAACATCAAACTCTTGGGCACTTAGCGCACTAAGGGCTAATCATTTAAGGATGTGATCAGAGTATCCATTTGTGTATTTTCTGTGCCACTGAATGTCTCAGAGCAGTCGATGAAGAAGTGTTTCAGCCAGAGGCCTGCAGTGTGAGCCCTGCCTTGGCTCATACTGGCTGCATTACGTTGGGCAATTTAACTGAGCTTGCTGGGTCCTCCTTTCCTCATTGGCAAAACTGGATAGTAATAGTTACTATGTCTCACGTGGTTATAGGACTGCATTGCCCCCTTTGGAACTGGCCTGACATATAGAAAATACCACTTCCATTAGAAAGAAATGGAAGTTAGGGGTCAGAGGCACTCACTGATTATGATTGGTTAGAGGGCAAATTCTTGTCCAAAGTGAAGATTAATCATCTCAAAGAAGTCAGGTAATTAACGCCCAAAGTAATGAACTCATTTCACTTTTGTTTTGGTCATATTTAAAACTGTACACACGACATTAACATGGTGGCCTTTTTGCACAGTATCCCACAGCTCCATTTACAACTGTGCCTCCCGCATACCAGCTTAATCTTTCTGATTGTCAGTCCTAGTGTGGACATGTCTGGCAGCAGACTACAGATGCATTCTTATGAATAACAAGAAGTAATGAGATCAAATGGAATTTATTTTCATGCTATCTTAACCCTCATAATCCAGCTTCATTTGGCCTTGATATATTTAGTGTCTAATAGAAAAGGTAAATAGAAGATAGCTTATTTGTAGGTTCTATGGATTCATATATAATTTCTGGCTATAATTTCCATCGGTGGTGATACAGGTAGCATGATGTGTGCATGCTGGATCCCTCAG
This sequence comes from Cricetiscus sungorus, assembly GCA_030556225.1. Classification (NCBI taxonomy): domain Eukaryota; kingdom Metazoa; phylum Chordata; class Mammalia; order Rodentia; family Cricetidae; genus Cricetiscus; species Cricetiscus sungorus. Next base: position 62,635,358 of record JANBXA010000600.1, on the reverse strand, counting down.
CAGGTCCAAGGCTGGGATTCTGCCATGCCCCAAAACTGTGGGATGAGCCCTTCCCCTGCTTTTCAGTGTCTCTACTTCCAAACATGTCTGTCTTCAGTCTCTCATCTTATTTCTTCAAATATGGTAAATGCAAAACCACTCTTCTCCTTCATACTCCTGTCTTTTGTGTGTGTGTGTGTGTGTGTGTGTGTGTGTGTGCATATGCTTGTGGAGGCCAGAAGCTGGTGTAGGTTGTCTTTTCTCTATTGCTCTCCACCTTATTTTCTGAAACAGGGTCTTTCACAGCACCTGAAGGTCACCTATTATTTAGGCTGTCCATCAAGCCCTGAGGGTCACCTGCCTCCACCTTTCAGTCCCAGGATTATAGATACACACCTATGCCTGGCTTCCTATGCCTGGTTCCCTACACCGAAGATCCAGCTCAGGTTCACATGTTTGAGTTGCAAGCACTACACTGACAGAGTCCTCTCAGCAACCCTTCACCCATCGCCATGGCTCCCGTTCCCTCCGTGTGGGTATTTTGAAAAGGGTTCTGTCCCCATTCCCTCTTCACAGCTGGCTGTCTGCCTGTGTGCTGCCATTTGCACTTGATCTACCTGCTGTGCCTTCAAATAGTCTGTCCTACCCATCAACCGGGAGCACTTCTCCCCCTCCCTGACCCCTCCCATTCTCAACGCCTTCTGGAGACTCAGCTATTCTCTTCTCATTCTCTTGGATTTTGTCAGAGTTGCTCATGGCTCCCAGGCATAAGGTGCAGTGCCTTGGAAAAATTGTAAATTCAATGTAATTAATAGTACATCCATTTATTTCATGAATGCAGAAGATCTTAACCAACTGTCTGTGAACAGAGACCCCCAAGCTCCCCTTAGATAGCAGGATGCAGGTAATTGTAATTTAAAATAGTCAGATTTCAGTAATCTCTGAGTGAAAATTAGTTTTGCCACTGATAATAAATACAGAAAAGAAACTCAGTAGGATATACGGTGACTTTTTCACCAGTAGGAATTGCAAATATTTTCATATTTTATTGCAGTCATTTAAAGTACTTTGAGATATCATTTATTCTCACACTATCTAAGCACTGCTATTGTTAGTGGATTTATCACTCTGCTGTGCAATTTAATGTGTTGAGTGGAAGTACATGTTACCACAAATATGGTTTTGAAAATACTTTTGATAATTGTGTTTCTTTTCCAGTCCTGTTTTCTTTTTGCACTTAAATCTCATTTTGGGAGTCAATGAGATGATTCAATGGGTAAGGACTTGTGCTGGCTGGTTTTATGTCAACTTCATACAAGCTAGAATCATCTAAGAGGAGGAAGTCTCAATGGAAAAAAAATGCTTCTATAAGGCTGGGATATAGGCAAGCCTATAGGGATGATCCCATTGTGGTTGGGGCCATCCCTGGTGGTCCTGGGTTCTGTAAGAAAGCAGGCTGAGCAAGCCATGAGGAGCAAGTCAGTAAACAGCATCCTCCATGGCCTCTGCATCAGCTCCTGCCTCCAGTATCCTGCCCTGTTTGAGTTCATGTCCTGACTTTTGATGATGAACTATGATATGGAAGTGTAAGCCAAACAAATGCTGTTCTCCCTAGCTTGCTTTAATTATGGCGTTTTATCACCGCAATAGGAACCCTTGCCACCAAGCCTGGAGACCAGGGTTTAATTTCTGGAACCCACACATGTGGTGGAAGGGAAAGAATTGATTCATCCAAGTTGTCTTTTGACCTCCATGCACATGTGTGTGTAAGCAGACACATACACACACATACACACACACACACACACACACACACACACACACACACCCCATTACAATTTCAATTTAAAATGAATATGTTTCTAAATGTTGAGAGACATTATACTATTTAGATGTTGTCTCTCGGGCATTTTTATCCATTCAGCATTTTTAAAATGTATCATTAGTTGAGAATGCAGCACGAGTCCACAGGCTTGAGCAGCTGGTACCTCACTGAACTAGTAGGTGTCTGGCTCTGGGTTTTAGCCTCCAAACAGAAGAACCAAGTGAAGGAGGGAAGAAGAGGAAACACACACAAGCCTTAGGTATTATGTTAGATAATTCTTCAGTTTTATTATTTCATTTAGTTTTTTGAGCAGCTTCTCATGTAGCTCAATCTGGCTTTGAACTTGTCATGTCACTGAGGATGACCTTGAACTCCTGATCCTCTGAGGTGATGAATGCGTCCCACTGTGTCTGGCTTCTGTTACGGCAGGTTTTTCCTTCTCGTCGGCCTCCCAGTCCTGCCGCCATGGTCCCGCCGCCACATGAGCCCCAAATAACACTCAGAGACTCTGTATTTGATATAATCCTGTTGGCCAGTTACCATTATTGTTTATGGGCTAGCTCTGCCTTAATTATTAACCCATTTCTACTTATCTAAGTATTTCCACGTGGTTATCTTATCCGGGAGCTGCAGCCAGCATCTTCTTTCTCTCAGGTCTCCATCTTGACCCCCCCCACACACACACTACTTCCTCTTTCCTCCTTCTGGTCTCCTAGCCCCGCCTATCTTATTTCCTATTGGCCACGGTGCTTTATTAATTAACCAGTATGAGAAACATATTTACAGAATAACATCTCCCATCATCTCCTCTTTTCTGTCTAAAATAAAAGAAGGGGTTTAACCTTAACATAGCAAAATATAACATACAACAGTTATCAAATAAGAATCACAGTTAACAATATTTAGTCCATTAACATTTTGTAAGACTGAAAGAAAATATCATCTATCCTATTTTTGTGAGTCTAAAGTCCTATATGTAACTTATCTTTAATCCTAACTAAGGAAAACTATAACCATAACTATCTGTCTTCAACTCCTTCAAAGACCACTGAAGGATAATATATAAACTCTAGAAATGACAGAGACAACTCCTTGCCTGGTCAGTCACCCGAAGTTCTTCTGTAATGTTCCATCTTCAGCCCATAGGCCATAGTGTGTGCCCAGACTCCTCAACAAAGCAGGAAACTTTAAACTGTCCACCTGTAATGACAGTTTGTCAGTCACTTTTCTCTGTGTCCTGTAGACTGTCTGACTGCCTTTTCCATGAAGCAGGAATCCTGTAGCAATGTCCATCTTGCATCAGCAGTCACCTTTTTTGTGGGTCCTGCATGTCCAGTTTCTACAACATAAAGTCAAACATTCCAGAAGAGCAGTACCTTGCCCAAATGGCTAGTCTTGCCATATTAGAAGCAAACTCCCTAACACGTTTCTTCGATGTCCATCTTCCTTTCTGATGCAGGTGGTTTACCAGGAGCAGTTATGCCTCATTGTCAAGAAAAACCCTAAACCATTTTAAATGCCATTTTCTGTAGGTCTTTGAAAGGTTTGAAGAATGCCTATTCATCTCAAATACATCTCTGCATATCTAGAAATCCTAACTAACTTAACTCCAAGTTTTGACTATCATAGGTAATTCTCTAATCTGTACTAAATTATACATTACATTTTTCAATGAGCTATATAAACACAATACCTAAACAAGAGGAAAAATATACATATCACAAAATTGACCTTAAATTGTATCAATAAAAGAAAATCCATTCCAAAGCAAAGTATTCATATCTATACCATAATTCCATTTTTTACCTTTAAAAAGATTGCTTGTGGTTATAGCCATTTATAACTAAGCCCATTTAAATGAAAACAAATATTTATAAACAATATTTGGGAATTTGGGCGCCGTTCTTTCCAAACTACTTCCTGCTGGTAGGGGGCGCTGTCATGGGGGATCCAAAGAAGATGCAGAAATCTTGGCTGTAGTGGTCTGTAAGGTTGTAATGTCCCATTGACGTTGCTTCAGGGGGTCTTGCATGATCAAACCGTATCAGTCTGGAAGTAATCCACAGCTTTTCATTTTCTGTGGAAACAAAAATAGAAATCCTTTTCCCCAGTAATTTGTCTTTAGGCTTAAATTTTGGAGTCAAAGCATTTTTTAAAATATATAAATTGAATTAATCCAGCAACATTTCTTTTATCAGTAGTTGTTATTTTCTCAGCAATCAAATAATTTAAAGACAACAGAATCGCATATAGTATCCAAAATTTCTCTGTGCTTTCCATCTTTACATGGCTTTTTTATTATTCTATTTCTTCTATTTCTATTTTTACATATTTTGAGACCGGGTTTCTCTGTGTAACTACCAGGTTTACTTTGAAATCACAGAGATCTGTTTGCCTCTGTCTCCCGAGTGCTGGGATTAATGGCGTGCGCCACCACACCCATCCATTTTACTTTCTTTTTTCTTTTTAAACCATTGTATCCTGTTTCTTTTTCTCTCCCAAGCCAGTGTATTTTTTAAAACATAGGGTAAACCTTCATTGCAGCTCTCGTATACACCAATAAATTGTTAGCAGAGCTCTTTAAAAGCAAGGCGGGTTTTTTTTGCCACTTATGCTAATTTGGGAAACCTCCCTTAAAGGAGCCGCACAAATCTCTGTCTACAGCAAAACAAATCCAACCGAGAAAATGCTGCTACCAAGAAGTCTTGCTAGTCTCTGTTCCTTTGTTTCTAAAATCCCTTTTTAAGCTTTTATCAAGTTTTAAGTGAAAGTTCTTATAGCCATGTTGGGCGCCAATCTGTAGCATGTATGTTTCCGCCAGCCCGCCAACCCGCCAGTCTGGGCCCATAGCCGCACCAGCCCCAAGTAACACTCAGAGACTCTGTATTTGATACAATCCTGTTGGCCAGTTACCATTATTGTTTATGGGCTAGCTCTGTCTTAATTATTAACCCATTTCTACTTATCTAAGTATTTCCACGTGGTTATCTTATCCAGGAGCCACAGCTGGCATCTTCTTTCTCTCAGGTCTCCATCTTGACCCCCCCCCCACTACTTCCTCTTTCCTCCTCCTGGTCTCCTAGCCCCGCCTATCTTGTTTCCTATTGGCCACGGTGCTTTATTAATTAACCAGTATGAGAAACATATTTACAGAATAACATCTCCCATCAGGCTTCTGTCAGTTTTTTTTGGGGGGGGGTCAAGATGTTATAATTTTGTAAGAGTTACAGGTTCCTCTGAAAAACTCTAAAACATCATGAAAGACTTACTATAGCTAGAGAACTTCAGAAAACAGTGAGTTGTTACCTTCCATTATGATGGTGTATATAAATAACACAAGAGTAAGAATAATTTGTAAAAAAGTAGGGGCAGGACAGGAGTGGCAGGCTTGGACTCACCAGGTACAATCAGAAACCTGACTGAGCATCTCCTTGCATATAAATGAGGTATTTTGATAAGCAAATGCATGATTATCTATAATCACAAAAACAAAGCTTTTTGGGTCACTGTGGACTTTAGTTGTTTCTTACTACTGATCAGCATTGGCCTAGATGATAGCAAACTTTCTAAACCGAGAAATTAGTTAGAGAAAATGATACATTTGAATTCACTTCCTTGTACTTGGGTATCAGTTAGGACATAACTACTTGATAAATGTTGGGGTAAAAAATCTACCCCCCAGGCTTGTGTCTTCGAATACTTGGTCCCCAGCTGGTGGCGATGTTTTGGGATGTGGTGGAATCTTTCATAGGTAAAGACTGGCTGAAGGAGTAGGTTTATTGGGCATGTGGGGCCCCTGAGGATTTATAGTCTGGGTTTGCTTTTTGCTCTCTCCTTGCTTCCTGACCCAGAAGTCAATGAGCAGCCTCACATGCCCACAGCCAGTCCACACCGGAAGCAACCACGCTCTGTCAAACTCAGTCATAGCAACTTCCCTTCAGTTGCATCTTGTTAGGAATTTGGTTGTGCCCAGTTTTGAGAAAAGTAGCTACTGTAATGCCATAAGCCAGCACAATTTTTAAAGTGCCCTGGGTTAGCTGCCTCATGTCTTCCTCTTGGGCCTTTAACCCCACTATCTTCTAAACCTCTGAGCCCTCCCCATGCAAGGCTCAACTCTGTGGCTTTGTCTGTGTTTTCTCATAGATTACTGTGGTTCCTCTGTATGTGCCTTTGTGTGTCTGCGTGTTCCTCACTGGGATCTCTCTTGCATGGAGGATATTTTGGGGCCTGCTTTATTTTCTTTAGTGAGCAGCAGATGCCCTTGGCATAAGGATGGTGTCTTGTCCTTCATAGCCTGTGGCAGCTTGTAGCCTTCTTAGCTCACAGTCATTCATAGCATGCATACATTTCAACAATACAGTTTGGAGAGCGACCTGAGAAACATTCATGGCACCGATTCAGACACCTCAGAATAGAGGCTGGTCATCTGCTGTTGGCTGACATTCTCTGCAGGATTTAGCTGTATTTTAAAACATTGAATTCAGATTATCCGATAAAATCCAGTATTATGTTTTCTTTACACGCAGATGAGTGACAACATCTTAGATTCTAATGGTTCTGGCTTGGCCCTCTTGCCCCAATTTCAAAATGGTACGATAGAGTCCATGTAACTTCATTACGCCAAGCTCTGCCTTTCCTGTTCTCATATCTGTCCCCTTCTCCCCTGACGGATTCCAGCATATGTTTTGTTAAAATAACTTCAGCTTCTCCATTCAGGAGCTGGGCATAGTGTGGCAAACATGTGATCTTGGCATTTGGGGTGGGGGCTAAGGTAGGGGGGGTAGCCTCAAGTTTCAGACCAGCTGAGGCAGTAATATGAGATAACCTCAAAAATACTCGTTTTTACTATCTTCCACTTGATCTGGGTGTATTTTAAGAAGCAGGTGTTAGGTGAACAAGAAAGAAATAGCTCCTAGCCTCGGTTTTCCCTTTATAAATGAATCTAAAAGCCTCTTGCTTGTTAGTTTAGTTAACCTAGAGGGATCTAGAATGCTGGATGGTCAGGGGTGAGTTGATTCCTTGCTCTGTAGTACAAGCACAATAGGCACTAAAGATCTTGGTGTTTTTATTGAAAAACTATACAATGGTATGTTCATAGGCTTTTGAAGCTCTATGTAGGCACATTTGTGGATCTGAAGGAGCATCTAACTGTGCCACACCTATGTCCACTGCAGAGGTGGGCCAGCAGATGCTGGCTGTGACTTCGGCAGTGTTACCTGGCTGAAGGCATATCCGAGCCACTCTTAAAATTTAGTGCTCTCCTGTGACATTGCCTCTTCTGCTTCTGTCTATCTAATCTCTTTAGGTGTCATGTTCTTTTTTTCCTTTCTTTCTTTCTTTCTTTCTTTCTTTCTTTCTTTCTTTCTCTTCTTCTTCTTCTTCTTCTTCTTCTCCCTCCTTCTCCTTCTCCTCCTCCTTCTCCTCCTCCTCCTCCTCCTCCTCCTTTTTTAACAACTATTTCTTACTGATCTTGCTGTCATCTGGAACTTCAGTTTTTCATATTAGCTTAATTGAAACAAAAATTCAGATTGAAGCATATAGCTTAAATAACCCATCCCTTCCCATGCAACTTTTTCTTTTTAATATTTCAAATTAATGTGAAAACCATAGAGATGTCTGAGCATTGGTGGCACATGCTTTTAATCCCAGCACTTTTGAGGCAGAAGTAGGAGGATCTCTGAGTTCAGGGCCAGTCTGATTTACAGAGTGAGTTTTAGGACAGCCAGTGCTATACAGAGAAGCCCTGTCTTTAAAAAGAAAAAAATTGAAAAACCAAAACAAACATGGAAATTCAGCCAGCTGTGGTGGTGCACATCTGTAATCTCATCACCCAGGAGGGTCACTGCAAATTTTATGCTGGATTGGGCTACAGAGTGAGTTCTAGGTCAACCTCTGCCTGGGCTACAGTAAAACATTATCTCAAAATAGTAAAACAAAGCAAAGTCATGGAAAGTGTGTATCTAGGAGGGCCTTAGGATCCTTGTTTATAGAATAGGGAGCGACAGCAGGAAGGCTGGGAAGAAAGTATCTGTGGGTTTCCTTAGTGTCAAGCTCTTAATTTGTAAAATGAGATGAACACATTCCTGTCTCTAGGTGTGGTTCGTCCCTGTTGCATATTAATGTACAGTCACTGGAGGAGACCGCTCTTCTTCCATTGATAGTAAAGCATCCGTTTCCTTTCTCTTTATTCACTAAAGAAAATCACCACTTTAAAGCAGTCAGTGATCTCCATAATTAGTGTTATTGTTAAATTAAAAAGAAAGTCACTGAGAAGCAAAACAAAATAGAACAATACAAATAATAACCCTCCCCCCCCACGGTGGTTTTCAAGTGCTTTGCTTAGTTCTGGTGATGGCCCCATGGAAGGTTTAATTCACCCTGAGCTCTTGGTAGCAGATGGAAGTCTTCAGATACAATGATGCTGAAATTCTTTGGATCATGAAGTGACTAAACCTGAGCTTGGACTTAGGCCCATGTGTCCTCTTAGCTGTAACTTTAGGAACATTACCACGCTCTGTGAGCACATGTGGTGGGGATGATAAAGGTACCTTGTTCACAGTTGTTTCAAGAGAATGAAGGAGCTGTCTGAATGTTGGGGGATATCTGTACACTGTGTGAAGATGTATTTTCTGTGATGGGAGTAATAAAAGCTGAATGGCCAATAGCTAGGCAGGAGGTATAGGTGGGATTTCCAGGGAGAGAAAGGAAGAGAGAATCTAGGTGCACATCATGCCAGGAGACATGGATAGAAATCAGGACTTGCAAGGTGGAAGAGATGTAATTCCATGTGATGGAACATAGATTAACATTAACAGTTTAATTTAAGTTATAAGAGCTAGTTAAGAGCAAGCCTAACCTATAGGCTGAGCTTTCATAATTAATAAGAAATCTCTCTGTTATTATTTGGGAGCTGGCTGGCAGGACAGAGAGAGACCCATTGCATTTAAATTGGGGCTGCACTTGGTGGCAGCACTGACATCTGCAAGGACTGCCTCTGTCCACTTTAAATTTATGGTCTTTACACAACTAACCTTGATTTTCACATACAGAGTGTACGCCTTGGTAGTGGTGCATTTTTGATATTATGTATAGACTCATTTTTATTATCATTGGCATCAGGTAGTTGAATATCAGATATGTGTGTATCGGACTTGAAGAAGTCATGGATTCAAGAACTCTTTGGAAATACGCTGTGGTTGTTTGAGTAAGAACAGTCCCCATAGACTCACATATTTGAATCCTTAGTCACCAGGGAGTAGAGCTGTTTGAAAGATTTAGAAGGATTGGGAGGTGTGGCCTTGTTGGAGGGCATGTGTCACTGGGGGTGGGCTTTGAGGTTTCAAAAGTGCATGCTAGACCCAAGTGTGCATGCTTCCTCTCTCCCTCCCTCCCTCCCTCCCTCCCTCCCTCCCTCCCTCCCTCCCTCCCTCCCTCCCTCCCTTCTTCCTTCCCTCCCTTCCTCTGTCCCTTCCTCCCTCCCTCTCTCCCTTCTTTCCTCCCTCCCTCCCTCCTTCCCTCCCTCCCTCCTTTCCTCCCTCCCTCCCTCCTTCCCTCTCTCCCTCCCTTTTTCCTCCCTCCCTCCCTCCCTCCTTCCCTCCCTCCCTCCTTTCCTCCCTCCCTCCCTCCTTCCCTCCCTCCTTTCCTCCCTCCCTCCCTCTCTCCCTCTCCCCCCCCTCTGCCTTTGGATCAGGATGTAGCTCTCAGCTATTGCTCCAGCATCTGCCAGTGTGCCAACATGCTCCCCTCCCACGATGACTGACCCTCTGAAACTGTAAGCCAGCCCCAATTAAATACTTTCCTTTATAAGAGTTGCCTTGGTCATGGTGTCTCTTCACAGCAACAGAACAGTGACTAAGACATAAGCCATTGTGAAAAGAATCCATTCATAATACTGTATGTAGTTATGGTGTGCATTTAGTCTTTTTCTTTAGCATCTATAGTAAGGTTGCCTGTGTTGCTGTCTTTTGAAATAAACTCAGCTGTGATTTGACCCAAGCTTTCCTGCCCATTGCTTGAAGGGATGATTTGGTCATGAAAGACATGGAGGTTGTATGAGACAGTTCGGAGAGGATTGCCCTGGACCTCAGGGTAATCTTACTGGAGAGCAGTAGCTGGGGGATGAGCCCAGCTGTCTCAGTGAGTCTCACAGTCACCGGAGTTTAGAAACCAGTGGTTATGAAGGCATTAGTCAGCATCTGGGACTTGGGGGCAATCTGGTTCTGTAATGAGATGTTCACTTTGTCTGCACCTATGGCACTGACCATGCCCATTGGGGGTGGGAACAGGGGCAGACATTACCTGGGGGAACTAGGTCTGGGGAAGGGGCCCCAGAGCGAAGAGCTCTCTTGCCTGCTGGATGGGGACAGAGAGCATCCGGAGGCATCCTTGGGACCAGGAACCTGCTGGTGTTCATCTGTCTCTGTTGTAAGTTATTCCTCCCTAAATAAACATCTATTCAGCCTATCTGTTTTTCCTGATCCTTATTAAACCATGACATGGTTCAGTTCCGGAAGTTCTGCTGGGAGCCTCTGCTGCCCCTGATGAGGCTGTGTGGAAACTCTGGGCAAGTCAGGGATCTCCTTGCTCATTGTTTTATGCATTCACTCATTCATTCATTCATTCATTCATTCATTCATTCATTCTCTGTCTATCATCAATCTATCTACTTATTTAACAAAACAAAAATCCTTATGTCTCCCCTACTGTTCCCTGGTTGTTTTGTAGGTCAACAGATGAAATATGGAGTCTTGGCACCACACTATGCCTTCCATTTTCATTAGCATCATGATCAGGGTGAAGAGTAACATGTACCTGTTTGTCTAGGAACCTTGGACACAAAACCCAGTGTACAAAAAAAGACACAGGGGATATTTTCTACTTAAAGTCTATTGTACCAACATGAATTATAAGCGATTTAATCCTGTTTAATTTATTGCACTTAAATATGTCCATTTATCACCAGCATATGACTTTGGACTGACTGGAAGACTGAGATTTGGGGAAGACAAACTTGGTTAGAGGCTGAACTCGGTGGGTGAGGGGAAGTTTTGGTGAAGTTGGTGATTTGGGAGGATGGTCAAGCATTTGTTATGGAGGGAACTTCCAGGAGAGACTATTAGGCCTCTCCTGGGATATAGAATAGAGAAGAGGGATCTGTATCTTTTTGGAGCTCAGAGAGATTTGAAACTCCTGTTAGGGTACAGGGGAAAAACACAGGAGGTGAGGTTGCTCTCTTAGAGGAGGTGAGGTTGCTCTATTAGAGCATGCAGCATTGACCCACAGATGGAGGGAAATGACAGCTTTGTGACCTCTACTACCTTCCTGGAAGCTTAGCTTCTCCTGGGAGGCTTCTTAAATGGAAGCCTGTAGGGTTTTTCATATTCCTGCCTTTTACTTCCTGTAGACGTGTGCAGGAATTTCTCAAGCAAAACCATGCTAGAAGAGAGCGGAATGATGTATATTTACCTAAGGTCAGTCAGGTAGAAGCAAAGTTGTGTTTGCATGCTGTGGAGGAATAGTGGGACGGAGATCTGGACCAAAGCTTGGCTGGTACCCATGAAGGACAGCAGGTGATAGAGCCCTTGAATGTGATATATGTGCCCACAGATACCTCAGCCCTAACGGCTATCTGGGGAAGGAGAAGGGCAGGAAGGGACAATAGCATCCTACTCTGGCTTTTTCCTTCTGTTCCGCCCACATAATCATCTCTATCCCCTCTGCTGCTATTGGCCACCATCTTCCAGGGACTTCTCTCCACTCACAGTCCCGTGCTTTGCTGACTTGGTGTCAGTGGCCACAGGACTGTAGGATCTTGCCCTCTTTTCCTCAGAATGACTTGGAAAAAGCCCCAACTATGGACAACTCTAGAGTTCGTTTTCTGTAGAAACATGGATGAGTGTTTTGTGGAGTGGGTTGCTGGCTAACAGTGGATCTGTGTCTTCTAAGTGAGCTGAGAGAATAGCTACCATGTATTGCTTTACTTTAAAAAGAGACTGAGTTAAAAAAAGGTCTAAACAACAAACATATATGACTAGATTTGGGTAAAAATATACATTGTGGGGCTGGAGAGATGGCTCAGAGGTTCAGAGCACTGGCTACTCTGCCAGAGGTCCTGAGTTCAATTCCTAGCAACTGCATGGTGGCTCACAACCATCTATAATGAGATCTGGTGCCATCTTCTGGCCTGCAGATATACATGTAGGTAGAACACTGCATGCATAATACATAACTAAATAAATAACTAAGAAAAAAACATCCACTGTGATGGAGCCCAACTGACTTATACAGTAACAGAATCTTAACAATGCAAAAGGAACTGAACAACTAACTAGACTGTACTTTCAGGCCTTACCCTATAATAGGTGCATGATTTAGGAAACTCTGGTTTAAAACAAAACGAAACAAAACAGTTTTCTGTATGAAAAATACTTAACCTCAAAAGACAAGATGCATCTGTAACATTATAAAACTTGTTGCTTCAAGTCCTAGCAGACATCAGACTCAAAGGCCTACAGTTGCTCACCGTTATGGTATGCATTTGTTGGAAGGTGTGGCCTAAGCACGTTAAAGAATGACAGTGATAATGTCACTGTAGTTATTAGCACTGTGCTTGCCTGAGACTGGCTCAGCCAACTGTCAGCCCTGGATGGGAGAAGGGCTCATATTGTTTTACCCTTTCTTGCTGAACTATTGGCTGCTGATAGATTCTGGGACAGGGGAGTCATTGTCTTCAATTGTGTACTTGCTGCTGTGCCCACCAGATTCCGGTGGACAGTTGTTCCAAATCAGATGGGCCTGGTAAAACTCAGTGGGTCACAAAACAAAAAGACATGACTCTGTAGAGAAGGGAGGCTGGAAGGAGAGAGAGAGAGAGAGAGAGAGAGAGAGAGAGAGAGAGAGAGAGAGAGAGAGAGAACAGTCAGAATACATTATATATGTATGAAATGTCAGTGAACAAAATTTATTTATTTTTAAAAAGGAGAGTGTTTATTGTGAGCAAAGGATATCCTAAGAACCTCTGTGTTGAGAAGTGAGGTGTAGCTAAATAGCTAAAAAGGTAGATGACAAAACCTAAAAGAAGTTTGAAAACAAAACTGGAGAAGGTGTGTATCCTTCTCAGTATTACACAGTGTATTTAGTTTTCCCTGCTAATGTTTCAGCACGCATTACAGGCTGCTGCTATTGCCCTAGGTGAGCAGTTCTAGTTTCACAGGAACTGATGGATGGGTCAGAGGAAGAGAGAGAGGGAGGCCCAATTCTTGCGTTCAGCTTTTGTCTTGTTGAGCACATGTGCTGGACTCAGTACTGAAGTAAGCACATTTTGTATACTGTCTGACAATAAGACAGCAAGGAAGCAACATTAATATTGGTTTGTTTCGGTGTGAAAGTGATCTCAGAGCCAACAGGTCCCCTGGGGAAGTTCTGCAGAGACGAAGCGCAAAGGAATGGGTTGTTTTGAATTTTTTAAAGAATTTTCATCAAGCCTGCTTTGATCATACTGATCCTATATATTTATACCACGAGATATTATTCAGCTGTTAAGAAAAAAAATCATGATAGTCACAGGCAAATGGATAAAGCTAGAAGCAATCATCCTGAGTAAAGTAATACAGACCCAGAGAGCCCCAAACATCACATTTTCTCTTATTTGTGGATGTTAGCCTTGAATCTTCAGATCCATATGTTTCATTTGGAATACCTATAGAGGTCAGGAAATTAAGAGGCCATTGAGGGGGCACTTTCAAGGGAGGGAGACAGAAAGCAGTGCTTTAAAGGGCTACAGGAAAAAATGGAGCAAGAAGAATCAGTTGGGTCATGGGGATTGGGAGGGCAGAGGAGGAATAAATAACACTAAAGAACTTTAAAAAAACTGTATTAGAACTTATGGCTTTAGAAGCCTGTCCATGTGTTTATGTGCCTGTGTGTGTGTGTGTGTGTGTGTGTGTGTGTGTGTGTGTGTGTGTGCATGCGTGCATGCATGTGTGCATGGGTATGTGCGTATGCGTGTGTGTTTGTGTATGTGCATATGTGTGAGTGTGTGCATGTGTGTGTTTAAAATGCACTTACCCTCTAAAGGAGTGACAGAGCCCCTCCAGGACTACAGGCTAACAAATAAAAGGCCCAGTGTCAGGAATGGGTGAGTTCTTTTAGAATTGTTGGCTAGTGAAGTTCTATATCCCCTGAACATAACTGGCTGCTGCTCTTTCTCTTGGTTAGCCTCTGGGAATGAGGAAAGTGGGAGGAACATGATGAAATACAGCCTTGTGTATAAGGTCTGCCACATCTACACTGAACACCATGGGCATTAACAAACAAGCCAAGGGTGAACGGAGCCAAGGCTTGGAAAGCAAGTATCAGTAGCTATTTAATTGGCATTTGGAAGACCTTTCAAAGACTAGAAGTCCTGAGAAACACCACAAAATAAATAATCTATTGTTTGATGGCATGAGATGTAAATTTCTGCACATCAAAAGCCATTACAAATGCAGCTGAAATATAAGTAAGAGACCTTGAAGATGCATGGGAATATTACATAATTATCAGAGATGAGTGATTAATGTCTTTATTGAATAGAGAGCCCTCACAGATCAATAAGAAAACCACACATCTCCTAAGTGAACATGAATCACTTTAACTTTTTAAATTGCTCAACAGCAAAAAATAGAATAGAAAATAGATACCATTCTTACCATAAATAGAGGTCAGGGGGCTGCAGGAATAGCTTAGTAGCAGGGCACTGGTTGCTCTAAATGCTCTGAGTTTGATCCCCAGGGATGCTGTGCACACACGTGTATACACACACACACACACACACACACACACACACACACACACACTTATAAAAATGCTAAGAAACATTTGTCAGTGTTAGAGAAAGAGGCACTTAAATTAATTATATGATTAATTAATTTTTTTGATGAGCTATATAAACTTTGCCCTCATAGCAGAGAGATGATGGGCAAGTACCTTGAAGAAGACGTCTTTTCCTTAAGATTTATTTTGCTGAAATTCACTTAAGGAAATTAGCAGTTATAAAAGTCAAGAATTTTATGCCTATTGAAAGGGTAGGTGTACCTGAAAAACAGAAAGCAACTTAGAAATTTCAAAATATCATTTGAGAACTGCAGAGTTGGCTTAGTGGTTAAGGGGACACAGGTTTGGTTCCCAGCACCCAGTTCAGGCAATTTACAACTGTGCATGTGCGTATGCATGTGTTTACAAGTCTTTGTACCTCTAACTTCTTCTGGCCTCTAAAGATATCTTCATTTGCATGCATGTGCACACACATAAATAAGAATAAAATACACTTATAAAATAAGTGTTTAAACAGATTTTCTTTTGAAAATGTGAAGATTATAATGAATATGTTAAGTTTGTGTCGTCCAAGGCCAGTGTATAGAAAGGCAATTCCATATTAAGGAAGATAAACAGCATGTACTATGTGCATGGTCTAATCCTAATCTTCTTCCAGAAACATGTGTGGTTGAGTATATTGAAAGAGAACAAACAACCCCCATTTTAACCTTTCTTTAACTTTTCTGTAATTGAGTTGTAGTTGTGTGTTTTACAGTGAACACCAATTGTGTTAAACTTATTTAGAAGAGTCAATGAGAAAATGTGGCTGAGACACCAACTTTAACATAAAGCTTTTTACAAATGTTAATTTTCTTCTACTTTCTTTTGAGAACATTGAATCGAGGATTGAAATTGCAGATTAAATTATTAGGGCCTGGGGTATGGCTCAGTGCTAGAGTGCTTGCCTGTTATGCATGGGGTCCCCAGTTCAATCCCTTGTTCAACCAAAATAAATAAAAGATTGACTTCTTTATGACTTGAGAGTGGGTTTTCAAGACTGACAAATATGATTTTTCTGACATCAATTTGCATAGCTTTAAAAAAATATGTATTTTCTTTCATGTATGAGTGCTTTGCCTGCATGCATGTGGGTCTGCATGCCAGAAGAGGGCATCAGATCCCATTATAGATGGTTGTGAGATGATGCCATGTGGGTGCTGGAACTTGAACCTAGAGCCTCTGGAAGAACAGCCAGTGCTCTTAACCACTGGGTCATCTCTCCAGCTCCAATTTGTATAGCTTTTAATAGAGTAAAGTTCCTCATGTTCAAATGAGAGTTGACTGTGAAGTCAAATCCTTATTTGCATTCTCTGTAATAGAATGGATCTAACTGGAATGCTTTGGATCCCACAGTCGTTACTGTATTCAGATAGGAAATGTGTTGTTTACATGGTGGGATATAGTAGCATTTTATAAAAGCATAGTCGGTCTTCCCCTTGATGTGCCAAACGCAGAGAGGATCTGGAGTTGTCTCTTCTGAGGGGCTGATGCTATTACAGAAGTCATCTCATAGTATCTAACACATAATTAGGCTTTCAGCTTGTGTGTGCCTGGATTCTATGGCCCTTGGCAAATGATACTGACAGTAATGACCCTTGAAAGATGATAATGGATTTGTCATGAGAGCTGTGGATGGATATGGATTCAGAACACATGTTCCTGTGCCTGTGTTTTCAAACACAGGTGTTTCAGATACATATGAAAAATCATCTTCATTACAACTGCTCATTTCTATCTCTTGAGGACAATCATTTCAAATTCAAGCTCATACCTTTTTTATATTTTTGTACAAGTTCATTTTTTTTTTGGTATGTGTGTATTCTGTATTTACATCTCCCGTGCATACAGGAGAAGCCCAGAGGGAAGACATCCTACTCTGTGATCAGCCACCTTGTTTCTTTGAGGCAGGGTCTTGGGTTGAACCTATAACTTGTGTTTTTCAGCTAGGCTGCAATCAGCAGATGCCAGTAACCTTCCTTCCTATCTCTGTCTGACACAGTGTAAGATCATACCCTGCCTATTATGTGCGTGTGGGATTGGAATTCAGATCCACAAGGTAGTGAAGCATGAGCTCTTACCCACTGAGCCAACTCTCCAGTCCCTTGCAAGTTCATTGTCAAATACCACCATATCAAGGTTGTTTTATTCCTTTGATTTGGTATGAATTTTCCCATATCCTGTATGGGATCTAAGCCTTCTCTGAAGCTGTGCTCTTTTTCTAATGCATTTTACTATATCCTCCTAAGCTGGTTCCAATGATTTTGCTTTTGCATACATTGATAATGTGTCAAGGTAAATACGAGAGAGAGATTCTTCATTCTTGCTAAATGTTTGCTATTTTTGTTTGTTTTAGGGTGACTATGGATCCTATATTTCACGAAGCTCACAAAAGGTAATGAAAATATTTAAACTCCACAAGTATTTTGCCTCAGACATCTGTCATTTCTGTTAGGAAGATCTTTTTATTATTGATTTTGAAATATTTGACATCAGCCATTGCTGTACTATGATAGCCATCGTTAAAAATCACATCTTCTGTCTCACTCTGTGTCCATTGATCAAACTTGGATGATGTTAGTGGCTCTAACATCAGCAGCACCTTAGTTATATGGGTAAAAAGTCTAGGGGTAGGATGGGGGGGGGACTCATATCTTTTATCCCCAACATAGAGAGATTCTTCTAGACTTTTTTAATGTCCCAGGAGTATCTCCTCCAGCCTCTGGCTGGCTGGCTGGCTGGCTACTCCTCTGCTTCTTGCCTCAGAACTCTGCCTGTCCTAGCCACACAGCTTCTCTTTTCTCTTCCTTATCATTATAGTATTTTAGATGTCCTCAAAGGTTCATATATTTGGATGCTTAGACTCTGGTTGGTAGAAATGTTCGGGAAAGATTAGGATGTATGACCTAATTTTGGAGGAGGTGTTGCCAGGGCAGACTTTGAGGTTAGAGAAACTCATACCATCTCTCTGCTTGTGGATCTGAATATAAGCCTTCAACTATGGCTCCAGCCCCTGCCTGCTGCTTTGCTCCTTACCATGATGGCCATGGACTCTAATACACCCTCTTAATTGTATTCAAACCCCCAATAAGATCTTCTATAACAGTGGTTCTCAATTTGTGGGCCCAGGTGTAGTGATATTGACAACCAAAAAAAATAGCCATCACAGAGTCTTAGCAGCAAACTTGGGTGATATATGTAGATACCTTCTGTACAGAAGCTATTAGAGGCCATAAAGCTATGGTTCTCAACATGTGGGTTGGAACCTCTTTGGGGATCCAATGACCTTTACACAGGAGTCATCTAAGGCCATTGGCAAACAGATACTTGCATTACAATCCATAACAGTAGTAAAATTACCGTTATGAAGTCACAACAAAAATTATTTTATGGTTGGGGGTTACCACAACATGAGGAACTGTATTAAAGGGTCGCAGCGTTAGGAATGTTGAGAACCACTGTTCCATAACTTACCTTGCTCATGGCATCTGATCACAGTAATTGAAGAATAACCTTGATTCTGTGGTTGTAGTCTGTGACTGTCAAGGAACATTTAAGTTGCAGGGTCCCCTCATAAATCTGGTGATTTAGATGTCTTTAAATGTGAACAGGGTATCTGGAGATTAGAATGCTGTCAAGCTTTGTGTACTTGAGAGGAAGACTGAAGGAAGCCACAGGCAAATGCCAGCTTTCCTTGTGGAGTTCTCTGTGGATGATGGGCCATGAGTAACCGGGAACAATGTGCACTGTGCCAGGCTGAGTCTGTATCCCAGTGATGCTGTTCTCAGAGCTGTCAGCTCTAATCTGCTCCAGCTTTAGAGGTGTGGGTTACAATGAGCTCAAGGAAAAATGCACAAGTGATTCCGATTTAGGTCATACCTAGCAGGCCTGGGAAGGTGTGTTTTCAGTCTACAGTTTGTACATCAAGGCAGCCATCTCACAGGTGTCAGCCGCTCTGACAGTCCTTCTCGAGGCCTACAAGTGACAGTGAAGGGTTGGGGACGGAGCTCAGTTGGTAGAGTGTTGTCTAGCATGCATTCGGGCCTGAGTTTGATCTTCAACACTGCATGAACCAGGCATGGTGGTCCATGCCTGTAGTCTATAACCACAGTACTTAGGCATTGGAGGTGGAAGGATCAGAAGTTCAAGGCCATCCTCAACTATATAGAGAGTTTCAGACCAGCCTGGGGTACAGAAGACAGTCTGCCTCTCCTCCTCCTCTTCTCTCTTGTGCTCCTCTCCCCTCCCTTCTCCTCCTTCTCCTCCCTTCTCCCCCCACCTTTCTCTAATACACACACACATGCACACAAACGTGTGAAAGTATGTGTGTATAGACTAATATGGGTGGATTCTTCTTGAATGTTTGTGGTCAGTAGGAGAAAAACCTCTCCCCATTCATTGAGGAATCCTAGTCCCTAAGAAGCTACCTGTGACATCTAAGGAGGAATGTTTATATTGGCATTGAATATAAAGAGAACAGATTCTTGTAGGCCCTTTAGCAAAAGGCTCATGAGGCAAATACATGCAAGGGGAAAATAGAAGAATGGACTCCCATAATCTGAATTATTTTAACAGTGTACAGTTGAGTCACACAGAGCTCTTCTTGTGAGGACACTGAGAACACAGCTCAGTGGGTGTCTGGCTCACCTAGCATGTACGCAGCTTAGGGCTTGATCTCCAACACTGACAAATGACTCATGGCAGCAAATCACCTGTAATCTAGTCAGGGAGGTGAGTATAGGAGAGTGAGAAATTCATCCTTGGATAAACTGAATTGGAGGCTAGCCTGGGCTCTATGAGACACTGCTTAATAACAAGACAAGACAAAAAACAAAACAAAACAAAATCAACAACATAACCAAAGTAGTCATGTTGTAAACCTCAGCCCTTGTCACCTACTTGTATCATAGTGGCAATTGCTGCCAGCGTAGCAACCCCTCATTTTACTCCTGGTCCATGGCTCAAAGACCCAGGAGCTACACTGTGTCACCCCAGGACACAGAGATACTGTCTGGAATCTTCTGCCCTGAGAACTTTGAATTTTCTGATTTGCCACCCCCTCCCAGTCTTCCAGAACCACTTCAAAGTTGCTAAGGACTTCAGAAATGAAATCTGACATCAGTGATTTCTCCCAGACGTTGATGCTGTCTGGCTTCCATGTCCCTGAAGATGTAAGGCCGTCATTTTCCCTGCAGGTTCATTATGCTTACCTGGAATCCGAGCCAAGGATGTTACACTTGCCCTTGAAGGATCTCTTAACAATGTGCTGGTGACACCTTTTGTTGGAGTGGGTGTTTAGAGTTGAGATTTCTGACACTGGTTAAAGTTTTCTTTCTGAAAATGCAGTGCTTAGTAAAACACCCACGGGAGAACTTTTGCTATACAAGGGCCCTGCCCTGGTTTCTCTTCTCTTTTCTTTCAAAAATAGATTTATTTTTGATTTTCATTTTTAAGTGTGTGTGTGTGTGTGTGTGTGTGTGTGTGTGTGTGTGTGTGTGTGTGTGGTCTGTGCACATGCTCATGTGTGTGGGTACCTGTGGACACCAGAAGAGGATATTGGGTTCCCTGGAGCTGTACTTGCAGATGGTTATGAGCCTCCTGGTGAGGGCACTGGGGACAGAGCTTGGACCCTCTGGAAGGGCAACAAGGCTGAATCATCTCTCCAACCTAATTGATCTCTGGTCATTAAAGGATAGGGCATGCTTTTATGTTTAGTAAATATTTGGCTTCTTTTGGGGCAGGGGGGCATTTGAGACAGTTTTCTCTGTATTGCTTTGAAGGCTGTCCTGGAATTCTCGGAACTAGCTCTATACTCTGCAGACCAGGCTGGCCTCAAACTCACAGAGATTTGCCTGCCTCTGCCTCCCAAGTACTGGGATTAAAGGCATGCTCCACCGATGCCCGGCCGGTGTTGATGGTTTTAAGCTTCTGTCTAGGGTACAAGTTTCTTTCTCTGTTAGTTTACCTCATATAACACGATGTCTTCTAGTTTCATCCATCTTGCTGAAAATATGTGGATTTCGTTCTTTATTGTGACTGAATAATACTGCTTTGCGCATATTATATACAACATTAAAAAATTGTTAAAAAATGTTATTGGGCATGTGAACTGAATCCATTTCCTAGCTAATGGTGGCATGCAGGTGTCTCTTCTAAATGATGAAATGGTTCTCTTTGGATGCACACTCAGAGAGATAGCTCAATCATAGGCAGATCTATTTTTAGCCTTTTGGAGGAATTTTCATATCATTCTCCCTTATGGTCTGGCTAATTTACATTTCCACTATCAGTGTATAAAAGATCTTTACATACTCGCTAGCATCTATATTCTGTGATTTTATTCACAGCCGTTCTAACTAGGGTGGGATGGAATCACACTGTAGTCTTGATTTGCATTTTCCTGATGGCTAAAAATGTTGAGTGTTTTCATGTATTTTAGGCCATTTTTATGTCTCCTTTAGAGAAATGTCTCTTCAGATGTCATGTCCATTTTTAAATAGGATTGCTGTTGTTTAGCTGTTAAGTTTCTTGTTTCCTTTACACAGTCTGGGTTATCTGTTCTCCGTCAGATGAATTGCAGGGAATTCTCCCCTTTTTCCTAGTCTATAGGTTAACTTCACTTGTAACTTGTCTACATATTTGCAGGCATTATGTTTATTGAGTATTATTACTTTGCATGCACTTTTATATTATATTTATAACACTACAAATCCTCTAGACTTCATTTCATTACAAATATTTTTTCACACTGGTTATTTTCATTGCATGCTGAATAATCCTCAAAACTTACCTAAAAATCAAATAAACCAACGTTGTTTCCTGACCACAGAAGAATTTCTGGTTATAGAATTGTTTTCCAACATGTGTGTTTTTAGAGTTTATGTCTGGGCACAATTTAGAATTTTATTTTGGGGGCACTGTATCCAAAAAGGTAGGATGGAATTATTTTGAGGGTGTTGACTTCTACATGAGGAGTTAAGCTGATGTTGATGGGTCCTGTATTAAATCGGATAAAATTATGAACTGTACTGTGGTAAGGTGTACATAAATTTTAATTTCTTTGAGAGAGTGTATATGGAATCCAAGCTATCTGCATGTTATATATCATGCTATCAAAAACAAACAAACAAACAAACAAAAACCCCAACTCTCAGAGGAGGCTCCTGCTGGCAATAACATTTAATGTCACATCTGAATTCATGTCACATCTAAATTCGCCATCACATCCGAAAGTCTATGTGAAGACATCATAACTCAGCAGCTAGCATGTAAATGAGGACCCTGGGCCTCTAAGGTGAGTTCTGGATCTTGCATCGCATCTCTGTGATGAGAAATGTGGTCTTGTCTTGGTTGATGAGTTGACTCCTGACCCCACAGCACTTCCTGCAGGAGAGCAGTGTGGCAATTTGGCTTAGTGTGAGAACTCTGCTCTGAGAACTTTGGTTGGTTTTCACTTTTGACTTGCTGAGATTTGAAACCACCTAGGAGGCACACCTCTGGGTCCTTTGTGAGGGTGTTTCCAGGGGGATTTAACTGAGGAATGAAAATCCATTGTGAGCATGGACTGAATAAAAGTGGGAAACCTGTGAGGCCAGTTAAGCCCCGGTGCTCATCATACTCCCCTTCCTGACTGTGGATGCAATGTGGTGGGTTGCTCCACACTCTTGCCCCCAAGCCTTCCTGCTGCAGTGGGCTACACACACACACACACACACACACACACACACACACACACACACAGAGTTTTGTTTTTTTGTTTTCCTGGCAACAAGAAAAATATCTACTACAGACTGACTTCTAGATGCTTGTTGAGGGCCATTAGCAAACTGTCCGGCCACTTTGTTCCCCACCCCACTGCTTTCTAGAGGAGTCTATTGGTAGATACCTCTCTCAGAGGGTTGCATCAGGAATGGAATGGGAGTGCACCATTTTCTAGAAGGCTCTTGGCACACAAGATGTGCTTGATGAATTTTAAATATCACCAGAATTAACATGCAGGCTCCCCTTCCTCTTCCCTTTCCCCTGTTGCTGGCATCTGAGGAGAATTTTCTACACAGAAAGGTATGCCAAACCCTAAAAAGTAGGAAATCTAAAAATCTCAGTGTAATAACACATCAGTAGACAAGACCTTGATATACTGCCCAGGAGATGTTCCACAGCCCACTATCAAGATAACTTCTGACTATGTCCACCTCTCTGGCTCACATCTCTCTTCCTTCCACAGTCATTCTACAAGTTAAATCCAAAAATAGATGAGCAGGACTTGAGGGTGTCAATTTATTTTGGCATTCAGTGGTAAATACCTGTTTAGCAGTGTCTAATACCCTCTGTATCACTGAAGTATGTGATGTAGATATTACTGTATATAATAATAGGTATTGATGCACACATAAACAGATGTGTGCATATAAAATATACTTCAATATGGTGTCTGGGATTCTAGCTCCCTGATGAGTCCTTGACAGGGGTTCCATGCACTAAATACTGTTTATTCTTGGGTATAGAATCACGCTGCTGAAAGTTCAAGGCCAGGCTGGTCTACATGGTAAGACTCTGTTTCATAACTAAACCAGACAGACAGGTATAGGATATATCATCCTCAAATGGGATAGCTTGGCGTGTTTTATCCCCCGGGTGTGTTCTTTTTATTTAAGCTCTGTTTCCTATAAGCAGCCATGCCGTGTCCTTCTTCCCAGTGGAGCTGTGTGTTTCACAGCTGTTGCTCAGTGCAGAATAAGACTCAAGGGTAGAAATTTATGTTGTCCTCTGGGCGGTGGTGGTGCATGCCTGTAGTTCCAACACTCGGGAGGCAAAGGCAAGGAGATTTATGTGAGTTTGAGGCCAGCCTGGTCTACAGAGCAAGTTCCAGGAAAGGCTCCAAAGCCACAGTGAGACCCTGTCTTGAAAAACCAAAAAGAAAAAAACGAAAGAAAGAAAGGCAGAAACAAACAAACAAACAAACAAACAAATTTGTTTAGACTGATGCTGTGCACAAAATAGGGTAGCCATGTGTTTGTTCTCTGGTTCACAAAACACAACAAGACTTCCCGAGAGCTGACGGGGTGCATAAGATCTGTCTTTACTTAGTGACTTCAAATGGTGTGGTAGAAGCAAAGGAAGGATCTAGAATACACTGAGTGTATTGGATTACTCATGACCTATGAGTAGGAAAAACAGGAGCCAAAGAGCTGGTTCATAGCAGAGCTCTGACTGAAACCCAGAGGCTACTGACTCCCCAAATCCCACTCTTTGGAAACTTAAGGGAAATTGCTTAAGGTCTCCTAGTTGTGACATTTGAAATACTGAATGACTGGCCACTCCTAGGAAATGGCATGTGATGCCAACCTTGGACATAGCATAGGAAGGACAGATTTTTCCCCTTGGCCATAACTTCCTCCTGTCCCCATTTTGTGGCTTTAAGTTACAGCCGTGTTCTTTGTGCCACACCTGTACTCTCTGACTTCTGTCCTGTCTCTTAACTAGGTTTCTATTTGCTGGATTTGTGTTGTAACTAGTAAAGCCATACTGATGGTAGCACTTATTTATTTCAACCTGGATCCAGTGTTTTGAATATGTAGCAGTAATTTGGAATGTGTCCAACCTTTCGACAAAACTATCAGCAATTAAGATGTTGGTTAGCCTTGTTAGGGTTCCTGAACTGAGAGGTACTTACAGATAATACTGATGGACTGTATAGGAGTAACTTCTGTTTGACTTCTTTATAAAGTGTTCCCAGCACCTCATAATTTAATAGGTGGACTCTCGCAACAATTTTCCTTCCCTGGACTGAATTTAGTGCCCCCATCCACACACACACATATGTAACATGTGTATATATTATATTAACAGAAAGCTGAATTTCAGTTCTGAGTGTTCTTGTCACATTATCGTTGAGCCCTGGGTCTATGTGTGAGGCACGTGATTACTTCTTTATGAGCCATTTGCAGCCCCCAGAACCATGCACAACACACAGCACTACTGAATAGTAATCAGTTCTCTGCACCTGGGCCCGGAAGATAATAAATGTTTTCCAGTCTTTGTCTTCAGTGGATGTGCATAACTTAGAAGACTGATTTAATGATCGCTCCCCCACACTAATATATAAAGACTATTTTTCTTTTATAGTGCTAAATCTGTTCCCACTCAAACAAAGGGTTAAGCTCCCTCATTTCCTGGACACCTCTGCCCAAGATAGACTTGAACTCCGTGTTCAGCAGCTTGTTGGATTCAGCAGCTTGTTGGGCACGGTCCATACATCTGCTGTGTGTGAGTGTTCTTCCTCCCGGATCTGGGACTCAGCACAAGTCACATTTTTGCCAGTAGACTTAGCTATTGATGATTGGATTGTGACATTTGCATGACGTAGAGGGTGCTTTGGAGGCAGAAGTGCAGTGACTCACAGGGCAGGTCAAAGTTGGCTGCCGAGGAAGGAGAATACTTCTTGGCTAGTACCCATCCCTCTTCTCCATTGAATTCTGCACCCCTGGAGAGAGCTGGCCTTTCTTTTCTTAAAAATTTGTTAACATTTTTGTTTATTGTTGTTATCAAATGTGTGATATGTGTGTCTGAATGTGTACACATACGTGCCAAGGTACACATGCAGAGGTCAAAGGACAATCGGAATCAGTTCCCCATGTGTGCTCTGGGTTCTGGGATCAAACTCAGGTTGTCAGGTTTGTATAGCATTAAGCTACTGAGCCATCTTGCTGGACCCCTAGGCTGGTTTATCTCAGATGCCTGCCTCATAATGTCAACCCTGCATTCCCTACAGTGATGTCACATGAGCCCAAAGAATATGAGTTTAGCAAGGCTTTACTTCACCAAGTGACCAAACACACTTGCAGCCTCCACTGGGTATCAGATACATATGTCTTTTAAATTCAAAGTGTGCATTTTATGGTCAGAGTAAATGTTTTTAGGGCCTCATTACATGTATTTATTTATTGTATGTATGTCCATGGGAGCATTGTGTAGAGGCCTGTGTGAGAATCGAACTCAGGGTGTCAAGGTTGGCAGACAGCATATTTACCATCTTGCAGGTCTGGAAAGATAATTATTTTAATCTTTGCAGAGAAGCATGGGTTAGAAAGTGTTCTGTATTTTCTCTTTAAACCACCCCACAAGGTCTGTCAATTTGACTATGAAAAACATTTAAATTATTTTTAGAGTCAGATTGTTACAAGTGTACCAAAAGAAAAAATATTCCCCAACTCAATGTGTAGCTGTGATTTTTCTGGGTTTGTTTGTTTGTTTGTTTGTTTGTTTGTTTGTTTGTTGTTTTGTTTGGTCATGAAATCCCAGACAGGAAGCAGAGAGAACTGAGAGCAGGTGCACATCTCATGTTCTCTTTATATTCAGTCCTGGACCTCAGCCCATGGGACAGTACCATCTACATTCGGGGTGAGTCGCCCTTTTTGGTTCAGCCTGTCTAGAACCTCATCATAGAAATGTCCATAAGTGTGTTTCCGAGGGGCATCTAGATCCCCTCAGGTCGAAGGTCAATGTCAAGAGAGTCATAGTTGAGCTACATTTTTACTTCCCAAGCATGTCTTCATGGTCAGAAATGATCTGAAAGTTGTCACTGCCGGCTAATCATCTGAAGTCCTGGAGAGATTCATATGTTCCTACATCATGGCTGTAGTGATGGTCAGCATTCACTAATCAGAGGCGAATGTAGAGGCCTGTGAGTGTGTTCTGGTAACGGATGTTCCTGAATCTTTAGGAGCTTCATATGATATGGGCAAAGCTACCCTATTGATGCATTTGTATAGACAAAGATGCTGACGCTCCCTGTACATGTCTTCACAAAAGCACAGAGTTGCTGTCTCTGCAGATGGAGACCAGCTTTATCCCAGTGCCCTCTCCACCATGCCAATCACTGTAGACATGCAGTGCTCTACCATACCAGGCACTAGGGGATGACATGGTTTTTTTTAAGGGAAGAAAGGCTTTGTTTCTCCTGCCTTGGCTGGTCACTAGTGATTGATAGACACAGTGGCTGGGAGTAGTACCTCTCTGTGCATACTTATGAGATTAGTCCTTTCTTTTAAGAGCATGTGCACTGGGCATTTTGCTGATGCATCCCTCTGTGGAATCACGATGAAGACAAACAGAAAACCCAGAACTTAACTGGTGACTGATAAACGGAGAATGAGAGTAGATGAGCCAAGCCACTCTGTGCTTGAGCAAACAAGCCTGTGGGCTCTCCCATCTGGTAATATGATCCATCTGCTGTGGGAAGGGTGTGAAGATGGATAAAAGCTGAGCAGGGCTTATGGGCTGCACTGAGGCCAGTGAAGACTGATGGGCTTTCAACAGGGGCCTCAGGGTGCATCCGCTGCCCCTTCCAGGGACTTGTTCATTGCTGTGATCAGCTATTTGCAAGGATGGTGGGAGATGAACAAACCCATGTTGTGAGCAACACAGATGTTTGGTGCTTCTGGAGCAAAGGTCACCTACTGCTCTGCCTTCTGAGTCCTGGACTTGATTCTTCAGCTTTGAAGAGTTTTGGCCTCTGGTTTCAGGGATTTTGGAACCTTTCCCATTTGGGCGATACCTAATCTACTAACTGGAGATGCTTTAGATGGGTTTAAAGCACGGTAGAGCTTCCTTCCACATCCCTGGCTCTAGAAATATTGAGGGCACTCTTCTACCCCCCCACATCCTTTCTTGTAAATTTAGGTAACCTTGAAAAAAACATCCTAAGTACTTAGATTCTATTTTCGCTGCTGTGGCATAGAAATGTCTTACCTGTAAGAGCTGCACTTAGGTTGTTTGCTAGGCAACCGGGAGAGGAGTTCACGGGCTTTGCCACGAGCAAGCAATCACCACAGAGGCAGCCATTTCTTCTGATTATTATTTTTATTATTATTTTGCTCCTCTCTCTCTCTCTTCTCTCTCTCTCTCTCTCTCTCTCTCTCTCTCTCTCTCTCTCTCTGTCTCTCTCTCTCTCTCTTTCTCTGTTTCTTGGTATTGTGTGTTTACAGCCTTTGAGGTCTCTCTGTCTTTTAATTTGTAGAAATACCTTTGGTCTAGACTTTACTTGTTAAAGGGGCTCTGGTGTGATCTTTGCTACAAAAAAATGTAAGCCTGAACATCAACAGTGGTGTGTGTTCAATGAGACCTGAGAGCCATTAATTGATTTTTAGGAGATGTTATTCTTCTTAGTTATTACAGAAACACACACAGGATTCACATTCTTCCTGCGGTTCACTCTGCATTCTCTGGCATAAATCAGGAACCATGACCACACTGTGCCTTCCTATCTTCTTGGAACCTTTGTAATTAGAGCCTTTAGACTAAATTCTATAGAGTGTCCTTCCACACTGGCTTGTAGAGAGTCTTTTCTCTTTCAGATGATAACAGAGCAGCCCTGGGCAGATGTTTCCAGAAATCCCATAATCAAGATTCCATTTCAACTACCACCTCACCCTTTCTTCGATCGATCTTTTTTTTAAATAAAACATTGAATTGTGTGTGTGATATATATGTGCATGGTATATGTGTGTATGATTAATGTGTGTGTGTGGTCTGTGTTGACATGTGCACACTGTTGTATGGATGTATGTGTGTATGTTGTGTTTGTGGTATATGTATTCATATGTATGCAGGTGCATATGGCTGCCAGATGTCCTCTAGTAATGTCTATCTTATTCCTCGGAGGTAGGGTCTCTCACTGAACTCAGAGTGAGGCTAGCAGCCAGCGAGCCCCACTGATCCTCCTGTCTGCCCCACAGCACAGGAATTATCCATCTTTTGAAGTGGGTCCTGGGATCAAAACCCATGCTTACACACCAAGTACTGCTGTTCACTGGGCCATCTCCCCAGCTCCCTTTCTTGATGAAGAGTGAGTGAGGCTCAGGGTGTGTGCCCTGACTGTTCACGGGACTTATTGATGGAGAAGAGGAAACAGGATGCAGGAGCAGTATGGGGCTCATTCTGCTGTCCTGGATGAGGACCCCTAGATTGTGAAAACTGATCTCAGTGCCCTGATGCCCACAGCTCATACAAAGCAGACAATGGTTCTTGATGACTAAAGAGCCAAAAGAATTTCATTAGGAAAAACTTGTATGGCGCATTAGACTCATTTTTCTTTGCATGACTTGTCTGTGCCTGGGTTCCAGAAGTGCTGTCACTGTTTGATGTAGATTTGTGCAACATGCTTGATAGAATGTCTCAAGGTAGCCAGCTTGCATCTTTGCGCCCCAACTCTGCAGCTTTGGGAATAGCTCTTTGTGTCTTTTACCTACACATGGCCATGGAAATTATTTAAAGCAACGAATTGAAGCATTAACACAGGATTGTTTCCAAATCTAGGGATATAATATTTTCATATAAACTCTAATATTCTCCTCTTCCCATCCTCCTTTGGTCTCTAATCAGAAAATATTTGCTTTATCATGTGTTCAAGTCTGGCCCACTAGCTACTATTTCTAGCTTTGACCATATCATAGAGTCTATTAATATTACTGTGTTTGCTATCACACATTCACACACACACACACACACACACACACACACACACACACACACACACACACAGGTTTTCTCTTTGTGTAACAGTCCTGGCTGTCCTGTAACTCACTCTGTAGACCAGTCTGGCCTCAAACTCACACAGATCCACCTACCTCTGCTTCCTGAGTGCTGGGATGAAAGGTGTGTGCCACTACTGCCTGGCTGAACATGTATATTTTCCTGTGGTCTAATTGTTAGAAGAATAGAATGGTAGATTGGCTGGGCCCTTTGCCAGGTTTCCATTGCATTGTCCAGGGACACAGAAATGAAGCTGTAGTTTAAGTGGAGAAATCACATCTAAACAGCTAGTGAGAAGCCCAAGGGAAAGGCCCTTCTCATTAGTAAATAACATGATAAACACACAGAAACCTTGGGCCTATCATGTGTCCTATTTCACAGATGCTGCTGACATACATGGTATAGTATGTACATGACACTAAATGTACACATGAGTATGTATTACTGTTGTCATTGTAAAACTTTACAAGGCTTTACAATTGATCACTACTGATCCATGTTCAAAAAGTGGTTTCATACATGAGTAAGCATGTGCATGCTCATGCATGGTCTTAATACATAAATAATAGCATGGGGTACACACTGTTTCACCCTGAGAATGCCAATAAATGACACTTATTTAAGATTATGAGAGTTGTATAGGTGCATACCTGTAGGCCAGTGTATTTGCATGTGAAGGCCAAAGGATGGCGTTGCTGTCTATCTCTCCCTGTTTTGTTATATTTTTTTTAATATTTTTTCAGTTTTCATGCAAATGCATGTGTGTGCCTCTGTGTGAGTCCGTGTGTCTGTGTCAGCATCTGTCATGCGTGTAGATTCCCATGGAAGCTGGAAGAGGTCATTAGGAGTTGATGTTACATGTTGTCCTGTGCCACCCAACACAGGTTCTGGGAGCCGAACTCGATTTCTCTGGAAAAGCAGCAAGCACTCTTCACCTCTGTTGTTGTTTTGTAGAGATGGTTTCTTGCTAAACCTGGAGCTCGCTGATTGGCTAGACTGGCTGGCCAGCGCATGCGCACCAGGGAGCATCTTCTTTCCTCACCTTCCCACCTCTTACGCCCCACCCCACCCCCCAAGCTGGAGTTACAAGCGTGCACCACAACATCCTGCATTTTATCTGGGTTATGGGGACCTGAACTCAGATCCCATGCTTGAGTGAGCATACGCTTTACCAACTGAGCTATCCCCACAGTCCCACTCCACCCCACTCCCACCTCTTTTTGAGGCAGGTTCTCACTCTGTATCCCAGGATGGCCTGGAATGCATGGCCATCTTCTTGCTTTAGCCCCTTGAATATTACAGGTACGAGCCAGGAAGCTCAATGGCCTTTTCTTCCCTTCTGCTCAGTCATAAACTACGGGGCCTGAGAGACGGCTCAGTAGTTAAGAGCGCTTGCTATCCCTCCAGAGGACCTGAGTTTGGTTCCTGTGCTCAAGTAGCAGTGCTTTCAACCATCTGTAACTCCAGATCCAGGGACTCTTATGCTTCCTTCTGGCTTCTAGGGCCCCTGACACATACCTGGCATATACATGCAGATACACAGGCATACACATACATTTTTACTAATTACATAACTTTGCTTTAGAATATTGTTATCCTTGCTAAAAAGTTGCAAACGCAATGCTCAGACCCCAGACCCGTATTCCCCATTGTGAGCACCTGGTTACATGTCAGAACTAAAGGGCTGAATTCCATACTCTGCTCACATTCCACTAGCATTGATCCTTGGGTTTAGCGCTATTGGTGATCCCTTGTTCCATGGTGCACTGACTGGGTGCTCATTCAGATTCCCTGAAATCTGAGCTTTGCACTGAGGCCATAGGTTTTGCAAGCTGATTACAAAAGCTAAGTCCCCTTCTCATCCTGTATCAAGGTAGCTGATGAACATGGCCCATCCACACTGATGCAGACCTGTTTTCATGGCTTCGCAATGCTAAATTATTTTTCTCTTTCTTTCCACTTTCTGAGTTTGGGGAATAGATCACCACCTGTCACTCTCACCCAAGAGGACAAGTAGAGAGTTGCTGTGTGTATGTGGGTGCAAGTCCGCTTGGATGCTTTGTCAAACTCCACATAATTCTACGTGATGTGAGATAATGTTGTCTGATTTGATTTCTCTCCTCAGAGCAAAAATCAGATCTCAAGGTCTAGAAGATGAATCCCTGAATAAACCCTTCCTTTTGCATACATTCTTTTTCTTCTTCTTTTTTTAAAGATTATTTTATTATGTATACAGTGTATGCCAGCCCTGCAGGCCAGAAGAGGGCACCGAATGCATTACAGATGGTTGTGAGCTTCCATGTGGGTGCTGGGAATTGAACTCAGGACCTCTGGAAGAGCAGCCAGTGCTCTTACCCTCTGAGCCATCTCTCCAGCACCCTATATATATTCTTGTTTTGAGATTTCTACTTGTCAAGATCTCTGCCCCCTTGCCCCTCTCTATATTTTTTTTTTTAAAAAATAAAAGTCTAGGTTCCTTTCATTTGGTGCTGGTGGATATTCATGCTTTGTGTAGATAGCTAAATTCAAAATTAAACATTATGCTACTTTTTTTCATTGATTTTTTTTTTAACAGAAATGAGTTACTAATTGTTCACTTGACCTGGTGGCCAAGAGGGTACTACCGTACATGCAGTTGTATTTTATTAATGCATAAGGATGATGCTGTTCTGTAACATGACAGAATGAGACTTCCATATGTGTGTGTACACCTTTTAGAGCTCTTTATTCAATTAGCAGATTGAGCTTCTGTTGGGCTTTGGTCATGGTTGACAGTTCACTTGCCTGTTGTGGAGCTGTATGAGTTCTTAGTGGGAAGCACGGACTACAAACACATTCGAGATTAATAGACCAGATCAGTTTAGAGGGTGGTACATGCTTTCCTGATGATTGCCAGCATGACATCTGAGCAAATGGCTTGGCTATGATGGTCAGTCAGGGGCCAGAGAAGTTCTGAGGGGAGATGGCAGATGAGCAAGTAGGAACACTAGCCGTGAAAAGGTGTGTGTTGGAGGGGGACATTAAAAATCTGGAGCTAGTCTGAGATACCATCTTACTCCTGCCAGAATGGCTAAAATTAGAAACACCAATGACAACTTATGCTGGAGAGGATATGGAGAAAGGGGAACACTCCTCCACTGCTGGTGGGAATGCAAACTCGTACAGCCATTTTGGAGATCAGTATGGCGGTTCCTCAGGAAAATGAGAATTAGTTTACCACAGGACCCAGCAATCCCCCTCTTAGGCATATACCCAAATGATCCACATTCATGCAACAAAGACATGTGCTCAACTATGTTCATAGCACCATTATTTGTAATAGCAAGAACCTGGAAGCAACCTAGATGCCTCTCAACTGAAGAATGGATAAAGAAGATGTGGCATATCTACACAATGGAATACTACTCTGTGGAAAAAAATATAATAAAACCTGAAATCCCCAGGCAAGTGGATGGAACTTGAAGAACCATCCTTAATGACGTAACCCAGTCACAAAAAGAGGAACATGGTATGTGCTCACTCATATATGGATTTTAGACCTAGAGCAAAGGATCACCAGCCTATAATTCACACCGCCAGAGGAACTAGGACACAAGGTGTATTCTAAGAGGTTCATATAAGGTCACAGAAGGGGAAGGGACAAGTCCCCCAGAGCACATGGGAAGTGGGAGGGGCAGTGAATGGAGAGGGAACTAGGAGAAATAGAAGGGGAGGAGAGGACTAGGAAGATTGAGTCAGGGTAGGAATAGAAGACGAAAAGAGAGAGAGAGAACATAAAAGAGGGAGCCATTATTGGTTTGAAGAGAAAACTGAACCTAAAGAAATGTCTAGAGACCTACAAGACTGACTCCAACTAACAATTTGAGCAACAGTGGAAAGACTACCATAAATGACCTTCCCTGATAATGAGATCAACAACTAACTTACCACCATCATGGAGCCCTCATCTAGTACCTGTTAGAAACAGAAGCAAACACCCACAACTAAACACTGAGTTGAATTAGAATCCAGATGCAGAGAGAAAGGACAAGACCGGGTTGCAGAAACACATAGAGACAGCTGACCTGAACAAGGAGGAGCTAATGGGCCCCAGACTGGGAATCCAGCATGGGACTGACTCAGACCCCTGAACATGGGTCTCAGCTAGAAGGACTGAGCAGTCTAACGGACCTCAAACAGTGGAACCAAGATGTATTCCTGGTGCACAAAAGTACTGTGTGGACGACACATCCCCCATGGAGGGATATTCCCTTAACCTAGAGACAGGAGAGAAGTCCTAGTCCCTACTTCAAATGAGTTTTCAGATTTACATGACCCCACTTTGATGGCATCATTCTACATGTGGATGGGGGGGGTAAAGGGAGGGGAGGATGGTACAAAAAAAAGAAAAAGATATCTGGAGTTGGCCATGGGCGCTGTGAGTCTAGGGGTAAAGAGCTAGAGGAGCCAGTCAGAGTGAGGCATGGAGGGGTCAGCACAGGCCTTGTATGGCTCTGATAGCTGAGCTGAATTTCATGGAAGCTTAGAGGGCCAGGGGTGAAGGAGCAGCATGCTTTTGATGGGTGTGTTTTAAAAGAACCTTCTAGTTGTGTCAAAGTGCATTATGGGAGACAAGAAGGAACAAAATGACTAGAGAGGGGGCCATCGTAAGAAAGGCAATGTCTTAGAGGAGAAGAGTAGCAGGGTGGTGGACAAAGGTAGATAGACCAAATTTTTTTGTTGTTGTTGTTCAAATGATCAGAATTTATAAAGGGGATATATTAAATTATTACAGATAGGAAGGGCCAGCAGGGACTTAGTCTGTGAAAACTGTTGTAATTTAAGAAAAGCAGCGCTTGAAAAAAAGATGCCAAGAGACAGGGTTCAAGCAGAGGGATTTTTGGGGGGGTGGTTATAAAAAGGGGAAATGGGAGGGAGGAGACTGGCCTCTGGGGACAGAAGCATCAGGAGGGAGGAAAGTTGGGGGTGGGGTGGGGGGAACAGACAGAGAGAGGGAGAGAGAGAAAGAGAGAAGGATGGGAGGTAGGCAGGGTCCTTTTAAAAGGGAACATAGAGAATATGCCCAGGTGGTGCTCTTAGTGACTGCAGCCGAGGGCGTATCCTGTCAGAACCCAAAGGACAGGCCAGCACAGAAGCCTGAGTACTAACAAAAACTATTGCCAGTTGATGTTCTCAGTGGTCAGGAAACTCTCATGTACTGTGATGGTTTAACCTGATTTTCAGCTTGCACAGGTTCTAGAATCACAATGGAAACCAGATACCGGTTAGGTCCACTAGAGAATAACTAGTTTAGGTTAATTGAGGTGGGGGTTCCCATGGCAACTATGGGTGGCATTGTGCTATAGGCTGGGGTTCCATACCGTAAAAAAAAAATGGAGGAAGTGAGGTGGACACAAGTGTGCATGCATCCTTCTCTGCTTCCTGACTGCGGATGCCATGGGCCAGCTGCTTCATGCTGTCGCTGCTGTGACTTCATCATCAGGGTGGACTGTAGCATAGAATCGTGAGCCAAAATGGACCTTCTTTCCTTAAGCTGCTTCAGTATTTTCTCATAACAACAGGAACGGTAAGCAACATGCTTAGCAAAGTAATGTACCCTGTACTTTTCATCATTTAACAAGTCTGCCATGATTACTCGGCATGCAGCCTTAAGGATGCATGCATTTTTAGAGATTAAGAACAACCCAGGAAGTTAGTCATCCTATGTAATTTCCATTAATAATTAGAAAATTGTCATTTTAGGAGCAACATTTCTCACATGAGTCATAGAAATCTGTTTCTATATCATAATGAGTGTAATGTTTGGTGTGGCAGAACCTTTCAACCATGTATTGATGCTTATGTTTGAATCACTGAGAAAACATCTGCTTTTCTAGGAAATATTTTTATATAAAAATGCCATTTGATAAGAGACTTCACAAGGTTTTTTTTTTTTTTGAATGAATAGACCCAGTTACAACTTTTATATTTTGAGTTAAGTCAAATACACCAATTCATTTTAAATTCAATTGAATTTAACATTGTAACAATTGATTCATTTTTAATTTCAGTAGTGGCATTTTCCCCCCTCTGTAAGGAAACATTAATATAATGAAGGATCCATTTGTCATGTTTCACTGGATATTTTGGGGTTATTGATGAAGAGAAAGGAAGCATTTACCTTAAGAAAAGCTTTTTAAAAAAGAATGATACATGAGTTTATGAATGATGCCAAAATTGAGGGTGTTGCTGATAACAACCTGTCTGCCATGTTGCCTCACATGAGGTGATATGATGGCAGGCTAGGCTGTGTTTTAATTGCATGATACTAAGTGAACTGATAGTCTGTCATAATGTGTCACATATTCCTGGATCATTGAAACTTTTGTGCCTTTATATTCTTAGGGGGTGCAGGTGCATGTTTGTGTGTTCAGAAGCGCATGTGTGTGGACACACATGTGGAACTCAGAGGACAACTTTTGCTGCCCCTACACAAGCTCAGGTCTGGCTCCCCAGGAGCTATCTGTCTTTTAAAACTTTTGCATGTACTTATTTGTTTATGTGTGCCATATGTGTGTGTATGGGTGCAGGCATGTGCCGGCAACTACGTCAGCTGTCAAGCTTGGTAGTCAATGCTCTTACCTGCAGATCCATCTCATCACCCCCACATTGTCTTTAGACACAGGGCTTTTTGCTGGCTTGGAATTCCCCAAGTAGGCTAGGCTGCTGCCCCAGGAATCCTTCTCCGACCCCAGCTGCCTTTACCTCCCCAGGAGTGGGATTATGAGCTGAACACATCCCTCCCCAGCTTTTTATGTAGACCCCAGGATTTGAGTTTCTTTCTTCTTTCTTTCTTCCTTCCTTTCTTCCTTCCTTCCTTCCTTCCTTCCTTCCTTCCTTCCTTCCTTTCTTTCTCTTTTCTTTTTGGTCTTTCAAGACAGGTTTTTTTTCTGTATTGCCTTAGAGCCTGTCCTGGAACTAGCTCTGTAGACCAGGCTGGTCTCAAACTCACAGAAATCTGCCTGCCTCTGCCTCCTAAGAGCTGGGACTAAAGATATGTGTGCCACCACCGCCCGGCAAGTTTCAAACAAAAAATTCTCTAAAGCACCATCAGGAAAGTGATTTAACTTTATGTCCTGTGTTTGTGAGCCTCCTCTCATGAATGCTATTTGGAGTAACCTGCTGAGTAAACATCCAGAAATAAGGACGGTGTTCCAGGGACTATGGTAAGAATTAGAAAGATAAAGAGGAAACACAGTTGCTTCAGTTTTTGTTTGTTTGCTTGCCTTTGTTTTTGGAGTCAGGGTTTCTCTGTAGCTTTGGAGCCTGTCCTGGAACTCACTCTGCAGACCAGGCTGGCCTCAAACTTAGAGATCCTCCTGCCTCTGCCTTCAGAGTGCTAGGATACAAAGGTGTGCGCCACCACAGCCCAGCAATTGCTTCAGATGTATGAAGTATCTTTTTGTTGTTGTTGTTGTTGCTGTTTAAAAAAAAAAAGACAAGTTCAGAGATTTTATTCTAGCAGAATGGAGTTCCAACAAACAGCAAAACCAACCAAAGACTACCCCTCTGCATCCTGTGGTCCTTTGACTGTACAGAGGTCCTGTGCAGAGGATCTCTTCAGAGTGGCAGGGATGCAACCTTGACTAGAGCATCACCCTTTCCTTGAACTTTGGCTTTAGAATGAGAGTCTTACTATGGTCTGTCTTATATTCTTACTTTACATGATCATGTGATGGAAGCTAGAATCCAGCATCCCAGTAGTCCATGTGTCTGTGTATCCCATGGAATTTAGCTTTCGGCTGAGTTTTGAAGGGTGTATAGGCTCCCTCCCTCCCTCCCTCCCTCCCTCCCTCCCTCCCTCTCTCCCTCCCTCCCTCTCCTTCTTCCTCCCTCCTTCTCTCCCTCCCTCCCTCTCTTCCTGTCTCTCCCTTCTTCCCTCCCTCCTTCTCTTCCTCCCTCCCTCCTTCTCCCTCCCTCCCTCTCTCTCTCCCTCCCTCCCTCTCTTCCTGTCTCTCCCTTCTTCCCTCCCTCCTTCTCTTCCTCCCTCCCTCCCTCCCTCCCTCCCTCTCTCCCTCCCTCCCTCTCTTCCTGTCTCTCCCTTCTTCCCTCCCTCCTTCTCTTCCTCCCTCCCTCCCTCCCTCTCTGTCTCTCCCTTCTTCCCTCCCTCTCCTTCCTTCCTTCCTTCCTTCCTTCCTTCCTTCCTTCCTTCCTACATAGGATTTCCTGTTTCCCATACTGTCATTACACTCAGTCTGTAGCAGGCAATGATCTTTCTGCCTCTGACTCATAAGTGCTGTAATTACAGGTGTGTGCTTTATGTGGTATTAGGGATTGAATCCAGGGATTTATGCATTTACACAAGCATTCTACTAACTGAATGACAACATCAACCCTGTGTGTAAAATTCCAGTGACAGAAATACCAGGGGGCTGGGGAAGAGTGGGTATGGCGATGGCAGAGATGGGAGATAACAGCATATAATTTAACTCCTCTGTCCTAACCAGAGTCAGTTCTCCCCACTCTACCCTTAACTGACTCCCTTGTACACATCATGGTAATCTCCTGCCTCAACCTGTGTATTGCTGAGATATGGCACTATGGCAACAAAAATCCACATCATTCTAATTTTACTGTATTAGCCTGAGCTCAGTGCCAATCTCTATCCTGGCCTCTGTGCATCTCAGAGTTCCCTGAACAGAGAAGCTGCTTAGTAATCACATTTACAAGGATACTCAGCCCATTCATGCACTGACAGTGTACAGATTACTAATGTGTGTTTGAATCAAACAAGGCCACAGGATCTCTCCACTGTGTTCATAGTATGGCAGCTTGGCAGCCAGTGTGATTTGCTTTCCATCTTGCTTGTGATTTCTCATCCTAGAGTCTTCCAGTCAGGAGGAGAAAGAACTGTTTGGTGGGGGAAGAATTCACAAAGATTTCCCTGCAAGGTTGTTCTAGCTATCTCCTCTTCAGGAGTTTCTGATTTCCAGGCCCCTGGCCTTCAAGTCTGGAAAAGAACAGTTGGCTTAATGATTCTGTCTTTTTACATTTTGGGGCTATCTTTAGTGGATGGAAATGCTAAATTTTTTTTTTAAAGAATGCATTGAAATAGCAGCATTTTTTTTAAATCAGAAAAAAGTTCTATATCTGCTGTGAATCTTTTTATGTGATATGGAGTCAATGTTTTATGTAAATAATCTTTTTATAATTCACTGGTTAAAAAACTTTTTATTTTTTATTTTAATATAAATCCCATATACATTTTGAGTATCAAGCCTTCTGGTCTACCAGGGGTCTGTAGAACAACTTTCTATTTAATGTTCCCAGGATACATTTAGGCGATAGGAAGTCTACTGTGAGGTGTTTTGTTGATGTTTTTATTTTTTCTCATTTTAATTTTGACAATTTCATTCATGAATACAATGTATTTTAATCATATTCACCCTTAGTTACCTAATAACAGTTTCAATGAATATATTTAAATAGCTCTATTTTTGAGGTCAGAATTTTTCACTATTTA
Source organism: Cricetiscus sungorus (assembly GCA_030556225.1). Lineage (NCBI taxonomy): Eukaryota > Metazoa > Chordata > Mammalia > Rodentia > Cricetidae > Cricetiscus > Cricetiscus sungorus. The sequence continues at coordinate 62,596,668 of JANBXA010000600.1, read as the reverse complement.
GATTGAATGCTTTTTATGTAATGTGAATACACTTTTTAAAAAATTAAAGGGTCTTCCTATAATATACTAACTTCAAATAATGTGTATTTTTAAAAAATGGAGATGTGGTTCAGGAGTTAGGAGCACTTGCTGCTCTTGCAGAGGACCTGGGTTCAATTCTAGCATCCACATGGTGATTCACAACATTCCATAACTCTAGTTCCAGGGAACCTAATGTCCTAGCCTAGGTTAATAACTCATTAATTATGCAGCCCAGCTACTTTGAACAAATTATGTAGCTCAGGCTAGCCTACAACTTGAAATCCTGCTGATTCAATAACCTCTCAAGCGCTCAGGGTACAGTTGTGAGCTGCCATTCTTGGTTCAATGTTGTGCATTTATATATAATATTTAATTAAAGTAGTACATGTCTAATGCCCAGCTAGCTTCATTTTAAGACTATTGGAGGGACTAAAATGGTGGCTCAGGGGTTAGGAACACTTGCTTCTCTTCCAGAGAACCTGGGTTCAATTCCCAGCACCCACATGGTGACTCATAACCAGCTATCATTTCAACTCCAGGAGACCCAATACCCTCTTCTGACCTCCATATACATAAAATAAAAATAAATCAATCTTTATTTTATTTTATTTTAAAAAGACCATTATAATATCAAGTGGAAAGACCCATGGCTACCTCTTACTATTTGTTCTAAAAGTGTTATACCAGATTTGGAGAAGGTTAGGAAGGAAAGTTACCTTGAGGTCTTCATAATAAGTTTGTTGTAATATAATCCACAGATGCTAGAGATGGAGCAGGTACAGGACTGGGGGTTTGCATTTGTGGTTAAGGCAGTGTTTTTCCATGTGCAATATTGCTCTTCTTAGTAACCACCACAGTGAGCGACTCGGGGTGTAGTTTTCATTTCAGTCAGTGTTTCATTATCCTAGAGTAGTCAGCCATTTCCCAGCTTATTAAAGATCTATTTTGAGCATTTGGTTTTTTTTCTCATTCTGAGAAAATTCTCCATGTATAATTATTAAGCGAATGCACAGTGTGTAGGACACATCCCCATGTGCAAGACAGAGAACAGCAGAAGTGTGGCGGTCTTATTTGCATTAGTCATCTGCGAGCCAGTAAAAATCTATGTACTTCAGTCAATGTCTGTTTTTTTCCCTCTCCCTTTCCAAGTGTCTTAGCAGGAATGCTGGATGTGATATTGAATTCATGATGTTAGGAATATTAAAAAGGTTAAAGGCCTCAAGCCGAAGAATTATCTGGGAAGAAGGGATCCAATGGGAACTGTCAGTCTGCCTTGATATTTACCTTCCCTGACTTCCTTGCTGGCAGAATCTTAGGAGAAACACAAACTTTTTTACTCATCATCATTCATCAATAAAAAAGAAAAATGGATAATCTAAGGATTTGAGTTGTAGGCACTATGTTTAGTGTCCAGGTGTGAATACGTTTTCTTTATAAGTCTCTTTATAAGTTTATGTGTCTTCTTCACACAGCAGAGGTGTTCATAGCTCCTCCTTTGCTTGGAAGCTGCAGCAATCTTAGAGGGTGCCATAAGGCTGACAGTAGCCTACTCTTGCTAAGGGTTGCCCTCAATGAGAGCTTTATACTTCCTGTGCAGGGACAGGGGTGGTGGTGGTCAAGAAACTGCACAGCATTCAAGCTTAGGCCAAACCAGCAAGACTCACTCTTATCATCATCGTAGACCGCTCTCCCATTCTATTTTTCTTGTTACATATGTGTATGAGTGTGCCTTGGTGAGTGGTTTCCATGTGGGTGTGTGTGGTCTTAGAGGCCAGGAGAGCATATTGGATCCCTTGGAGATGGGGTTACAGATGGTTGTGAGCCAGCTGCCCAATGTGAGTGCTGAGGACTGAGCTCACATCCTTCAGAAGAGCAGCAAGCACTCCATAATAAAAGCCTGCAGCCCAGATCATTTCATTTTAAACAAAAGAATTCCTGGAACAGAAGAGAAGTCCTTAGTCTGTGGGGAAGCGAGGGGGGGGTGGGGGGGGATGGGGGAGGGGTGGCTCAGTCCGTAAAGCACTTGCTATATAAAACCTCATGCAGAACCCACGAGTGGTGTAAGTATGTATGTGTCATCACAGCACTAGGGAAACAGAGATGACAGTTTCCGGGGACCTCTTATTTGGTAAGTGCCAGATCCCAGGGAGAGACCTGTTTCAAAAAGCAAGGTGGATAGCATCGGAGGGATAATTGCACCCGTGATGTTCCTTTGGCCTTTATATGCAAGTGTGAGATCAGGAGCACATGCACCAGCTCATGAGAACGTTCACACACACTTGTGTATGTGTGTATACACACACACTTGTGTATGTGTGTATACACACACACTATGGGAAGTAGTGAGGGACAGCAGCTCAGAGGCATCCTATCCAGGTAAGTACTCTTTCAGATAATACGCAGTAAAGAGCTGTAAAGGTTGCTAAAGCATCATTTCCCTTTTTGTAGTTATGTAAATCTGCATTGAAAGACTGTGCATCGGCAACTCTGTGGGTAGACTGCAAAAGGCAGCACAAGAATCAATGAATTAATCACATTGTTTTCAAGTTGTGTGACTAAGGAATGACAATATTTTTAAAAGAATGACACAAAGAAGAACCAGGTAAGGATTTTTGTATTTAGAAGTCTAGACTTTGAAAAAGAGGTTCATCAAGTCTTTCATTGAAGAAACATAATTCCTTTTTAAAGTAAATACCAGGGGAGCCAAGAAGAATTCTTAGGCTTGTTAAGTGATAGGTAGTTTGAAAGGTATGAGAGCCTATTGTTAGGTTTCAAGCCTGGGGCACAAACTGCTGGTGTGCCTATTTAACATATCAAAGCAGACCGGGTCACCAGTTCTATCTGCACCCCTCAGTCCCCACCTGTTACAGGGCCCTCCTGGCTGGCATACCCACCCCCACCCCAAACTTCATTCAGCCCAGAGGCTGGGCTGCCCTTCCCCCATCTGCCCTTCCCTACATGATCCAATCATTTCGGTTACCTGGTCTCTCTGTTTGCCCTCTTTGGGCCTCCTGATTATGGTGTCCACATGGTGCCTCTCTCTCCCGTCTCTCCCGTCTCTCCCCTTCCCCGCCTTTTCCACGCATGGCCTGGCTCAATCTGGTCATGTCCACTCTAGACTCTCCCAGATGTCCCTGCCACTGGCTGTGCTCTCCCACATAGCCATAATAAACTTTCTCTTCCACTACACCTAGGAACAGTCATGCCCTTTCATTTCCTTTTCCTTCCTTCCTTCCTTCCTTCCTTCCTTCCTTCCTTCCTTCCTTCCTTCCTTCTTTCTTTCTTTCTTTCTTTCTTTCTTTCTTTTTTTTTCTTTTTTCATTCATTTGGTGCTGAAATCCTGGGAGTGGCATAAATGAGTTCCTGCCCCAAGGAACTCGGGTGTTCCCAACCAAGCTGCTGATGTAAGTCTCCTAAGGTTTATGAGCTATGCCCATAACATCACTCAAGATATGCAGATCTTCCTCACTGCCGTCTCCATGAACTTGACTTTGAAAACAAGGCACAAATGGAACCACGAAACCTGAACTATTCTCTTCTTATTTGGGAGAACTTCCTGGCATTTACCATTATGTTGATAAATACTATCAAGTAGTTCTTAATATGGATTATCTTTGCTCTGTCCTGGAAGAAGTGGGAATTAATATTTATTCTTTGTCCTCCTCTGCCAAGTAGGTTGGTGGCATTTTCTCTCTGGGGAGGTGGTCCTCTGTATTGTGGTCAGTGAATGAGAAGTGAGAAGTGTTCAGTGATGAGTCCTTGATGTTCTTCTAAGATGAACCCAGGGGTGTTGGTTTGCCATTTCCTTTGTCTTGCCTCTCCTTAGCACACTCCAGGCCTGTGGCTATGCCTTAACCAGACCCCCTCATGAGCTGTTCTGCCCTGTGTGACCTCTGAGAAGTGGTTCAAATCTGTCATTGTCTCCAGGTCTGCAAAACAGAGCAAATGGCATATCTTGTCACCATGAGATGCAGTTTTCACAGCCAGAACAGGTCAGGCCAGGATTAATATTTGATCTTTTTCTAGTAATTTTTGGATTGAGGTGGGGCCCTGAGGTATTTGACTGGGAGTGTTGTTGTTGTTTTGTGTTTAGTTTTTTGTATCATTTCAGTTCCTGATTTAAACATGTTTGATGTATTTCAGTCCATTTTTTCTCTCTCCCTCTCTGAAACACACACACACACACACACACACACACACACACACACACACACACTCTCTCTCTCTCTCTCTCTCTCTCTCTCTCTCTCTCTCTCTCTCTCTCTCTCTCTATTCTAGTTCCCAGCAGCCTCTTGGAGTTCACTCCATGTCCTTTAACATGACTGCAGTGAACTTCGATGGATTCTTTGCTCTTTGGGGTGGTAAGGTTTTCTGGGGTCATCTTACATTTCTCTGCTCGAAACCTCAAACAGCCATTTCTCCTACACCTGCTGTTTTGATTAAATGATTAACTGGCCTTCAGAGCCTATTCCTAGCCACCTTGATTTTACCTCCAGGGCTCTTCAGTTTGGAGTCTGAATTAATTAGAGAAACTATTAAAATCCACCCCAACCCTAGCATTTCAGTATAATCAAAAGACAGCTTCATTCTACCTAAGTCATTCATTCATCTCTACCTAATACATTAACAAGCCCCCTCGTTAATTCAGGGACCCATGACCATTCTGCTTCCTAATCCTTTGTGGAGGGAACTTGAGAAATTCAAAGATCTTACTCTGCTATTTGTTTGGGTCTTGCTGAGCCTTTGTCCCTCAAAGTCACTTTCAGGGTTCTCTCTTACAGTTTAGGTTTGGGATCCTCAGCTTCAACCTCCCTGCCAAGTTATCAAATTCCTAGATTTCCTGTCCCATTCTTTTTTGTTTTGTTTTTCTTTTGAGTTTTACTAAGCTCCTCTCTTTACAACATTGCTAAATAACACGAATTATAGCCAAACCATATAAAGCTTGTAGGCAGAGGAAGCAAAAAGTCTGCTTTCCTATTCCAGGCCAGTTGTCCCCAGTGTTTCTAGACTGTATACACCACACCACCCAGTTCTCTCCAGTCCAGGTTCTTTGTCCCCGTTCCCTGACAGCTGGGCCAGGTTTCAGGATCTGTTACAGCAGCATCTGGCCTGAAGGAACTAGCTTCCATATCCATCAGCGCAATGCTCTTAAACTTCGGTGGAGACTCTCGAAGTTCAGTAGAGAACTTTAGACATGACACAAGGCTTTGGTCCTCAGTCCCTCATGTTAAGGGTCCATCCCAGAGCTACACTGTGATCTCATGGTCTAGAGGACCATGGCCATCATAGCCTCTTCAGCTCTTGAGTTGGCCCTGGTACATACTACAGGCCTAATGAGTCTCTTTCCAATGGAGTGGAAACTATCAGTTTAATTCTTAGGTAGAGCCTCACTGGACATCAGGCCAACACAGCGGGTGGATGGAAAATTTCAGAGACAGATGGGACCTCATTAGAAAGGTGTAACTTCAGGGTTGTTATGAATTGAAGACCCTTCTGACTCAGATATATATATATATATATATATATATATATATATATATATATATATATGTATATGTATATATATATGTATGTATATGTATATATGTATATATACATATATATTTTTTTCATGGTCTTAATTTCAACAAAATGCTAAGAACATTTTGCAGAGTTTTGAGAACACTGTTTTGACATCCTCTTAATAACAAGCCATTTGCTATTTAGCTTAAAACAACCAAGTAATTAGTCAGTATGTGCCTTCTCTCAGTTTTAATTCACAGTCATCTTCTCACCCATCTTTGAGTTTTGGTGGGAGGGCAGTGATGGGGGAACCAATGGGTTAAGAAACTATAAGCCAATATCTTTATATGTTGATGTGTGGGAAGTCCCCCAATGAGATGTCTGTGTTAGTGACTACCTGTGGGCCCCAACCAGTTATTTATTCTTCAGGTTGATTAGTACTGGGGTTAAGGGTGTATGCCACCACTGTCCAGAGAGTCTGCACTTTTTAGTCTTCTGTTTTATAGGCTCGGCTGTACTTTCATCTCTCCTTATTATCCTGATTGATTATGGTCCTAAAACTAAAATTGGTAACATAAATGAAAGAGATTAGGTGGGCATGGTGACCCATACCTTTAATCCCAGCATTTGGGAGGAAGAGGCAGACAGATCTCTGTGAATTTGAGGCCAGCCTGGTCTACAGAGTGATTTCTAAGACAGCCAGGGTGTTTAAAGAGAAACCCTATCTCAAAAAATGCAAAAGAAAGAAAGGAAGAAAGAAAGAAATTATTAATAAATTTGAGGTTTGAGCTCTACCAAAGAAATATAAATAAAAACAACAGGATAATATTAATCCTGTTAAATTTGGCAGCTATTAGAGATTGAGGCTGTCTTCACTGAAGACAGTAGATGTAAGTCTTTATCTTTTTTATAGTACTCAACCACGTAGATGGTTGATGATAAAAGTCGCAGGACATATATACAGAATGACATCTCCCATCAGGAGGGAGAACTGTGGTTGGAATGTAAATGAATAAAAAATGAAGGAAGAAGAAGAAAAAAAAGAAAATGTGGTAGAAGCATCCAAAAATATATCCGTATATGAAGGCAATCTAAATAAACCAGCCAATTAATAAGGGATACATAGCCCGACTGGACACCTCTTGAAAGGTTCTAGTACCAGGATTGGCTAATGATTAATTGTGTTGTTGGTTAATGGGCTCCATGGGAACCCCCAAACCACCCAGGCTATTGCCAAGACTACAGATTGCTCTTCTCAAACTGATGGCAACTATACAACTCACAAAAAAACGGAGGAGAGCTAGTGCCTACATAGAGCCTTCACCCCTACATGCTGGTGTCTTTGGTACTGGAAGGCACTTTTGCACACCACCAAAGCCAGCTACAAAGCCTTTGATCTCCTGATGGGAGATGTCATTCTGTATATATGTTTCTCTTATTGGTTAATGAATAAAGCACTGTTGGCCAATAGGAAAGCAAGATAGGTGGGACTAGGAAACAAGGAGGAGAGAGGAAGAAAGGAGGAATCAACATGGATTTCTGGCTATTATGAATAGAGCAGCAATGGAAGAAGGAATGACTCCATGGTAGGATGAAGCATCTTTTGCATGTATGCCCAGGAGTGGTGTAGCTGGATCTTCAGGTAGATCAATTCCCATGTTCCTGAGGAACCACCACTCTTCTTCATAGTTGCTATACATGTTTGTAGTCCCAATAGCAATGGATGAATGTTTTGCATACTCCATATCTTTGCCAGAGTGAGCTGTCATTTGTTTTATTGATCTTAGCCACTCTGATGGGTGCTAAGACTCAGGAATTGAATTTGGAGGAGAGGAGAGTGAAGACGATCTGACTTTCGCCTACCTGCTTTAATGCCTTGTGTCTCTGTCGGGCAATCCCATGTATGTTAACTTTGGTTGTTATATCATCCTCTCCTACCTGCTTTAATGCCTTGTGTCTCTGTCGGGCAATCCCATGTATGTTAACTTTGGTTGTTATATCATCCTCTCCTACCTGCTTTAATGCTTTGTGTCTCTGTCGGGCAATCCCATGTATGTTAACTTTGGTTGTTATATCATCCTCTGGCTCTGTCATGGTCCTTGACCCAAAATGTATCCAGTCCAATGAGATTACGTTTGGCATTCCTAAGCAACATCAAACAATAGGTCAACAGATATGTGGGGTTATGGCATGGAATTATTATTTGTATTCCTACTAACTTCACAACTAAAGTTGTGAGCTCCCAGGAAATACGGTTTAAGTTGGATTTAGTTTTTCAAGACAGGGTTTCCAATGTGTAGCCCTGGCTGTTCTGGAGCTCTCTGTGTAGACCAGGCTGGCCTCGAACTCACAGAGCTATGCCTGCCTCTGCCTCCAGAGTGCTGGAATTATAGGTATGCATCACCATGCCTGGCTCTTAAGTTGGTTTTAAAGGTTAATTCCTTCTCTGATCTTTTTTATTTCAGTAGCTGTGAGAACAGGGGCATCTGAAATAATATGTCAGATAAAATATGGACACTTGAGAGCTGCTCCTTTGGACTCTGATAGAGCTGTAGCTATCTCATTTTCGTGAAAGTTTTCTATAACAACAAAAGAACACCAAGCAGGAATACTCATCTCTCTTGGGTGTGGGCCAAACAGAAGCAGCCATAGTTCTCATTCATTTTCGTATTGGCAGTTAGGATTCTTTGACAAACAACCGCTGTCTTCAGAATGGGCCATTGCAGTTCTCTCTAAAATCATTTAGGATCCTTATTGTTGTTAAGCAAAACATAGGGATTTGGGGAAGATCAAAGGAATGACTCATTAGTTCCTCATCTGTGAAAAGTCTTGCCAACATCACCGGCCTCTAAAGAGAATTGTTAGTCTAGTGAAAGAAAATTACCCTACTCAGAAAACCATACTGGTAGAGGTTCAGGAAAGGAAGTCAACAAAAAGCAGACCGCCCACTTACTAGGTGGCCTCTTTGAACATCCTGTCTCTCCCTGTTTTACTAATCTACTTTGATTATATCATTATATTTTAATGGGCACAAGGCTGAATAATCAGGAAAGAAGGGACACTCAGCAAAACAGGAAAGTCCTGCCGTGCGCCTGCCCGAAGCTTCCAACACAGTCAGAGATGGAACAGGAACATCAAAACCGGCATTTGAGAAAGCTAAGCTGCAGTAGAGACCGTGGTTGGATACATCTCAAAGAGTGCACATATCAGACAGTGAGCTGGACTCATCATGCCTGTGCCTGCCTGAATCTTCAGGCGCATAAAGTAGATTTGCAAATGTCAGTGTGTTATTTTGCAATGAGAATCAAGGAGTTCAAAGGCATAGAGCATATTTTCTTAACTGTTTGCACTACAGGGCGTGACAAAAGGCTAGACATTATGTGACTCTGACATATACATTACACTCAGTTGCTTTTTGTATTTATCTGTTTCCATTGTGGCATGGCCAGTGAGAGTCCCAACCAATCTTTTGAAGCATTGGGCAGGTAGTAGAAGGAAACAGTGGTGGTGTAATGGTTAACACTATGTTTTCAGTTTAAATTACTGTGTTTTAGATAGCCAAATGCCTCTAACCTGTAAGGCCCTCTTTCCCGAGGACAGATAACTTCTAGAGTGCTGGAGGGGGGGTGTTCATGTAAGATAACAAGCCATGTGTTTTCACTTTTGTGACAAGCATGGTTGCACCAATTGTACAGGATGTGCTTGATCATAGGGAGGTACACTGGCAGGAAGTCTGTCAGGATAAATTCTTGGATGAAGGTGGGAAGTTTATAGCCTTGCGGGTTTTGCCTTTATAAGCCCCTCTAATGTAATTTGGTGCCATACTCTGGGAATCCTGGGTATTGACCTGGCCAATATCTATGGACATGACCAGTCCAGTATTTAATAAAGTTCACTTCAAATTTGGCTCAAAACGTTATGGTAGTGGTTCTATTCTTGCTCTGTGGGATTAACAGTGGTTGTGGCAGAAATAGCCCATGATCATTTTTAGTCTAAATTAAAGATGTGAGCCAGGCGTTGCTGGTGCACACCTTTAATCCCAGCACTCAGTAGGCAGAGGCAGGTGGATCTCTGTGAGTTCAAGTGCAGCCTGGTCTACAGAGCGAGTTCCAGGACAGGCAATACAGAGAAACCCTGTCTTGAAAAACAAACAAAACAAACAACAAAAGAATTAAAGATGAAGAGTGGCTGCTCTGACTATACAGTGACCAGCTATATTTCCTGTGACAGTCTCTCTCTCTCTCTCTCTCTCTCTCTCTCTCTCTCTCTCTCTCTCTCTCTCTCTCTCTCTCTCTCTCTCCTCTGTTGTCAGACACACAATGAGGGGCAAGGTAAATGTTAAAACCCCACAGAGAAGGTTCCAGCAGCTTTTCCCAAAGCATCACCACTATAAGCTTTTTCTAATTAAAATAAGCCTGGAAGGGGATGGGGGAAATGAAAATGTGGTTAGTTGGTACAGAGCCTGCCTAGCACGCACAAAGCTCTGAGTTTGTTCCCAAGCCCTGTATAAGCTGATCATGGTGGCTCAAGTCTACAATCCTGGCAATCAGGAGGCAAGAGGCAGGAGGATCAGGAGTTCAGCCATCCTTGGCTACATAGCAAGTTCAAGGCCACCCTGGACCACCGAAACCTTGTCTCACAAATACAATAAAGGAAGAGAGAGAGGAGGGAGGAAATGCATAGCCTAACTTGTTTAACCAGTAACTGCCATCTCAAATCTCATTGCAGTTTGACTTTAAGCTCTGGAAAATTCTGGTGTGGAGTAGAGCAGGTGTAGAAAGGCAGTACCTGGAACTGTTCCTAGACTCAGCTCTGCATGATCTCCGAAGGTCAGAGTTCACACTCCAGGGATTCCAGCAAAACAGTCTCTCTGTAGTGTTGTCTTGAACTTCACAGATACCGAGGAGAAAGGAAGAGTGGCAAAGCAATGTCATTTCTGAGATCAGCAACTGTGTTAGTTCAGCAGCCAATCATCAGGTCTGAGAAATAAAATCTGCATACGGTATGTCTCCCAAATTTCACCAAGTTATTTTGTGTCTTCTTGTGCTTGAGCCTTGCCTAAGAAACTACGGTGTTAGAGTTTTCAGGTGAATTTTATGTCCACCATAACTTTAAAAACTCTGCTGACAAATGGCTGCCCATTCTTTCCCCACGGCAGACGACTTTCATTTTAAAAATAAACCTGTTCCGGGACAGTTGACCTGGCTGGTCTGTGTCCTCTTATGCGAGTTATTTCATTTAAAAATAGAACCGTCTCAGATTGGTATCAAATACCTGTGGCCATCTATAGTGGGGTGCTGGACAAGAAAGCAGCCCGCCTCTGGGGTTGCCTTCCCTTCTCTATGAACCCTAGAGTCTTGTTTTCAGTGGATAATTCACTGTACTTAGCTTAAAGTATTTTCTTAGGTTATATTTAACTTCTCTAAGGGCTGGGCAATTTTCTAATTTGGGAGGGGGGAAAAAAGAGAGAGATTGCCATTGGAAAGTAGTTAACATTTCTAGAATAAGTAATCACCCAAGACTGTTTTTAGATCAATCAAATTACCCTTTTATTGCGAAGGAACACTTAAGATTTAAAATGTGCTCTTAGGCCTTTGGGTTTATTAAAGCCCTCATTATTACGGCCATGACTTCATGTTTCAAGAGCACAGGTGGCAGAAATGAAAGTGTGCAAGACCCAAGAAACTTTCTGTTTGTCAAACCTAAGTTGCTTTGACTTTGCATGCTTTATTTTAAATTTGGTCTAACTGAATGAAGATGTGTTTTACATTGTTGGGAATACAGCCATGAAAGAGTCTGTGTTGTTCAATTGTTAAGGCTCTAACTAACTCAAGAGCTTCTCTGACGTTTGGAGATAATGATGATGATGATAACTTGTTTGTTTGAAACAGGGGTCTCTGGCTATCCTGGAACTTGCTGTGTAAACCAGGCTGGCATTGAATTCACAGAGATCCACCCGTCTCTGCCTCCCAAATGCTGGGATTAAAGGTGTGAGGCACTCTACATGGCTGTTTTGTTTTGTTTTGTTTTTGTTTGTTTTCCTTTTAAAATGCTTGGCACTCATCAAGTTCCAGAGAAAGGAATTATGTGACACTATGTGCTCTATAGTAGGACTTAACGTGGTGACATTTTGTCTTAAATAATTCACACATATCATTCTGCTTCTGGGAATTGGGTACTCTGTCGGATCTAATTATATACAGCTAGATTTGTGGGTTCTTCCTCAGAAGGACTCTTGTAGAATTTTACTGTGTCATGCCACCAGAACAAACTTTAACTTGCATAGAAGCATCGTGCATATAAACAAAAACATTTGTACTGAAACAGAGACTTCTATTCCATCAATTTGCATCAATTTAAATGTTTTTGTATTTTTAAAATGCTGTGATTGACATTTTCCACAAGCATCTTCTTATATGTATACCCTTGGCCAGACAGTTTTTGTTCCTTTTATTTTGTATAGTTTAATAATAGTTAGTAATTTATTTACAGACTTGTACATAAGTGGACTGACTTTAAAAAGTATTTTAAAATTAATTTTGTGAATCAGCATGCAGAGTGATGGGATTCTTTATGATGCTGCCATACATATGTATGCCATTATACTTTATTCTAACCACCCCCCTGACTGTCCTCCCCCTCCCTTCCTGCCCTCTCCTGCTTGCCCAGTCCATCCTCCAGGTAGTCAGCCATTCTGCTTTCATTTTATATGAATTCCATTACCATCTCTTTCCTTTCTCTCTCTCTCCCTGAAGGTCTCTCTATTCACAAATACAGTAATACAGTCTCTCTCTCTCTCTCTCTCTCTCTCTCTCTCTCTCTCTCTCTCTCTCTCTCTCTCTCTCTCTCTCTCTCTCTCTCTCTCTCTCTCTCTCTCTCTCTCTCACACACCCTTTCTCTTACATACTTTGTCTTTCTCTCATACACTGTCTCTCTCTTTTATACATATTCTCTCTCATACTAGCAAATATATACACACATGGTCGGTCTCTCTCTCTCCCCCTCTCTCTCTCTCTCTCTCTCTCTCTCTCTCTCTCTCTCTCTCTCTCTCTCTCTCTCTCACACACACACACACACACACACACACTGTCACATACATACACACTGTCTCACACACACAGTATCTTTCTTTCACACACATGTGCTCTCTCTCTCAACACACACACACACACACACACACACACACACACACACACACACACCTAGTCTTTTTATATGAAAGAAAACATGACATTAATCCCTGGGTGAGCAGAATAAAGTTGAGGCTTATTCCCCACCCCCACCCCACCCCAGTTTAAAAATGTTTGTTGTGGAATAATATGCTCTGCTCATCAAGGTGAATTCTTTTAATTGCTCATTAAAGAGTTTGTGTTTCTCCAGTCTGCTCAATAAAAGGAAAAAAAAAAAAAAAAAGAAGAAAAAGGAAAAGGAAAGGAAAGAAGATGTAGCTAAAAATAAGGAAAGGAAAGAAGATGTAAGATGTAGCTATTAGCTTCCTTTTGCCAGGATTTCCTGATAGCATAGCTTAGTGTGGACATTTTTGCAATGCTAGAACTAATGTTTTAAAAGTCTCTTTTATGGAGCCCTTCAAAAGGCAACAAATGACAGGAAATGGGGCATCAGTGCAAGGCTGAACAGAAAATAAATCCTGTCTGAGGTTTGCATTGATGACCCACTTGGGAAAATGCTTCTGCCCAGAATTCACAGACTTGCAGCTAGGAGCCTGGAACTAAGTGTCTTGTTTGTAGACTACCTTATCAGCTACCTCAGAAACCCCCTGCTTTCCATTTTCCTCTCATGTACTCATACCCTGTATTCAGGACGGACCTAGTTATAAGCCAAGGCTTTTCTTGGAAGGGAAGGTGTTGAATGAAAATTTCAGAACTGGAGGCTGGAGAGATGACTGAGCAGGTAAGAACACCGTTAGTTCTTCCAGAGGACCAGGTTCAATTTCCAGCACCCCAGGGTGGCTCATAACCTGTAATAAACTCTAGTTCTACGGGATCTGGCGCCCTCTTCTTGTGTCACTATGCACTGCATGCATATAGTACAAAGATGACATTCAGGTAAAGATTCATATAAACCGAATTCCTAAACAAAATTTATATCTCTGAGGCTCTACTCATGATGAATGAAAGATTTAGATGGGTTATTCAGACTCGAATCCACCTGCCTGGACAGTTCGGCTTATAGAGAATCCATCCAAAGTAATAACTTCATATTTGCTTCCACAGAGCGAAGTGCAGATAGGTCAGGTTTACCTCATGCCGCCAGGCAATGATCAACACAGGGAAGGAATTACCCCTTCCCAGACCGCCCTGTCCTGAAGAGGAGCAAGCATGGAATCAGTGAAGACCTCAGAGGCCTCGTTCTACTGAGTTACGAGTTTTCTGTCTTTTATTGCTCTGTGAGAGGACCGTTCCAGAACCACAGTAGAAACGGAAGTGACACGTTGCATCTGCTCAAAGCTGATGGAACCTCTAGGATGCGGATGGGCAGCCCAACAGCCCTCAGCCCTCCACACCAGCTTTTGAGTAGCTCCTGACTGTCTCTAGTGCGCAGGCTCACACCACAGGACAGCCATTAGTCCTGAGTCAGAGTGTATAGGGTCAGCACTGGTCACAGCAGTGGATGCTAGTAACCCTGATGGCCGTGACAAAGCCACCCGATTCCTCCTGCATGCTCACTCTTTTCAGGGGGCTGATGTTTGAGGATTCAAGGTTTGTTAAATACAGACACAACCCTCCTGGAAATAATAAATAAGAAATGACTATTTAAGCACAAATAGGTGAAATTTTTTGTTCAGCATTTTAGCATCATTTCTCCAGGATTGAATGGTTCCATGTATCTCACTGAAAAATAGCCTTCTGGGTCTCTTTGACTCCTCAATGTCTGTGCTGACATAATTAAAGTCCGCTCCTACAAGCTGGTCTCCTCTCTTCCCTCCCTTCTTGCTGCCAGCTTGTATCCAGCACACTGCAGAAGATGCTGAAGTGGCCACACCCTACAGACACCCAGCTGTGCTCACATAGGTGGGATGTCTCAGGGCTTTTTCAACTAGGTGTGAAGTAACCTAGAAACCCCTCTAAGTCTCTATGGCACAGAGCAGGAATGTGAGCCTGGTGTGTGCTTGGGGCAGCTGTGGAGGCTGTCATGTGGCCAGAGCCGTGCTTTGCTCTGAGGACTATCCAGAGGCACAGGATGTTTCTGTCACAGAGGTCCAGTAGCTGAGCCCTTAGGATTTCTTGACTATTCTGGTGGGCTCTTTTTCTGTGGGTTGGTTTGAAGCATTCATGGAAGGAGACCAAGGCTCAAATGAGGTAATGGCAAGTTAGGTACAGGGATTTGTGTAACCCGTTCTTCATGAGAAGTCCATAGTTTTGGATAGGCAATGTGTGCATCTTTTCTGCTAATTATATTAAAACTAAAAACAAAAACTCCCCATGGTAAGAATCCAGCCTTTTCTTCTATAGTAACAGGTCTCTTTATTGTTTGTATCATGGAGAGAGAGAGGGAAAAGTGTGTGTGTGTGTGTGTGTGTGTGTGTGTGTGTGTGTGTTTTCACAAACCAGTAACCTGATCTCTGGTCACCACCCCCACCGCTGACTCCTGGGTATGCCTGCTGCTTTCAACACATGTGTCCTCTGGAGACTGGATCTCTGAGAGCATTTACATTCGGCTCGCCTTCCCAGACTGCAAACTGCAGTGAGCCAGCCCCTGGGAAAGCTTCAGGGACTCGTCAGCAGCAGTCTAGCTTATTCCCTCTCTCTCTCTCTCTCTCTCTCTCTCTCTCTCTCTCTCTCTCTCTCTCTCTCTCTCTCTCTCTCTGTGTGTGTGTGTGTGTGTGTGTGTGTGTGTGTGTGTGTGTGTGTGTGTGTGCAGCGCACAGGCGCGCATGCCTCCCTGTTCCTCTCTCGCACCATTTCCAAGCTAGAGTCACCGTGGAGAAGCAAGCTCTGAAATCTTGTCAAGATCATATCTCAGGGTAATGACTAGCTAAAAGAAAAAAGGGGGAAAAAAAAGAAAGGAAAGGAAAAACAATGAAGGGCTGAGCTATCGATTTTTCTTCAGAGGAATAACCAGGGCTTTGCTGTGGAGAACACCCAGTTTCCCCCCAACCCCCCAAGCAAGCTGAGCAGCCTGTGACAGCAGCCAGGGCTGGCTTGAAGCAGTCGCTCTGCCTGGGGAGCTCTCTAAATGGACTTTGGTCTCAATGCTTTGACTCTTTGTTGCGGGTTTGGATGTGGGAACACGGAAGGTGATCTCCTCTCTCTTCTCAACTCACCTGATCTAAAGGGAAGATGAGTGAAGAACCCAAGGAGAAGAACACCAAACCTGCTCATAGGAAGAGGAAAGGGAAAAAGGTAAGAATCAACATGTTCCCTTATTGTTCTCTGGCTCCCAGAGGAAGTCATCCGGAGCTGCGTTGTTTGAGAGATCGGCTTTAGAAGCTGCTAGAAGCGGAATGCTTTTGTTTTTGTTTTTTTTTTTTTTTCTCCTTGGTTAATGGGTGTGTTCTGGGTTGGAGACGAACATCACTACTGGGGTCCATTGCTGAAATACTTAAACGGTTAAAACATGGTGATTTAGATTTGCCAGCCTCGTGTTCCCTTTTTTCATAGCAATAATAACTACATTAGGTAAACATATGTCCTAATTAGGTGAGTAGGTGTGTTTCCCCTACCCCTTAAATTTTCCTGATGCTTGTTAATCAGTAGGGTGTGATTGCTAATGCATATTATTATGTCATGGATGTTAAGCTTTAATGCATATTTTAGGCAAACTTGGGGAAACCTGTAGTTAGACTTTAAAATCACAGCATGGAGGTGAACTCCATCTTAATTATTGATTCATTTTATGGCTGACAAATCTTAGGTCTGTCTGTATTCAGCCTTGCTGCTGGACAGCCATATGCCTCAAGGATCCATTCAGTTCATAGGATTAATTTCTCTTTCCACATGGATTGAGGAATTGTCAAAAGAGCAGTGGATGATTGTGTCAAACCTGTAGATTCATCCCAGCTTTCACAAATGTGCGTGCCATCTTAAGATATGCCCTGAACTTTTCAATATATTTTGAAATGGGGAAGAAAGACAATTCTGGGACTGGACTGTGATTTTGACCCACTGTGGCTCATAAACTGTCTCAGATTCAGGGTGTGCCACCAAAGGAAAGGCTAGGTACATCTGTAACAAAGGAAAACAGGTCCCTGGAACAGGATTGTGGTTCATGGCTGGTTAAGGGGGATGGGCGTTGCATTTTTGAGTCTTCAGTTCAAAATCTTAGATTTGTACATTTTATTTCCCAGAACTGGTATGTCTGGTGATGTCTCTTTAAAATGATTCCCTGCTCCAGTGTGATGCGTGCTCAGCCAGGGGACGCCCAGGGAATGCTTGGGTACAGTAGAGAAGATGAAAGATTGCAACTACTGTTTGAATGTATCAGGCATTTAGAAAATGTTCATGGTCCACTTATTATTTATGGAAAAGGTTCATTTGAATAAGATGTACTTTAAAGGAGCTGCTATCAACAAGCTCAGCCAAAGCATGATCAGGGACATGTTCTTGGGCAGCGGTTCAATACCCTCCAGAGTGAAACTGTACGAACAACAGGGTTGACTTCTGGGTCCTTGGCTCTGTAGGGGTTGATGGTGTTGGGATGGTACTAGGGAGATTTCCCTGGGGAGAACAGGTCGCAGCTGCACAGCACAAACCATTTGCTTAATGCCTAGCAGAGTGGCGCTGTTCTCAAGGAACACTGTCAGCTCTGCCTATGTTTATGAGCTATCTCCTTAAGTGCCTGACAGGCTCTCCCATGATTCTGAACACAGAGTGTCACAGAGAAGCCAGGCGGACACATGAACCCTGACAGTACAATCTAGATGAGAAGTAGCAGAGGCTTGGGGATGGCTGTAAATCATGGGTATTCTTTAGACATGGATTTTTTTCTTTCTTTACCTTGAAAATTTTCTAGCATGATCTCATGTCTCCTATGGGGTTACTCTGCTTGGAGCACACAATGCGTTAGACAGCCTTGAGCCCTTCCCCCCTCATGCCACAGTGTCCCACCTGCTGCCAGGATGGTCTTTAATCGAAACCTCCATCATTGCCCTTCCCCACTCCCTTCTAAATGCCTCACTGACCTCCAAATTCCAGACCACCAGACTGGAGTCCTTGAAAACACTTTGCCCACACAGCAGGGGTTTCCATTCTTCCCTTCCTTACTGTTCTGTCTACAGCGGAGTTCTTACTCGTCGCCTCCGAGTTAAACCATTTTCTTCCCATGCTGTCTTTGGCCACCCAGAATACCTCTCAGCACTGAGTGGCTCAGTGTTGTCCCACCCACCTTTGAAGGTCGAATGAAGATCTTGCCTTATTCATTCCAGCCCTTGATTCACCTTGGTGTGCAGACAGTGGGCCTTCTGGGATGGCACACCCCCTCTTATGGTAGGTGCTGAGTCAGTTAAGTACTGCTAGAGCCCCATTCTCTTAGGCACATAGACTCCCTGCTGGACCTGCTGGTAGGACGTCATCGCATGCTGCCTGGTATGCAGTTGGCACTAAATAAGTAAATTATCTCTAGCAGTTTAGTGATCTGAATTCACCCCAAATTTGCCAGGCACAAACCAAATAGCTTTTCAGCTAGGAAACCTTGTCTGCTCATACTTTCTAGCTCAGAGATATTAATTATATTTTACTGTTGGTTTTAGAGTAAATTCATGTAGCTATTAAAATCAGAAAATATTTAAATTTTTAAGTGAATTTATTTTTAACTATCTGGTGTAGAATAAAATGGAACATACTTGTGTGTGTGTGTGTGTGTGTGTGTGTGTGTGTGTGGCTTTTAAATCATCGAGTAGCTCAGGAGGCTTCTGAGTGGCCCAAGTGACCCGCACTGCAGTGGTGGTAGGTGTGGCCACATGCAACATCTCAGACAAGCGTGTACTCAACCCACCCTCTTTGTGGTATCCACTAAAAGGTTAGTGGATACCACAGCCTTTTCAGGGTTTCCCACCTCGTGTTAAGTTACTTTGGCCTCAAATTTTATATTCAATCCATCTGTGTATAGAAGTCACTGGCAAAATGGCTGTGGAGATTTTGTGTTAGTGTGGACTGTGTTCTGCTCTGCTGACATGCTCAGGGCATTTGGGGCCAGTCTCTTGTCAGGTGTATTCAATACAAGCAAGACCAGTGTCATGGAGTCAATCAATTACTCCCATTTTGCTTGGGGACATAAAGAGTCAATACTTTTTCCTAATAATGTCTGTATTTTGTTGGCCTTGAGAAAGGTGTGGGTGCATGTACATATGTATCTATTTCCCAAAGATTTTTCTCTCTACTTATTTTAGAACAGGAGAAGTGTTTACCAGTATACAGGAGCCACGAGTGCTCATCTGCTCCGGCTTATAACTGGATGATGCAGTGTCGTGGGGGAGAACCATCAAATGGCATAGCAACCAGGGAGATTAGGAAAATAAGATGAAAATTGATCAACAGAGTCATATTTTCTGGGGTGTTTGAATGACAACTCCTAAGCTTCATGGTGGCAGTTCAGACTTGCCTGGGACAGGAGCTGTCAGGCAAGTGTTCTCTCCCACTGCATAGTAAGCAGCAGGCCACCAAAGAGGGAATGCAAAAAGTGACATTTCGTGATTGTTTCCTTGGTATCCATGTAGTCAGCTCAGGGTGACGTAACAGAATAGCACACCCTCTATGGCTTAGACAGCAGAATGTTACCTTCTCATGGTTCTTTCCAATGGAAGTCTGAGGTCAGGTACCATCCAGTCAAGTTTAGGGTCTTTCTAACCTGCAACTTCTCACAATGCTCACACAATGTTTGCTCTTTTAGCCCATGTCCCTGGCTAGGTCTCTGTCTGTCTTCCTCTAATGAGACCAGCAGTCCCGCTGGTTCAGGGTATTCCCATGATGGTCATGTTTAGTCAGAACCATCTCTTGAGAGTTATATTTCCACAGACAGTACAGTCACACTGGGTATGAGGGGTTCAGTGTATAAGTTTGGGTAATGGATGGGACAAAATTCAGTCCACATCAGCATCCAAATGGAAGCATATGATCTGGGTTCCAACCTTAGGTACTTGTCACAGGGCATATAATAATGATTGATGTTCTGTCTATTCATGTGCTTCATTGAGTAGATGCAATGTGGAATGATGATGAAGGCAGGTGTTATGGGTACCAAAGACAAGTGAATGCAGGTTCTCTGGTGGCAGGATTCTAGTTGGAGGAGGAGGTCAGGAAAGGACAGATGGAAAAGGAGAGAAGTGCTGTCTAGATGGTCTTAGGAAATCCCATGTTTCCTAAGAGATAAAAGCCTTCCAGAGACAATGTGAGATGAGAAGAGGTTTGGATGTCCTGGTGTCTTCAGGAGTCCAAGCATTTGCATATATGTTTGGGAGAAGGATCAATCCCAGAAATGGATTGTGGCCAGGGTATGATGATGGAGGAAAAGACAGCAAACATGGCTAAAAGTGTGTGTGTGTGTGTGTGTGTGTGTGTGTGTGTGTGTGTGTGTGTGTGTGTCTGTGTGTGTCTGTGTGTGTGTATGTGTGTGTCTGTGTGTGTCTGTGTGTGTGTGTTTGTGCGTGTGTGTGTCTGTGTGTGTCTGTGTGTGTGTGTGTTGTGTGTGTCTGTGTGTGTGTATGTGTGTGTCTGTGTGTGTCTGTGTGTATCTGTGTATGTGTATCTGTGTGTGTGTGTTTGTAAGTATCTGTGTGTGTGTATGTGTGTCTGTGTGTATGTGTGTCTGTGTGTGTGTGTCTGTGTGTGTGTGTGTCTGTGTGTGTGTTTGTGTGTGTGTGTGTTGTGTGTGTCTATGTCTGTGTGTTTCAGTGTGTGCATGTATGCACCACTGTGCACATATAGAAACCAGAGTACAACTTTTGGGAGGTTTTCTCCTTCAGCTGTGTGGGTTCTGGGTCTGGTTGTAAGTGTCTTTACCTGCTAAGCCATCTTGCCAGCCTACACCTTTGTTTTGGAGAGACAGGTCCTGTCACTGGGCTGGACCTTGCCAATTAGGCTGTTGGCCAAGAAGCCTTCGAATGCTACCTGTCTCCACTTCTTCAACATTGAAGTTATAAATGCAAGCAACCATTCCCTACTGCGTTTTGTTGTTGTTGACTTCTGTTTGCTTGCTTGCTTGTTTTTGTTTTTAATGTGGATTATGGGGATAGAACTTAAGCTATAGTGTAAAAATATGTGGGTTATTATTTTGGTTATAAAACCAACCAACCACATCTGTACTGGCTAATCTTAATGTCAACTTGGCACACACAGTTGTCTGAGAAGGAATCTCAGTCCAGAAAATGCCCCCAACTGTAGGGCATTTCCTAATTATAGTGATTGCTGTGGGAGGGCCCATCCCACTGTGGGTAGGGCCATAGTAATTTCTGGGGGAGGGCCTAACCCATTGTGGTGGGGCCATCTCTGGGCTGGTGGTTCAGGGTTCTATAAGAAAGCGGATTGACCAAGCCATAAGGAGCAAGCCAGTAAGCCTCACTCCTCCATGGCCTCTGCATCAGCTCCTGCATCCAGTTCCTTCCCTCCTTGAGTTCCTGTCCTGACTTCCTTCAATGCTGAATAGCAATTTGTAAGTGTGACCAACTTGTTTTTTGGTCATTGTCTTTCTCTGTCTCTGGATAATCCATGTTGCATTGGAATTGGGTCGTGCTGTCCATTGTCAGTGATGACTTAGGAAAGGTCTTTTGAGAGCTTTATTCGGTGATTTTTTTTTCTTCTTGAAGTGTCAGATTGGAGAAAAATGGATACATACAATTCTATCAGTTAATGAGTCCCATTATTTTTTATGGAACTTCAGAAAAGGGAGTTTTTACTCGTCTATCAGTTACCTTTCCATCCTTAGGACATAATATAATTTTCTGTATTTAAGTTAGCCTTTATGACTCCCACCTTCCTTCACCCTTAATTCCCCTGACTGCAAAGGGCTGAACACCTTATGCGTGAAAAATCCCTTTTGATGAGGATCACCATGCTCAAACCTGTTTGAGTTTTGGAGTTTTTGGAGGGAGGGCAAAGCCTGTCTATGTCTGATGGTCCCCCATGATCTCAATACCTCTAGCATTGTGTGGTTTCTGCTCCGGGTCTGTGGTTATGTCTCTGGAAGGCTCTCTGCTGTTGACTAAGGTGAGGGCAGGCCTGTGTGCCCTGAGCATGTGGCTGCTGCGTTGAACTGCCATTGCCTCATTTAGTCTCTACTCCTCTTCAGGCAAATCACCTCTGAGAGGCTTTTGTTGGTGATTTGAAAAGTGGCTCATTGGATGCTATCATGTGTCCCGTGCCAAGACCTTTTGCTTTTATATTGGGGGAAATTTTCAAATGTTTCCCGCCACTTCCTATTATCCTTCTGTGTTCCTCCTACTTTGACAAATGTCATCACCTTCACAGTTAATGAACACTTGATGATCCCATGGTTTACAAACCCATGCCTGTGAGGTGGCCATTTTGACTCCTTTTCCTCCAAGCTTTTAATTTATGATGGCATTTTCTTGAACTTAACATTTGAGTTTGCTTACTTTATTCCATATTTTATTTTGCTACCATCCTGTATGAGGGTGGAGGGTGGATGTAATGGGAGAGGGGCACGAGTGCCATAGCCATCACGTGGAGATCAGAGGGCAGTTTGTGGAGTTGGTTTTCTCCTTCCACCATTACGTGAATTCCCAGGATTGAACTCAGATTCCTAGGCTTATTTATCCAGCAAGCATTTTTACCAGCTGAGCTATCTTTCTGCTCCCCCTTACCAGACTCCCCCCACCCCCAATTCATCAGAGCACACTGGTGTCTATGTTGCCTTTGTCTATAGTAATCCTGCATAGTCACCACCTTTGTTCAAAATCAAAACTTGAAGTGAGATTCTAAAGAAAACAGGAGAAACTTGATGTAAATTATTTTACTCGGAGCATCTTGGGGCAGAGACTTCATGGCTTTTAACGTGCAGTGCAAGCTTGCAGTCCCTTCTCTACATCTGGAAAAGCCAGAAAGCAGAATGGAATTTCTGTTTTCCTTGAACTTGGTGGCAAATTTTGACCTGACCTGAACTCACTTGGTGTCAAAACCTGATCTGACCTTAAGCGAAGCTATTTATAGTTCGTGTTTACCCTACATAGTGTGAATATTTGTGCGTTTTCCTGTGGAAATTATTTTCGTATGCTGTTCTGAGACATGTGTGGGGACATCCACGATATCTGTATGTACCCTCTAATGATCTGGAAAGATCTGTACTGAGACCTTGCGAGTGCTTCAGTGAGGGGATGGTGGAGTTCTCCAGAGCTCTGACTTGAGACAGGTGACAAGTTAGTGTGGTGCAGGTTAGCTCTGAGTGAATGGGAAGGGGCTGTTTTTCCTTGGGATGTGATGACAAAGTTCTCTCTGGTACCAGACACCATGTCAGAGGTCCATGATGCAACTGAATTCAGTCTTGTAGAAAAAAATATCTCCAGAAATGTTTTAGTAGATTATTGCTTGCTTCATAATAAAATCTGAGCGTATGTAAGGATGGGTCAGTTTGTGAAGGTGTTATTATAAAGGGTGATATTTTAAAGGTAATAAAATGGTAATAATAAGAACAGTGGTCCTAAGTACTGTTCTGAGTTTCTTTTTTTCTTTTTGTTTTAATTTAAAAATATTGGTAGTGGTGGTGGCATGAGTGTGTGCGTGTGCCCGTGGGTGTGCTCACGCATGTGTGTGCTCATTATTTGCTGGTGCATGCATTTCACAGTATACACCTGTGGATGTCAGAGGATAGCCTTTGAGAGGTGTCTCTCTCTAGACTTGAGCCTCTCAGGATTGTTTCTGCCACTCTGTGTACTCCAGGTTAGCTGGTCCATGACCTTCTGGATGATTCTCCTGTCGCTGCCTCCCGTCTTCCCAGAGGAGGGCTGGATTATGGATGCATGCTTCCCATCGACTTCTTGTGTGGGTTCTGTGGACCAAATTCAGCGCATCAGGCATGAGCAGGAATCATCTGTACACACTGAGCCATATTTCCAGCCCAGGCCTTGAGATTTCTCACTGTTTTGTCACTTGTTACCATTTTATGAGATTATCATAAATAGCTTGGTACATATTTCCCCTAACGAAAGAATACAGACTCTGAGAGGATGTTGTTTGATTGAATCATTGTACCCACTTGCCAAGAAAATAATGTTAATCCAGTACAGGTTAATTAACTTTCTGTAATTAACACATACAACAGCCTTTTCTGTCCTCTATCTTAGATGACATTTCCTGTTTTTCACACAACTTGATTTTTAAGTTTTTATTTTGTGTTTCTTTGTGTGAGACATCACTGCAGAGATGATATCCCACAGATGTATTAACGATATAAAATCTAGGAGTTTCTTTCAATTCCTTGATTCTCTATTAATTGTCCAGCACAGCCACTGAAGTCCAGTGGGTCCTCCCATTTCAGGGAAATAGTATAAACAATGCATGCTGCCATAATTTGTGTTCATGATGTGCTCCTGACAGATGCCAATGGGCAGGGTCACTTTAGTAGTATTACAAAGGAAAACAAAATTCTAAGTCACAAGAGGAGAGTCCAGTGTGAAGCTCAGAGTGTGTGTGAACAGGTTGCTGAATGAAGGCTGTTGGTGTAGACAGCCTCCACACTTTACTTTCAACTTGCTCGTCTTAACTCACACACCCAGAAAGCTGTTTGTCTGTTCTTCCCACTGCGCATATCTTAAAGAAGGTCTCCAAGCGAGGAGTTCTTTGTAGATCTAGTGCATTGTTTGGTTCTGCCTTTGTGCCAACCACTCTCAACAATTATCCTGAGAGTAAATTACCATGCTGGGTATAAGGAACACATAGGGGGAAAGACAGAAAATGAACATGCAAATCAGTGGTAAGCTAATTTACAAAAATGAGGGCCTGAGGAGGTGGCTCACTGGTGAATTGCAGGTAGCACAATCACAAGGACTGGAGTTCAAAGCCCAGAACACCTTTAACAATCTGTGATTCCACCATAGCGGAGAGGTGAAGGCAGCTGGGTCCCCAGATTTTACTGGCCAGCTTTTCTGACTGATGAGAAATCCTCTTTTTTTTTTTTTTTTTTGGACACACTTACTAGGCTCACTTACCTACCTGTAATTACACATAAAATCTTTCCCACAAACAGTCAGACAATCATGGATCAATTTCTGTCTTTTTGCTGTCATTCCTACATTAAAATGGAGTGGCCAGGAGAATGAGAAGCCATTAGTCAAGAGAATACGGTAAGAGCTCAGTTTTCAACTTTGTAAAATGCCAAGGAGGGTCAATTATGTTTATAACATCTCAGGGCCTTTTCTAAGAAATACCTTCCCTGGGATGTGTCATCTGTCCACAGTGACCAACTCCCTCTGGGGTTGGGGCACATCCATCATTGAAGGACCACCTCCTTAGTTAGGTCTTCCTTAGTTACACCAACTCTATGAGTTGTGTCCCCAGTCTTTCTCCCTTTGTAGCAGTTACTGCTGTCATATGTATGTATGCTCATGTGTGTAGGTTTACATACATTCATGAGTGTGCAGGCATGTATGTATTGTGCATGAAGAAAACTAACTGTATATGTGTAGGCCATGTCAACGTTGGATATTACTCTTCAGGTGTCATTCATGCCCCCCACCTGAGATGTTTGGTGCTGAGTCAGGATAATATTTAACCCTATGATTGACAAGTCTTGTTGGCATGAACCTTAAGGATCTCCTCCCATAGTGGAAAAAAAATGTGTTTCTTACTCTTGGGATTCAACCAGGACCATCAGCATTTTGAAGGTAAAGACTCATAATTTTGAAAGTCAGATGGGGAGACCTGATGCCTGAGTAGTAGACAGTCCCAAGAGCTTTTGACGAGTGAGTTGATGGTGGACCTTTATCCTCTATGTGTGTTTCCTTCTAGACTACTATGAGCCACCATTAGTTAAGTACTGTGAGGACTTTAATGTAGAAACCTATAGCTCGACAACCTCCATTTAATAACTACATTTCTCTTGGTGTATAGTCTATTCAAAAAAATCAAAACACAAATAAATACATACACCAGAAACTGATCATTTTCTCAAAAGGTGTTTATAGAGCTTCTGGAATTTTCAATGCCATAGATCATGAGTGTCACTGCTTGGGACATCTTTGTCATATTTATTGCTTGTATTTTGTTTGTACTTAATGAGAAATTTAGCAGTAACCAAGGTAATACCTTGCAAAGAAGTTTGGATCCTGGGTCATGTGCCTGAAAGCATTGTCTAATTCCCCTTCATTATTTGGATGATCCTAATTCCTTTATTCTTTCTGTACAACTATTTTAGGGCTAGATAATTGACCCTCCTTGGCATTTTACAAAGTTGAAAACTCTGAGCTCTTACCGTATTCTCTTGACTAATGGCTTCTCATTCTCCTGGCCACTCCATTTTAATGTAGGAATGACAGCAAAAATACAGAAATTGATCCATGATTGTCTGACTGTGGGAAAGATTTTATGTGTAATTACAGGTAGGTAAGTGAGCCTAGTAAGTGTGTCCAAATAAAAAATAAACATATCTCAAGAGCATCATAGTTCGTTCTAAATAGCTAAAATTCCCAGCTCCCACTCTACTCCCTCTCAAAGATGTTTATCAAAAAGGAAGTGGACCACCTCCTGCTGCCAGTGGGGTTATGTCCCTCAATCTGTTGTTTGTGACAAACAGGGAGGCTGAAGAAACAGCTTGGTTGCAGATATATGAAGTTCTCTGTTCTGTTCCTCTGAACAAGGCTCATCTCTACAGCTGTTCTCTGTGTCTTAAAGTTAGGTGTGTGTGTGTTGGGGGGGGGGATGTGGAACAAGATGTTTTTGAAGCTAGAAGGGCAGTGTTAAGTTTTAGGAATCCTGCTATTGGGAATCCTTGTAAGATATGGCTGTTGACGACTTCAGGCATGCCAGTGTGCTTTACATAATCTGGTAGCCCTCATCAGCACATCAGTCCTTCACTGAGAAGTTTCCAATATTGTTCACAGAATTTTGCTATTTTAGGTTATCTCTAAAACACAGCTCGGAATATGCTGTCCTCTATGATGTTAACGTAAGAACTACCAAATGTTAATTTCAGTTGTTTTGTTTCTGACAGATTTCTACTCTGTAGTTCACCTGATGACAAGGCTTCTGATGTTAGGTATTGTATGCAAGTGACTCCTAGGCCTACTTAGTAATTTGTTCATTTTTGGAAAACAGACAGATAAACTGTTGTGGTTATATTGAACATTAATACGTAACTTTTATCTGCTACTTTTGAGGCTCCAAAGTGTGTGAAGTAGAGGCTATGGTAAAATCGAGTCCCTGTGCTAGCAGGAACAGGAGATAGACTCACACATGCGAGCTTGAATTATTGTGTCTACAGTTAGTTGCTGACAGTTAACTGACAGTCAAGTTACAGGAATTTTACAAGATTGTGTTTCTGTGAAACAGGGTGACTTTGCTCCCCTGGGGGCCTCAATATCAAACTTCTTCCTTAGTTCTCAGGCAGAAGTAGGCAGAGCAAAGAGTAGGCTTTGGCCTCACGGTTAGAAGGTGGCTAGAAGGAAGGCAGACCCAGAGGTGCAGTTCTAACTTCTCTCCCCAACTGAGAATGTTTTGTTTATTTTTGAGCCAGTCTACCATTTTCTCTTTGTCATGAGCATGTGTGTACCATGCATGAGCGCATGTATCTTTCTCTGTATGCGTGTGTGATGGGGGTGCACATTTATGTGTGTGCTTGTGTAGTTCTGAGGTGGGCAATGGAGATCTTTCTGAATGGCTCTTCTAGCTTATTCTTTGAGGCAGGGTTTCTCAATCAAACCCAGAGCTCAAAGATATGCCTCGTCTCACTAGCTGGTTTGCTGGGGGATCCCTCATCTCTGCCTGTCAAGGCTCAAGTCACAGGTGGGTGCCATGCCTCCTCAGCACTTGCCTGAGTTGTAGAGATCCAAACTCTAGTTCTCTTACTTTTACAGCAATCTTTAAGTCCTGAGTCAGCTCCCCAGCCCCACCCCAGCCCCACCCCAGCCCCACCCCAGCCCTGCCCCATCCCACCTTCACCACACCTCTCTCCACTTTAATATGGCTCACCATCTTGTTTTCCTTGTAAATCAGAATAGCTTGTTCCACCATGGTAACATTAATTTGCTCTGTTGGATTCTTTCCTCCTTTATAAGAAAATCAGAAAATGGTGTGAATTTTACATTTCACTTGGCCCTCTGTCTTCATTCTGTATTTAACAGGCAGAAAGAAGGAGCAGGGGCATGTGGAGCTCGAGGCTCCTAGAGCTTGAGTTTCATCTTGGCTCTGGTGTTGCAGCATAGAGAGGGAGGGTGGAGGAACCGGAGATGAAAAATCAGGTGATGAGGAGTTCCCCACTGCCATTTACTTATTTACAAATTGTGTGTCCCTATGCAAACCCCAGGAGTGCTTAGCAGTATGTACTGTCACCTATTTCAAACTGTTACGAGGAGTTAATTTGTCACCATGTTAGGGATTGTAAGATACAGTCTGAGCAAACCTAACAATACCCATTGAATTTTCTTGAATGACATTGGACTGAAACCCCATTTTCAAATATCTCACATGGAAGTTCACCAGATCCTCTTGCTTGTGGATTTCAACAGACAATTAAGTTCCTAAGAAATAGAGGTCATAATTTCAAAGTAGTAGGGTCATGGACGGGGTTTAAGATGTTTGGTGTGCTTGTGGGTTGAAGTGCAGAGGCCTGAGAGAATGTCTTCAACAGGCTTTTCTCCCATCTGACATATTTGATGTTGTCTTATGTCTCACAGATGTACCAACTCATCTTAGAAGTCAGGTATTTTTGTAATGGAGGTGCAAAGAAAATAAGGGATGTTTGCTAGTCTTTGTACCTTTCAAGAAGAACTTCAGTTGTCATTCTATAATTGTACCTATCAACAACACAAAGAAACAGATTTAAAGATAGAAGCCCTAAAGGAGTTCTATGGATAACACCCTATTTAGTGACAAAAATAGTTGGATCCTTTCATCGAAGGCTTCATATAAGTTACTTATTGCTAAGACAAAATACCTAAAACCCAAAATCAACTAAAGGAAGGGAGAGTGGGTTTATTCTGTCTTGTGGTTTAGGAGCTATTATTTGTCATGGGAGTGGAAGGTAGTAAAGCATGATGGGAAGAATGGGAGGTGGCTGCTCCTCTCCTGCTCCTGTTCCCAATTTTGTCTAGTCTGAGCGTCCTTACCTACATTTTAAGGTGGGCCTTTCTTTCTGACTTAAACTCCTGTGATTCTAAGTCTAGTCCAGTTGGCAATGGAGGTCAGTCATAGCATCCGCTTGGAAGTAATATGAATTTAGTTTGCATCAAGTCAATTGTAAGTTTCCCCTTCTGACTTTTCTCATTGTGACAAATGGCATAAGATTTGCTTTTGCCACCATTTTAACCTGAACAATTTATTTTAACCTTAACTTTATTTGTCAAGTGTAGTTATTACTGTCTAGTTAACGTCTCCCATCCCCCAAATACTTGCCTGTAGCAGAGCCCTGTGTCCTTCATCCTCCAAGCCCTGGCGACCAGCACTATTCATTTCTTTCTCCATAGTGTAAGCCATTCTGGGGAGTTCATATGAAGGGAGCTGTGTGGTCTTGCAGTTCTGAGTTTGGCTTCTTGCCTTCGGAATGTTTTGTCCTTGTCCTCTGTTTTGTTTGAAGAAAATTTCACTAATTGCATGAGTGATCTACACTTTGCCCACCTAGTCATCCATTGACGTGTATCTGGGTCCTTTCTTCCTCCTGGCTATTGTGAGTGGAGAAGCAGTGAACACTCCTGAATGGGTTTATTTAGATACTTGTCTCTTCTCGCCGGTAAATAGCCTAGGTATCCTAGGTGTGAGATTGCTGGCCATGTAATAATCTAGGTTCTGGTGATTAATAGTCGACAAGTTGTTCTTCTTCAATAGGCTTTTATAGCTTGCTTTTATTTATTTATTTGTTTATTTATTGTTTTTTCAACACAGGGTTACTTTGTGTGGCCTTGGTTGTCCTGGAACACATTCTGTATACCAGGCTGGCTTCAAACTCGGAGATAATGCTTGCCTCTGCCTCCCATGTGCTGGAATTAAAGGCATGTGCCACCACTGCCTGGCATATAGTTTGATTTCTGTTACATTAATGCTTTAGTGCCTTACTAGTCTCTCAGTCATGTGATACATTACTTTTTTTGGAAGTTTGCCAGGTTACCAGTCACTCCTTTGGTCCATTCTTTTTGGAGTCCAAACCAGATAAATTACATTCCTGGGAATTTCCATTGCAAGCTCCTGAATCTGTAATTGTAGCAGGGAGAAGCCTGACCTCCAAACAAGCAATTATTAACTACCCTGCTATTGGCAAGGTTCAGATGGAGAGAATACATGTTGGAAACATGTTTGTTTGTGGAGTCATACTCTTTTCCTGGGAAGCAGAGCTGTTCTCCAAGATCTCAGCTTCTTAGACCCAATGACAGGAGTATTGTTTAACTTCTCTTCTCTCTTTGGTATTGTTCAAATTGATGAAAACATTCAGTAGGTACAAGTGACTCCATGGTCTACCAGAAGCTATTGTTGCGCCACAGAGAACTTGCTGGTTTTGACGTATGTTACAAGATAGCTTTATTCTTTCAGGCAAGTCATTCAAAGTCTGCCTCAATTTTAGATACAAAACACACCATAGCCTGCCTCCCTGAGTGCTTTTCGAATTTTCATCTTACATGTATTTATAAGTGGGAGGTTCTGTGCTTTTAATTCTAGTAGAGTGTGTTTAATTACAGGATAGACTCTGTACCCAAATCTTTAACTGAAGAGTCTTGTTTTAAATTTGTTATGGAAAAATTATAATTTTCTTTCTTACTGTTTCTCTTTCCTTCTTCTCATTACTTTTATAGGAATGTTTTTTTTTTTTTCCAAACGAAAGAAATATCCCACTGAAAGGTGCATTCCTTGTTGAGAAAATTCAAGATGGGAGTTGTTTATATTTGCATTTGTAAGTCATTTTTCCAATTTTTTAAGAGCCTCACACAACAATTGTATAGAGTCATGGCATTGAAATTTCACGTGTACTTCCTATAATATATTTAGTAATTATGAGAATTATGGTTATTAAGATAGTAGAATGAATGAATGGCAGGTCAGGAAGGTATATACTCATAGATGCAGAAAAAACTTTTATCAAAATGCAACTGAAGCACTGAAATGAGATGTCTGATATACCCGTGTCCCTTGAGTAGAGTTTTTGTATGTGGTCTCAGGGACTGAACATAAAGCCTGGGCTATCCAGGCAAGGACTTTACTATTGAGTTGTATCCCTAGCTCTCTGGTTTTACTAAGCCACTATCTCACTGTGTAGCTCCAGCTCCTGTGTATTCTCAAATAGCTTCAGACTTGTACTCCTCCTACCTCTGCCTACCCTGTGCTGAGGTTACAGGCATGCACCACCACTCCAGTGTGGCTTTGGTTTTCACAATGGTTTTTGGCTTGTCATATATTAGGAAATGTAACATCTTATGTTGTTGCAGTGTCTGGCTTCATTGTCTTGAAGCTGGCCAGCAGTAAGCAGATATCCCTGTAAACAGATAGTAATATTTGAGCTCAGGATATGGCTCAGTAGGTAAAGAGCTTATCATGCAAGCATGAGGCCTGAGTTCCATCCCCAGCACCCCCATGGTAGCATAAGCTTACAATCCCAGTGCCGAGGATGCAGGAACAAGAGACCCCTGGGGCTCAGTTGCCAGCTAGCATACTCTACTGGGTGAGCTCCAAGCTAACGAGACATCCTATTTTAAGAACATGGTGGCCAGCACCTGAAGAATGGCAGCAGAAGTTGCCCTCTGACCTCTCCCATGCATACACACATGCAGATGAGCCTGTGCACATGCTTACACACTGTTCAGTTGACAAGGCTCTCTGAAGAAAGCTCCTCTTGAATTGAGTGACAAGCCAATAAGAACACGGCCGAAGGGGTGACAGCCATTGTGGACTAACTGAAGTCGATGCCATTAGATTTGATAATTATGCAAGGAAAGCCCAGACTCTAGATTTCCACATTTCATGATGTTGGGACTACTAACATTCTTAAATAAACATCTTGTGGCTGAGAAGAAGCAAAGAGATAGCCAATCAGCAAGGTCTCCTTTCTCTGCTTTGAGCTGCATGCTGAGAGATTGTGCATAAGTCAGGACTGAGTGGACCATCAAACCTAAGTCCAATATCAGGAAGGTCTACACTAATATTGAACCCGCCTGTCAGTTGTCTGTATACCTTTCTAGTATCTATCACTTACTTGTCTGTCCATCTATTCTGTCTGTCATCTTTCCATCAATTTTCTATCACCTGTCTACCTAAATATCTATGTTAGTATTCAAGCATGTGTACTGCCTGTCCTTGGTGTTCTGACAGGATATGTCCTCAGCTGCAGCCACTAAGAGCACTACCTGTGCACATTCACTATCTTCCCTTTTAAAAGGGCCCCCTGCCTGCCTCCCCTCTCTCTCTCTCTGCTTCTCTGCCTGTCTGTCTCTCCTTCTCCCTCCCCCTTCTCTTCTCTTCTGCCTCTTCTGTCCCCAGAGGCCAGTGTCCCTTTTCCCCCTCTCTACCCATTCACTTTCCCCCAATTAAAAAAAAAAATCCTCCACCCAAGCTCTGTCTCATGGTGTCTTTCTGTCACACTCCACTTTTTAAAATTGCAACATATAATCTGCCTAGAAAATTGTCTACCATCTATCTTTCCACGCTTTCTTCATACTCTTTTGGCTGTTGCAATGGTAATTTCAGGTTTCACTCATACCCTCTCTACATACCCCTTACTGAGGCCCACTAGAAAAGTGATTTGATGGCTGGCAGCACACGTCATGTTCCTAATGGCACTGAATTGTCACTAAAGAAATAGAGAGGGGCTGGCACTGGGCAGCATGGGTAATGCTTGAGGGACTCAGGAGCTTGCAGGGACACTGAAAGTTTGGGTTTGCAAATCAGTACATATCAGGTATGTATTGATCTTATTAAATATATATATTATGGATAAATGAGTTAGGAAAAATAGAAAGCAAAATTAATATAT
This sequence comes from Cricetiscus sungorus, assembly GCA_030556225.1. Taxonomy (NCBI): domain Eukaryota; kingdom Metazoa; phylum Chordata; class Mammalia; order Rodentia; family Cricetidae; genus Cricetiscus; species Cricetiscus sungorus. Next base: position 62,564,070 of record JANBXA010000600.1, on the reverse strand, counting down.
TTTTGAGTCCCTGATAATACACCAGGTATAGTCTATAAGATAAGTGCTCTTTTTTTATTTATTATTTTTCCTTATTTTACATATCGATCCCAATTCTCCCTCCCTCCCTTCATCTCTCCCATGCCCCCCAACGCCCTCTCCATCCCATCCCCCCCCTCCACACACACTCCACAGGGAGGGTGATGCCTTCCAGAAGGGATCATCAAAATCTGTCAAGTCATTTGGAATAGGGTCTAGGCCCTTCCTCCTGTCTCTACGTTAAGGGAGTATCCCTCCCTTAACATATTCCTATTCCATAGGGAATGTGCTCCCAAAGTCATTTTGTGCACCAGGGATACATCCTGGTTCCACTGTCAGAGGTCCCTTAGACTGCCCAGGCCTTCTAACTGAGTCGGTCCCATGCTGGTTTCCCAGCTGTCAGTCTGGGGGAAGATTTGCGCTCCTTATTCATTTTTTTTGGGGGGGGTACTATATTTTTTTAAGAGACTGAAGCACTTTCCTTTTTGTCTGTGCTCAGCCAGTGTCTTAGTGGCTGACTGGCCCAGCCTTTCTTTTTTCTTTTCTTTTTTTTTTTTAATATACTACTTTTTTTATTTAAATTTGAAACAAGCTTGTTTTACACATCAATCCCAGTTCCTACACCCTCCTATCCTCCCCTGTTCCTCCCACCTACCCCCTCCAATCCCCATTCTGCTCCTCAGGGAGGGTGAGGCTTTCCATGGGGGATCTTCAAAGTCTGTCATATCATTTGGAGCAAGGCCTAGGCCCTCCCCATGTATCTAGGCTGAGAGAGTATCCCTCTGTGTGGAATTGGCTCCCAAGTCCATGTAAGCACAAAAATTAGCTTACATTTTATAATTATAGGATTCGAGATATGAAAAGATGCGCATTCCTAATTGTAGATTAACAAGAAATGAATATGAAGGTTGGATACCCTTAGCTCTCAGCAGAGTTTCTCCCTCGTGTTGATGTCTCCGTGGCTGAGGTGAATTTCAGAATCTGTATCTTATCTTTACTTTTATAGGATGTGGCAGCAGAGCTTTTAGGGATAAATATTGATCCATTACCAGAGGCCCCATAGACTGCCCAGTCCTCCTAACTAACACACATGTTCAGGGGTTCTGGATCATTCTTATGCTGGTTTCCCAGCTAAGTTTCCCAGACTGGAGTCCATGAGCTCCCCCTTGTTCAGGTCAGCAGTTTCTGTGGTTTTCTGTAGCCTGGTCTTGGCCCCTTTGCTCTTCATTCCTCCCTGTCTGCAATTGTGTTCCTGGAGTTTTAGCTCAGTGTTTAGCTGTGGGTGTCTGCTTCTGCTCCCATCAGCTAATAGATGAAGGCTCTAGGAAGACATATAAGTTAGTCATCAATCTCATTTTTGGGAAGGGCATTTAGGGTAGCCTTCCCACTGTTACTCAGACTGTTAGTTGAGGCCATCCTTGTAGGACTCTGAACATTTCACTAGCACCAGATCTCTGGCCTGGCCTTTCTAACATCAGAATCCACAGCTTGTTCTCTCTGCCCTCTCCACCTTTTCCCCATTGAGGAAGGTTGCCATTAGGCAGCTCAGTTAAATTTCAACTCTTGTAAATTGTTGGTTGGTACTACATTGAAGCAAAGGTAATAGAAATGCCCACTTTGGTTGATTTAGCAAAATAATTCAGTACTTATATTTTATTTTACATTCATCAGATTTCCAGGATATCATACCTAACTATGTTCTTAAAAATACCCTAGATGTTACACAATCCAAGTTCATGATTGGATTGTAGTAGTAAGTAAATCTGTTGGCTGAAATGCCATAGCAGATTCACAAAGTGCCCAGGATCCTTCACAAAAACCATATGCTTGTCTTTGGTAATTATATGGATGACTTTAACACGGTATTTACATTTATTGTTGTAATAAAGGCATTTGGTTGAGACCTAACATATGTATAGTTTAGTTAGTTGTGAAATCTCAGACATGGATATTTACAAAGTGCTTTTGCATTCCGTCTCATTAACTACTTAGTTGAGAGCACAAAAATTAGCTTACATTTTATAATTATAGGATTCGAGATATGAAAAGATGCGCATTCCTAATTGTAGATTAACAAGAAATGAATATGAAGGTTGGATACCCTTAGCTCTCAGCAGAGTTTCTCCCTTGTGTTGATGTCTCCGTGGCTGAGGTGAATTTCAGAATCTGTATCTTATCTTTACTTTTATAAGATGTGGCAGCAGAGCTTTTAGGCAGTTGCCACTGCTTGCATGCATGCAAACTTGAGTCTCAGAACTTCAGTCAATACACTAAGGATCCTTTGCAAGAAAAATTTCCAGATAGCAGGGAAAAAAAAATATTCTGGATTCAGTTGTGTATCCTGTCAAAAGATTCGGCTTCATCCCCATGTCTTGGTGAAACAGCCAAAGCAGGCCTTGATGGACTAAGTCAAGCATTAATGACATGGAAAAAAGCAAGATTCGGAATGGGATGGTCTCAGAATAATGTTGCTGGTTATTTCACTTTAATTTTTCTGTCAAATGTATGTACAAAGGTTCATGCAATTAAAGTCTATGTATAAACCAGCCAAATCTGTTGGCTTTGTTCTTCTGTCATGTATTATGATATCATAATTTAAGAGTATTTCTGATACTTTTGTGTTACATTTAAAATGGTATGCTTCATGAAAACTGCATCTGAAATGTGATTAAACTCAGGGCTGAGTAATCGATTTTCAAATCAAAATTTAAAACTCATCACTTAATATTCTCATGACCACAAAGAGTAAGCTACTAGTATTTAATTTGAACTATATGCTTTAATAGTTGTGCGCTGCATAAGTATAATTTTAACACTTCTATTTATTCTAGAAGATGTTTTTCTTCAAGGTTAAACAAAGTCAAAAGAAATCATGAGCTATCTAGATCTTCCTTTCCTCCCTCCCTCCCTCCCTCTCTCCCTCCCTCTCCCTCCTTCCCTCTTTCTTTCCTTCCTTCTTTCCTTTCTTCCTTCCTTCCTTTCTGCATCCCACTCTTCCTTTTTGAGTTTACTTGTTCAATGGCAGCCCTCAGGTCATCTCTGTAGACCAATGTAAACCAAATTCAAAGTCCAACAATAACTGATGGCTTAGAAATTAGTTGTTTATTACTCATTCCTTCTATAAATATGTTTCACCCTTAGTAATTTCTTTTCTTCTAGTCCTACTTAGGAATTTTAAACCAGATTTCAGTTTATATTAGATATGTTGGTCATACATCTTCATTTCAATATGTATTTAAAATATTATAAAATTGAAACTAGACATCTCTCATTACCAAATGAAACTTCTGTTAATAGGAATAGGTTACATCTAATCGAGTTGTTGGCCAAAGAGGTCTTATGGGAATCCCCAGACAACCCAGGCTATTGCCAAGGGGATGGGTTGCCCTTTATAAACTGGTGGTGAGGCTTTGATGCTGAAGACAACACCTACACAGCTAACTGAAAGTGGAGAAGTGAAGCTAGTGTTCTCCTAGAGCCTTCACCTCTGTGAACTAGCATTCAGTGTACTGGTAGGTACTCTGCATGCTACCAAAGATGAAAGGTAAATATTAACCCAGCTACAAATCCCTCCATCTATAAGGTGTCCTGTCTACATGCTATATCGATGTAGCAGTGGCACAAACATTGTAGAAGTAACCAACCAAGGTCTAATTTGATTTGAAGCCCACTCCATGAGATGGAACACATACCTGATACTGCTTTAGTGACCGAGAACCTGAGGCTAGACAGATCAGAGACCTTCAGGAAAGCCAAATACTGTTGTTCTGCTAAATGGAAATCAATAACAACGTTCTTCTGTACTCATAAATCAGTTCCTTGCTCAGTCACCATCAGACATGCTTCCTCCTGCAGCAGATGCTAACATAGAGAACCACAGCCAGACAATGTGCAGAGAGTGAAAGACCTTGAAACACTCAGCCCTGCATGGGATGTCTCCATCAAAACCCTCCCATCCCCTCAGCTTGGGGAACCCTGTGGAAGAGGAGGTATAGACAATGTAAGAACCAAAAGGATGGAGGACACCAAGAAAGCAAGACTTCTAAACATAGCATGGCCAATGTACCTATGAACGCACAGAGACTCAGGCAGCACGCACAGGGTCTGCATAGGTGTACCCCAGATGGGGTCCTAGAGCTAAGAGTAGAAGTAGACACATGCCCCCATCCCTAACCCAGAAGCCATCCCCAATTGATAACAACTTAAAAATCAAAATGTGTTTTCTCCAAGGGAGTCTAACTGGAAAAACAAACTATTTTTTAAGGTTAGGCCCCATGTCCAGATGGCCAATACAAAGTGAACTCAACATCATCTTTGAGGTTCCTTGTCTTATAATGTTGTATCAGGGCATTTAAAAAAAATAAGTCACATATAGAACCTTTATCTATATATTATGGCTTCTGGTGTTGTGCTTTTATGGCATTCCTGTGTATAAAAACATGTGTGTCTCTGGGTCTATGTGTGTTTGTTTTGTCTTACTCTGACTTTTATGTTTTTATTTTTATTTTACTATTATTTTTTAGTTGCCTGTCTGTACTCTAAGGAAAGACAGAAAGGATATGGATCCAGGCAGGAGGGAAAGTGGGGAGGCATTGGGAGGAGTTTGGGGAAGGGGAAACTGTAATCATAACATAGTATATGAAATAAATCTATTTTCAATAAAAGAAAAAATATAGTGTTGATGCAATTATAAACTTGAGTGTTCAGTCGCATGGCATTGTGATCTATTAATATCAATATTAATTAATATTAACAATCAATACTAATATCAAATAACTTCAATCTATTAATATTAAAATTGATGTTTATATATTTAAAATACCTGGAAGCAGTCATTTAGAACAAAAAAGTAATAAAAAATATTGGGATTTATGGACATGCTTACTGCCTTGATTTGATCATTACGTAGTATATCTGAATTTCACATTGCTCCTTACATACAATGGAAACACATTAATTACTTATTAAACTTTGACTAAAATAAGTTATATGGAGCCCTGAGTTAGAAACCTAGAACTTCCAAGCAAAATAAAAATAATCAATGTTGAATAAAGAAAAAGGAAACTTCAGAAACTATAGTGTTAGGCATTGTTGAGTGTTTAGTTTTTCAGTTTATAGATTAATTACTCCAGACAAACACAACACACACACACTCACAAAGATCACATACTTTCCTCCTTATCCCATAAAGAGAATCTATATTATAATATTGGTAAAATAAATAATTGAATAAACCAGAAATGTTTAAGTTCTGTGCATAGAACATTCTTAACAGGACATTATGAAACCTGTTCTAAACTGTGGATATACTGGAGTGTGTAACTATATATAATTCCTAAACAGATACTGGATGGTGTCTAAGGTAGTGTAGTTAATATTTTAAGCAGGAATACAAAAAAGATTAAAAAGATTCCAGTTTTTAAAGTACCAAAGAGCCACAAAGTAAAGTCACTATCCCTACAACTCTTAAAAATAAAAACAGGATTTGGATGTTTATGTTTTGCTATTACAGGTAAAATTACATCTACCTTGTTTTGGAATAAAAATTTATTTACTTTAAAGACTGTATTCTTCTATCTTCATTTCATTTTATGCTATCTTAGAGATAGTATATTTTACTGTCATAACAAATGTCATTTGTCATAGGTAAAAAGGGCCCAGCAGTGGTAGTACATACCTTTGCACTTGAGAGACAGAGGCAGGTGTAGCTCTAAGAGTTCAAGGCCACCCTGGTCTGCAGAGTGAGTTCCAGGACAACCAAGGCTACACAGAGAAACCCTGTCTCTGTCTCAAAAAACAAAACAAAACAAAAACCCTCAACATAAAATAAATAAAAAGAGAGACAGCTATACAATAATTTATATATTAAATTATATGTAATGTTTTAGACTTCTGAAATTCAAATAGTTTCTAAGTTTCTTTACTCTTTAAAACACACACATATGCATATACACACATGCATATCTGCATACCCATATGTGCCACGCCCGACCCTCTCCAGCTCTCCAGCAAGGAGAGACGTGACTCCGGGAAGATCTTCTTCATGCAGTTTTAATCAGGATCCTTGACCATGCTTCCTCTGACCCGCGGGGGTCTGGGGGACCCTTGAACAAGCTTAAATACCCTTGCGCTAACCAACCCCAGTGAGCTACGTGGACCCTGCAGATAGGCTACTCTAACGCTGAAGCAGACAGGCTGAACAGACTTAACCAAATAAGGGCTTGTTTACACCAGAGAGCCCTCACCAACGGGAAGGTATAAGGCGGAAGCCAGAGCCACTTTAAGGCATGGCACTTCGCGGCTCTCTACACCCATACACATGCACACACATATATAACACATACATGCACAGACATGCACACACACATACACTCATATACAAACACATAAATGTACACACACACAGACATATACATATACAAATGCACACACATAGATGCATATGCATGTACACATACACACATTCACAATCATTTGCATGCATATACACATACACACTCAGATATGTCCCTCTTTCCCCATTTTTTTTTTATGACACAAATCTAGTTATATTTGGGAAGAGGGAATGTCAGTTGAGAAATTGAGAACTTGTCTCTTGGTTGGAGGGCATGACTGTGGAGCATTTTCCTGACTGATGAGTAGTGAGGGAGGTCCCAGCCCACTATGTGCTGTGCCACCTTGTCCTGGTGGTTTGGGTTGCACGAGAAAGCAAATTGTGCCCCCTGGGCGGTGATGGCACATGACTTTAATTCCAGCACCCGGGAGGCAGAGACAGGTGTATCTCTGTGAGTTCTAGGCCAGCCTGGTATATAGAGCTAGTTCTAGGATAGCTAGGGCTGTTACAAAGAGAAACCCTGAGGGGGGGGAGGGAGGGAGGGAGGGAAGGAGGGAGGAAGGGAGCGAGAGAAGGAAGGAAGGGAGGGAGGGAGAGAGAGAGAGAGAGAGAGAGAGAGAGAGAGAGAGAGAGAGAGAGAGAGAGAGAGAGCGCCTCCAGGGTCCTGACTTGCCTCAGTGATGCAACCTGAGAGTCGTAAGCTTCATAAACCCTTCATTTCCAAGTCACTTTTGCTCATGGTGTTCATCATAGCAGTAGAAATCTAAGGAGGACAGTTAGAGTTGTTTAAAGTTATTTTAATATAATATTTTAAGAATGAGTTGTTTCTGAGAAATTAAGTGATAAGTGATTACAATCAATAGGATTTAATGGAGTGTATTTATAACTAAAGTCTTTCAGTAAAGGAAGTTGACAAGTGAAGATCTGGGTCTTCCATGAACTATCAGACTGAATTTGTGGGAGGTTCACAAAAAATAAGCTTGGGATTAATTGATTATATAAAACAGGTTGGTATTTTCTGAAAGTACATGTTGTTGGCTATTACAAACAGCCTCATTGAAAGATTTCAAATGTGTACTGTTGAAGTCTCTCTCTCTCTCTCTCTCTCTCTCTCTCTCTCTCTCTCCCTCCCTCCCTCCCTCTCTCTCTTTCTCCCCTAGAAATTAAATAAATCTAGTGACTCACTCTTCCATATTGCTCTGGTTCCAGAAACAAAATTTTGTAATATTTTTTGAAGTTTTAAAACACAAGTGATTGCATTTGTTCTTCTTACACATTATTCTACATATAAGCTTTTTGGTTTTATTTTTGTTTTCCAAGATAGTGTTTCTCTGTCCCAGAACTCCCTCTGCAGACCAGGCTGGCCTTGAACTCAGAGAGATGGGCCTGCCTCTGCCTCCCAAGTGCTGGGAGTAAAGGTTTGCACCACCATCACGCAATGGTCTCAGATTCCATCACTGTCAATGTGAACAGTCTATAGTCTATCTTACTGCAGTCACCTCTTTCCAGTTATATGAGCATGTTTTGCTTTAAAAAAAATATTGGTGGTGTTTTTCTGCATATATGTCTGTGTGAGGGTGTTGGTTCCCCCTGAAAATGGAAGTACAGGCAGTTGTGAGATGCCATGTGATTGCTGGGAATTGAACCCAGGTCCTCTGGAAGAGCTGCCAGTGCCCCTAACTGCTGAGCCATCTCTCTAGTCCCAGATTTTAAGACACATAGATAGTACAAACCCCAGTGGGCTGTTTGAAAGATGGCATCTCTCTGGTAGGCTGCCTAACTGGTTTTGGGGTTTCCTTGCAAGCCGTGGTAAGGGCAGGCTGAATCGTGCTGGGCATGTAGGGGTATATATAACCTTTGTGTTCCTACCCTACCTTATAGCTTTAAATACCATTAAATAATGGAACGGGTATGTTTCAGACGTCAGTGTGGTGGTGGGTGGGCTCTCAGCTTGCTTATGTCAGTGAACATACAGGAATATTAACCTTCCAGTAAGCTGAGATTTCAATGCCTGGGATGAGCATGCCTCTTTCTGGTCATGTATTCTGATGGTCCGATTATCTTACCTCCTCTGCTCCAAGGCCGCTCATGGAGACAATAAAGGAGTGTGCATTATATCAAGCTTGAGCTCATGCCCTACGATCTTATGTCCTACACCTTATAGACAAAATTGCTCCGTTTTTCTTAGTGTGTCTACATGTTTCCTTTTCCCTTTCTTTGTATCTGGACCTTCCAAGGGCCTCTTATCACAAAACTGCAGGGTTTATCTGTTTACTAAAAAGACAAAACAAAAACAACCCTGCAGTAGCTGCCCACTCATGATCATTCCTGCTAGTGTTTCAAGGCATTAAGGTGGGGTTTAGTTAAAGGCCAGCTTCTGTAGCTAAAACGCAGGCCCTCAGACCAAATAGAAGTGTCAGACAGTTCCGGGGAATGGAGATTCTTGTATTGTTTTGGGAAGCCCCAGTAAAGGAATCCAGAGTTCACGAGAAGGGGAGAAAAGGTCTCAAAAATATAATTGCAGCCAAACAGTTGGTAGTTGGTGTGCAGTGCTCGCTAGTGTGAGGAGTGTGGAAGGGTGTTTCCTGTCCCACTATCAAATTCTTAACCAGACCACAAATGTGTTTTAAGACCTCAAAACCCAGGCAGGCAGTGTAGGAAGACATGTGGGGTTTAAAATGGATGATTTATGTAAGAAACTTCCCCTGCTACACAAAGTAGAAGGATTCTCATGGAGAAAGCAAGTTCAAGCCAGCATTTTCTCAGGACGGTTCTCTGCTGCTTAGGCTACTGAGAGGCCATCTCCCAGCGTACCTGTGGGGAAAAACCTGCAGGGTGCTCAAGCTACCTCACTACCCTTCCAGAAGCTGTGTCTCATCTACTAAGAGTGACATTTCCTCTCCAGCCACACTTTGAGGAGTACAGCGGGGAGCCTGGGTGTTATCCTTAGGATATTAATAGCAAACAGAGCCAAGGGGAAGTGGGCGCTGTGGTGTTGTGGGATTATTTTTAGCAGTTTCAGCACTCTGTGATTTCCCCCAAACCACCAGCCTCTATGAGCAAGATATAAAAGCATTGGGATTCTTTGTTCATAAGAGGGTGGCACAGTCTGGAGATGAGAGGAAGAAAGGGTATTTCATGTTCCTGTCTGTTCCTAGGTCTGTGAGTTCTGTTCCTAGGACTGAATTCTCACTGGGCCACCAATTAGAAGAATGACACCTACTTCTGAGATACGGCAACACAGAGAGATCAATAAATCAGGAAATGGAAAGGCTCTTTAGTCTCCAAATGATGATGTCTCCTCCACAAACAGTTTGGAGCAGAGACCTATAAACTTTGTTCTATTTTATTTTCACTCTTTTGAGCTCTCACAACATATTCCAGGCTTGCCCAGAGCTTTCTATGTAACTGAGGTTGGCCTTCGTTTTACGACCTTCCTGCCTCTGTGCTGGGATTGCAGGCATGTACCTGGGTCATATGGATATTTCTTCATAGACTTTTTAGCACACACACACACACACACACACACACACACACACACACACACACACACACACACACACACACACACGTGCCATGTGGAGGTCAGAGGACACTTTTCAGTAGTCACTGCTCCCTCCTACCATGTGGCTCTCCAAAGTTCAACATAGATGATAGTCATGGTAGCAAGTATCTTTATTCACCGAGTCATCTTGCCTTCTTTGTTACTTCTGATCGCTCCTGTGAATAAATATATACACTATGTGTGTATTTTTTTTAGCCTAATACTGAAACTTTCTCTCCCCTACTGCCAGTATATTTTATACTGCTGATGCTTGCAGCTGGTTAGCAAGACTCTGGGTTTAACAGAGTCATGTCAGCCAGCACACTCTGGGTTTAACAGAGACCCTGTCTCAAAGAATAAGGCACAGAAGTAAGTGAGAAAGATTCCTGCTGTCAGCTGTGTGACCACCTCCCATACCTCCATGCATGCAGACACACATACCCACTAAATTTTTTTACACTCGTGTGTTTCTGTAGTCTTTGTGGAGTGGAACTGGTGTGGGCATATTAATTCAATATATTAAACTGAGCATATTGGCACTGTAGTCGACAGGCTTTTCCGAAGTAGGATGATTTTAGTAAACAGTACACAGTGTGAAGCTATTGGCTGCTTCAGTGACAGGTGTCATTAAGTGACCCCTCAAGCAAGAGTCTGACTGGTCCCCAAGTTCAGGGGATGTTCTAAGATGTGCTTTGTGTTGTTTTGGGATATACCCACCATACTGTCACCCATCTCACTGACATAATCTCTCTATCCTATGCCCTTTCCCCATCACTACAAGTCTTTTTGAAGCAACTGTATTTACGATTCATTGATAAGTGAATTCTTTTTTTGTTAATGATTTATTTTTTTATTTTTTATTTTTATTTTACATATTGATCCCAGTTCTTTCTCCCTACCTCCTTCCTTCCTTCCCTTCCTCCCTCCTTCCCTCCCTCTTTTCCTCTCCCTCCCTCCCATCCCCCTCTCCCCCCTCCCCCAACCACCCTTTCCTCCCACCCCACCCACTCCACATGTAGGGTGTTACCTTCCAGGAGGGGTCGACAAATGAATTCTTAATGTGATTCATGTAGACTTGGTGATTAAACCCAGTTGTAAGATATTGAATGTATCCATACCTGTTCTCCTGTTGGGTGGATTGCATAACATATTGAATGAATATGTAAATATGGACCGAATGAATGAATGAATGAACAAATGAACAAACCACTTTGCAGAGCAAATAAAGAAAATCTGGTGAAGTGATAGGGTATGAAAAGGCACGTGGAGTGAATAGCCAGACAGGGAATTTCTGAAGAAGCAACAGACATTTACTGTGGCAAATGGCGGCTGAACGACTAAAAACTGGGACGTGATGGCTGGTAAGAATTCCGCAGCTGTGGCTAGAGTAAGGATGTTTCAAGGCTTTCCATGGTAGAGCATGGGGTATTTTAATTTGGAATTTTAGCAAGGATAAATAATACCCTATCATCTGATATCCTACTCACTACTAAATCTTTCTCTTTGCTTCATTCAATTAACTCAGCATCCTGAAATATTCATTCTCCATAAAAACAAAACAAAACAAAAAACTGACGAAGGACAGACACATGACCCAGCCAAAATTCAAGACTGTGAATAATGGCCCAAGGTTAAAGCATAACACAAAATTAGCTACAAGCACAGTTTGGCTTACTCAGGGTGAAATGGCACTCATGTGAGGTTACTTTTCATGTGTTCAGGCTCCTTACCGATAGTTTTTGGAAAAATTGGAATTTCTTCATTATTTTAATTGACTTAAAATGTCTTTCTGTATCAGAATGACTCATCATGAGCCAGCTTTTGGGGATCGTCTTAGCCATCGTCTATCAATGCCTTGGAGACACAGAAAGAAACAACTCATCATCCTGTTTGTTCATGTAGTGTAAATATGACTTCAAAGTCAGGGTTTTCTTTCTAAGTCATCACATAACTTGTTTGTGACATCTTCAAAGTCAGGGTTTTCTTTCCAAGTCATCACATAATTTATTTGTGACATTTCTATTGTAATGTTCGTTCCATTGGAGCAGTATCTTTTCTTAAAGTAGAAAGTAATGCTTATTTCTACAACATATATGAATGCCCATTTTGCTTCATGAATTTTAAAAGTGAATACATAAAGATCTTGGCTTGGGCTATTGTGATGTACATATCTCTGATAAGGTGAGACTTTGACTAAGTCCAGCCAGCACTGTAGTTCTCTCACTGAGAATGCTCATTGTTAGCATGAGAAAGCCTTTTGTGTCACCATCGTAGAATAATTGGTACATTCCAGAAATACATGGAATGTCTAAAAGTTCATTTGTGACACATTAACTTGTACGTGGTCTGATAGTCAACTTCCAGTATTTTCTCTTTAAGATCTCCCATCAATAATTCTGTTTCAAAATGGTGGCACTCCAATAAGGAAACCATACATAGTTGCAAAGTAAAATTTAAAATTCCCATTTCCAGATTTCGATTTTTGATACATCCTGCCACCAAGATGTGAAATTATTAGTATTCTCATTTTGCCTTTTTCCTATGTGATTTTCTCGAAGCTGGATTCCTGCACAGGTCCTCTCTGGCACTTGCCGAGGCAGGCAGTTAGGTTAATGCTTCTGTTGGCTTTCTTTCAGCTGACTGAGGAACTTTGATGGCAATGATTGGGATTACTTTAATTTAGGAAAGTGCCAGCCCCTCTCTGTGAGAATGATTTATTCTCCCATAAATCAGGTTAAAAGTTTTTATAGACATCAGATCTGTCTTCCTGGCCGGCAGAATCTTGAGTGCACAATTACTTACAAAAGAAGAGAGTAGAGAGAAGGGGCCGTGACTTATCATTAGACATGAGTCAGGCCTGATTGTGGGAAGTGTCACCATCGTTACCCCTGTCAGCTGGTTGTGGGGCGGGGGACCTCTGTAGCAGCAGAAGTAGCCATTTTTGGTTCTTTATATAACAGCTTTTCTGAAGGGGCTCAAAGGGACCCTAGACAAGAGAACCTTGTATGTGAACAAACAGGGTGTGTGAAGCAACACCCCCCCCCAAATGGCTCTAGAAGTTGCAGCGTTTTTAGCTTTTAAAATTGCTTTGATACACAATTCTATTTGATAAGACTTTGGGAAGGACAGGCAGATGAGTCATACATGACTCTTGTTTCCATTTTTGTAATTATGTCATCATAAGGGATTGTTCAATGTCTCATGCATGCTTAAAAAAAAAGTGTGAGCAGCTGGGCAGTGGTGGCTCATGTCTTTAATCCCAGCACTCAGGAGACAGAGGCAGGCAGATCTCTGTGAGTTCAAGTATAGCTTGGTCTACAGAGTGAGATCAGGACAGCTAGGGCTACTTCTCAGAGAAATTCTGTCTCAAACAAACAAACACATAACCAAAACCAATCAACTAACCAACCAGACAAAAATGTGCGCAGAACAGACTTGGCAGTTTCAAAAAAGGGGTTAACTGCTTTCACCTTTCTAACGAAATTGCTAACTTTGCACAAAATTGCTAACATTGCCATCAGCAAATAGGAAAAAAAAAAAAAAAAAGATCAGTGATCAAGACTTTGATAATTATACATACGATACCAAGAACCACAAGAAAAAGAAATAGTGTGGGAATTCAGTGGCAGGGGTGGGGAAGAGAATAACAAAATAACAAGATCAACACCCTGAGAGTAACATTCTTTCCTAACCACATAGGACTCTTCTGAATCCTGTGATTTATGGTGATTGTCCCCACAAAGATGATTTGAAAATTTGAATTTAAGCAACTAATGTTATTTCCAAAGTACTGCCTGTGATTGCTTTGGCTGGGGGTTTCAAACAGTGTCTGTACAGAAGTATGGACCAGCTCTTCTGTTTCTCACCTGTTACAACAGTTTCCTTTGTGGCGGGGGTGGGGGGATGGGGGGGTTGGGGGGTGGGGGGGGGAGTGGGGAGTGGGGAGTGGAGGGGGTGGGGGTGGGGGAGGCTGTAGGATCTCTTGTATCCTAGGCTGTCCTTGTACTTGGTAAGTAGCAAGGGCTGACTTCAAATTTCTATTCCTCCTATAATCATTTTTCCAGTGCTGGGATTAGAGGCATGTGCCACTGAGTTTGGCTTACCCCATTGGGCCTGGCTTACTCCACTGGGCCTGGCTTATACAGTGTGGAATTTGAGTAGAGGGCTTCATTCGGGCTTGCAAGCTTTCCCAAATGAGCTACACCCCATCCCTGTTCCCTTCCCCACAACTACTTCCTCTCCCACCTCGATGAAAATGAAAAACAGCCTGGTGTTGTGGTGGTGGTGGTGGCTAATCCTAGAACTCAGGAGGCAGAGGCAGGTGGATCTCTGAGCTCAAGGCCATTCTGATCTACAGAGTGAGTTTCAGGACAGCCAGGGCTACATCCTGTCTTGAGAGAAAGCAAGCAAGCAAGCAAGCAAGCAAGAAAGAGGAGAAATAAAGCCAGAGAGAAAGAGACAGAGAAAGAAAAGAAAGAAAATGTAAAACTGTACATCTACTGCATAACCATTTATGCATTATAATAGTTTTCTACTTTATATATAAAAAATATGGCGTTGTAGGATTGCCTCCACCCAAGGACCTGGCAGGGACAACCCCTATCTCTCCCACACCTGAGAATGTAGAATATAAAATAGAAAAAACAGTCTGCCTAGCCAAAGATAAAACAACAACCAGCCAGGCAATTACAGACTCTCTTATTATTTATCACTAAGTAGTGTGGCGGGCACAGCTGTAACAATGGGCTTTCTTGCTCTGCTATTCCCACTGTGTGTGGCTAATCAGTATTTGCAATTTACTCAATGGAACAGTGATGGCCCCATGGGCAAATGTGGTTTCTGGAAGCTTCTGCAGGAAAAAAAAATTGCTGAATCTGCTGAAATTGTCAAATTGAGAATTTCAGATAAACATATTTATTTATTGTATCATTATTGAAATAGACATGGCAAACTCAGGTCTTCCTTGCCTGAATTTGGCCCTTATATCTCCTTGCTTTAATATCTGGGTCAGATCTCGTAGTTCACTGACACCAAGTGATGGAGGAACCTCAAATGTGGGAGCCCAACAAAGGATTGATGTCTGTAAACCTTCCCGGGCTTGTGGTTTACTATTGTTAGTGTACAATGACCTGCTCACTAGTTAATGAACGGCATCCCAGGCGAGGAGCCCTGGAGCCCAGGCTGCTGAGCCCAGCTATATCTCAGCTGACCCACTATGATAAGATTGGGATTGGTTTTGAGCATCCATGCATACTTCAAAGAGGAGGCTGCCTGAGATTGGACCATCCTGCTGGCTATGTTGTGTGACTATTGCCACTTGAAAGCTAGGGAAGCTCTCTCTCCTCTACAATGGGGGTTTTTGTCACAAGGTAGCACTTCAAATCAACATGCGTTTCCCCACATACTTAAGGACAGAAAGCTGCCATTTAACTGTTACAGCTGGCTCTTGCCTGTGATTTCCTTAATTACAGTTTGCTCACATATACTAATGGCTTTTATTTACAATTCTTTTTAATAACTACACACTCAGGTAGAACTGGACAGTTTCTGAGGACTGGCAACTTTGTATATACCTAACGAGGCTTAGTTGGTGCACATTTAATGTCTGACCTTCATTGTAGGAGAAGCATCATCTTCCTTGAGTGTTAACATGCTTTGTTTATAGGACTCTGAATCAACCAAAACACACACACACACACACACACACACACACACACACACACACGTTCTCACATGTGGCTTCTCTGACTTACTGTAATTTATGACAGCTGCTTGTTGGGAATCATGTGGTTGACACTAGATATTTGCTAATTCTTTACCACAATTCCAGCTCTCCCTGAGCATTCCAAACCGGTTTGTCATTTTACAGAGATGTGGACACGTTGGCCTTCTGGAAGGCTGTTGTGCGAAAGTGATTGGCTAGTCTGCCTTGTCACCTGCTCCAGAGTGTCTGCTCACTGCACCCAAATTATGTTAATATTTGTTTGCCCATGAGGAAGGAATTGTGTGATAAGGAAACCCCAAATTTGGGGAGCCCCAGAAATCTGTAGGTCTCTTGCAAATGTCATCATTCTAGCAGAACTGAATTGGGGCTATAATTCTCCTATATGTCAGCCTTTGAACATATATCCTACACACAAAATTAATAAGATGTTTGAGAAAAATGGAAAGCAACTATTTTCTAGACATAATCCAGCCCATGACAATTTTTATCATGCTCTAAAGTCAATGGGGTAGGAAACTGATTTCTTCCTTAAGGCATTCACAGCTGCCATGTGTTCATAATCTCATCTCCACCAAAACCTACCCATAGCTCTCCTTCCCACCCTTTGTCTCCCACGGTCCTTCCCTTGGCCCCAGAGTGTGAGACACAGATGTCCCATTTGGAACCTTTCATGGACCAATTTAAGCATGCAGATCCAGCACCCGTTAAGTCATCAGCACTGAACACTCTACTGTGCTGAGACCACAGTCTGAACATCAAAAGCTGGTTTCTGTCTTGGTGTGGGTGGCTGGAGAGTGGCAGGTCCCAAAGGTCAGACACATGGGAGGCTTTCTTAAGATGCCAGTCTTGTTTTCTTCTCTTTTCAGAGGCAGGAGGTGGGATGGGGGAATCCCAGTTCCTTGTAAATGCCAGCTTCAATTTACCTTCTTTTGAGAATTCCCTCCATCCCACACTTCCACCTACTCTATATCCAAAAATATTAATGCCTGCAACAGAGGGTGAGTTCTGAGGCTGCTAAGTAAGAACTTCAGAAATGTCTGTCACTTTTCTGGATGTATTTATTTGGAAAGCAAGAGGCCAGTGCTTGTCTGCAGACAACACCAAAATGTGCCAATACCTAATTGGACCAAGGCGTTGACAAATATATGGGTAGAAACTTTTCAACTTACATGTTCAGCAGGTTTTTCCCCCTCCTTGTTTAGATTAAAGATGCTGGGGTTGGATATAGCTCAGCTGGTAGAGTACTTGCCTAGCTTACATGGATATCTGGCCTCCATCTCTGGCACCGTATAAACAGGGTATGGTAACACAAGCCTTCATCCCAGCACAGGGGAGGTGAAAGCAGGAGAATTAGAAGTTCAGGATCAGCTGGGCAGTGGTGGTCCACACCTTTAATCCCAGCACTTGGGAGGCAGAGGCAGGCAGATCCCTGTGAATTCGAGGCCAGCCTGGTCTACAGAGCAAATTTGAGGAAGGCTCCAAAACTACAGAGAAACCCTGTCTCAAAAAAAAAAAAAAAAAGTTCAGGATCATTCTATGCTGCATAGGAAATTCTAGGCCAACCTGGGATACACAAGAGCCCATCTAAAAAGGAGAAGAAAAGGAAAGGAGGTGCCAAGAGTGCATGGCAGCATGTGCGTGTTTGAGCTTCACAGTCTTTGTTTTTGACACATGAATGGGCTCTGTTAGCACTTTGTCTATTTCTGCATGGTCTGATGTGCACAGGAGCACATAGCTCATTAGCAGGTCATTTATCGTCACTCTTAATACTCTAAAAGAAACTGCATTGACTGAGCATCTGTGAGCATGCTGGGAACTGCACTGGTGTGCTAGTGACTAGGAGTCTCACCCACCGTGTGCACCCAGGAAGACAATCAATCCTTCAGCTCTCAGCTGCCACGCATGTCATGCTTGTGACTTGGCATTTGGGAACATTTTGTGATCTGATGTTCCAGAGCTTTCTGAAAGGCTCTGCTTGGGGACAGCATCACCAGGCCCAGTGACAGCATGCCACTCTGGTCTCTCTGTGATGCTGTTTCCAGGGCTCTGGAGAGCAGCTGCTTCAGCATCCCCTACCTCATGGTTCTCAGATGCTGTCTGTGTGTGGCATGACGTTACCGTGGATGTCCTCTGAGAGCTGAAAGATCACAGTGTGCACACTATCCTGCTTTTAGCACGTGGCTGATTGTTTGTGATGCTCACATACTGCATCCCTGTTGGATGAATGTTTTCTGGGTTAGCATGAGTGGCAATGGTAACACTATTGCATAGGCAGTGGTCTCCGGGGTATCGGAACCACTTACTTCATTAGTTAAAGTTCAGTAGATACTCAGTGAAGATCCAATGTTGCCAGCAGATGCCTTAACTTTGTGGGCAATAGTTAAGATCTGGAGACAGTTAGGGTGTGACAGTGGTTATGAAGAGAAAGCAAGGAGTGACACTGGAGATAAATGACAGCAGAGGCCAGGGAGACTGATGAACTTCTGTTTGCTTGGGGTATTGTCACCTCCAAACAAAGAATCATAGGATCTATTGTGGCAATAGCATTGAGACTCAGGAGTCCTGCACAGGTCAGGCCATGTGTGAGATTTCCTGCAAGTTTTCACTCTACAGTGTGAACTTGCTGAAATTTACATCTTCCTAGGTAACTGTTTCATCCCATTCAACCAAAGGATACAACGCAAATTACATGGAATAAGTACCACACAGACAAGTCGTTCACATTGTGAGACCCAAAAACAGACAGGTGTGTGTGTTCTAGTATCCCCCCCCCCCCAGTCTCTTTATGTGCCCTTTTGCATCCTCCACTTTGGAGCATCCTCTCTGGGTCTCTGTGTCATCAGACGATGGATAGAAGCAGCATCAGCATCTCAAGTCAGAGTTTCTGCACAGTTCTTCATGACATTTGGGGGTTCCTGGGTGCTGTTTGGGGTGGTTAGCCACTCTCTGGTAGAACAGACCTGCAGGAATCATGGTTTCTGTCCAACACAATTTTTTTTTCTTGCTTTACCTGTTTATCCAGTGCTGTGGGTGCTCTCTAGCGCCCCCATCCCCTTGTCACTGGCTTTTGTGCATTTCATACAGATTTTTAAATCTCAGAAGCTGTCACCTGCATATGGCTGCACAATGTGCCCAGTCTGACAGATTCCTGGTCAGAAGCCGCTCAGCTGCTGTTTGCAGATCTTGTGTCTTTTGGTTAAGCACGAAGGTGCTTTTAGACAACATGAAAATGAACACATCACAGTTATGAAGCAAGTGTGTGCATGTGGTGGTGGTGGTGGGGAATCTTGGCTTTCACCTTAGAACTAAAGCGACTGAGGGATGCTGGACTCACCCTCACCTGCCTTTTAAAAAAAATGTTCTTAACCTGATCAGGGTCTTGAAACAGGTGGTTCTAGCTTTCAGTTGGAGCTGACAGCCATTGATTTATGAGGTAATTAGCACTTGTTTCCTACCACTTCTTTGTAAATACAACTGCTTAGCAGTTATATTGTATCAACAGTCTCCAATATCTATGTGCTTACATGAAAGACATCTAGACAGCTGAATATGTGTATGTCTGTATGTGTCTATACAAATTATCTATGTTATGTATGTTTCTAAATTGTCATATTATCATATGTGTAAAACACACACACACACACACACACACACACACACACACAAACATGGAACGCAAATGCATGACAAACACTAACCAAGCATGGTAACTCAGGTTGGTAATGCCAGCACTTGCAAGCCTGAATGCAGGAGGGTCACTCACAAGTTCATAGTTGAAATCCAGGTCAGCCTAGGCTACAATATGAGACCCTATCTTAAGCTGCTGCCACCATAGTCACAGAACCACCATCAACACCCACGCATGCATTCATAAAAAATTTGAGTAACAACACCGACTTGTTAACACTAATCTCTCAGGTGAGATTTGCAGTGTGGAGGGCAAAGAAAACTCTAGGTTCTTCCATGTGCAATGTCCGCCATAGACATGCTATTTAAAAAGCAAGAACAAGCCAGTAGCCGAGAGCAGTGATCCTATGCCCTCTTCCTGATTTGTCTCCTTCCTTTCTCCCTCTCCTGGATAGAGTCCTCGTTTCTTTCTCACTGTTAACACCGTTTCTCTTGGAAATCTACAGTTGCCATTATTGACAGGCATTGGGATAAAGCCTGTCCATTTCTCCAATTCTTCAGAGAGAGCCTGCCCTCCTTCCAACAATGCCTTCTTGTTCGAAGCTCTTTGTGGGTGAGCATGTTAGACAGAGGAGCTGTTTTGTCACAGCAATCTGGAGTATTCACCCCTGACATTTTCATGAGTCACTGCAGATTCAAAGAATGTCTGATGGAGCATACCACAAAAGGGACCCAATGTTCAGAAGGAGAGTGTCAGGGATACTGTGCTGGTGGCTTTGGTTGGGATGGATGTGGTGTTTTCAAATTGTTTTTAAAAAAATAAAAAAACCCAACAAATAAATCTCAACGGTCAAATAAAACAAAATAATTACTATTCAGACCAACAGCTTGAACATCAAGAGCCAAAGCACATGGTCAAGTAGGAGAAATAAAACCCATATATGGTGATAGTTAACAAAGTCTGGGGGTGTCTTTATATTAGGAAGAATGGCAATTCAAAGGATGGAGCCAGGTTCTAACTTCTTGGGGCACGGAGTAGGGCCACATGTTTTGCAGTTCTTCTCTCTAGGATGCCTGCTGAGGTGGTTCAGTGAGTGAGTAAAGGCACTTGTCATGCAAACATGAGAACTGGAGTTCAAATACCCAGAATCCATATCAAAGTTGGACACACAGCGGGAACACTCATGCACATACATGCACACAACACAGGCAGTTTCACTCTACCCCAACAGGTTTTCTCTGTGACTGAGAAAGCTTGTGTAGTAATTTCCCGTAGTGCATTGCATCTTCCCACCAGTGCAGAGAATGTCCACATTTTTTTCTGAGACCTTAAATCATAGCTGTGGTCATTAATATTGAGGATCTCATTTGAAACTTTAAAGTGGTTTCTGATAGAGAAAAATGTTAAGCAATCTGTCTCTTTTCAGGATGAATATTGGCAAAGATAACAGAGTCGTCTTAGAGTTTTGGCTCAACAAGGAGCATGTAAATCTACTTTAATTTAGACAGCCAACCCCCTCTTTAATTTCCCATGTAAGAGTTGCTTGCTGGGTAGAGGTTTACATAAGGGGATTAATGTTAGACAAGATTAGTAGAGGGGAAATAAAGCATTTAAGTTATATTTTGATACTAAGTATCACATAACCTGGTTTATTAATTTCTGTAGTCACTGGCAGTTTTGTACACACACACACACACACACACACACACACACACACACACAATGAATTTTAGTCATTTTCATCCTCATTTCCCTCTTTCATCTCTCCTTCCTCTTCTAACAAAACCCTTCTCTCCAAGCCAACATTCTCCCACTTCTGTGTCTTTCTGGGACCCCCATCCCCACTTGCTAGCAGGAACATGGATGGGAGGTTTTCTGCTGGTTCATGGGTAACTATTCAATGGCTACACCACTGGAAAAAATCTCTCTCTCTCTCTCTCTCTCTCTCTCTCTCTCTCTCTCTCTCTCTCTCTCTCTCTCACACACACACACACACACACACACACACACCATTAATTACTGTTGTGTCCTTAATGAGTGGTGGCTCCCACCAGCTGGGGACCATGTGTTTAAATCCCGAACCTATGAAGAACATTTCACCTTCAAACCAAAACATCCACTTCTCATCCACCCCTCATTTATTTCCATTAGTTCTCTGATGATTTCATACAGTGACTGTTGGTCATAGTCACCCTCCACGTCTCAATTCTTTCTAAATCATCCTCTCTTCCCTTCCCCCACCCAACTTTGTACCTTCATCCCCTGCTGCCCCATCAAGGTCAGTATTTGCTGCTCAGATATTCTTGGATGAGTGGCTTTCCATTGGATTGTGATTAACTTACCAGGGGCTACATTCTTGGAGAAAACTATTTCTTCATTTCCCAGCACCTGATGGTTGCCAATAGCTTCTCTAGCTTCTCTTTGTTTTTGTTTTTTTTTTTGTTTTGTTTTGTTTTGTTTTTGTTGTTGTTGTTGCTGATGTTGGTTTATTTTTGTTTTTTTGTTTTTGTTTTTGCTTTTTAAACAGCCACAAACATATGGCCTTATTCAGCCAGCAGCTTTTATGGTCCCTTCCCCCATGTTCTATTTTCCCCATTCCAGGATGCCACCCAATGTGGTTTTCCTCCAGTTACCTAACAACCTGGTATATTTACATCCCAACGTACTTCCTTGGAGACAGGGTTTTATTTAGCCCAGAAGATTGTTCTTTTCTGAAACGAGTGACCTATTAGGTTTTACCACCAAGAAGAGGCTGGGAAGAAAAGGACTCTGGTTCTCTGGTGAACACAAGCCCTCCACAGCTACCTTCCAAAACAGTCCAAAGAATGTTTGCCACATGTACCCTTTGACTGGACTAGGGGATGGACATAGGTGTGGTGTAATTGTTTGTGAAAGTCCACCATTCATTAAGTATCTAGTTTCTTTAGTAGAATCTCTTTTAAGATGAGTGGTGGCATACGCCTTTGATCCCAGTACTCTGGAGGCTGAGGCAAGCAAATCTCTTTGAGTTCGAGGCCAACCTGGTCTATAGAGCAAGTGCCAGGACAGGCTCCAAAGCAATACAGAGAAACCCTGCCTCAAAAAAAAATCTCTTTTAGGTGCTGGGAAAATGGCTCAGAGGTTGAAATGCTGGCTACACATGTGAAGACTGGAGCTTTGTTTCCCAGTGCCCATGAAATTGCCACATAGATGTGCAGGCATCTATGTGTAACCCCAACATTTAGGTGGAGACGGAGGGTCCCAGAAGCAAGCTGGCTAGCTAGAGTAGCCAAATTATCAAGCTCTGGATTCAGTGAGAGATTTCTCTGCCCATAAATAAGAGAACAGTCAAGAAAGACACCCTACATGAACTTCTGTCTTCTCCTGAGATGCACACACATGTATACCTACACACACGCATGCACCCATTTAACACACACAAGAGATGAAGAATCTTATTTAGTCATGTAACTTTTGAAATGATGACACATATGGAATGCATATATGACCACATCCTTCTATTTTATCAACAGAAAAAGACATGTTGCAGGCATAGTCCCTTGGTGCATAAAGGCTGTGGTCACTACTTATGTTCACACTAGAAAACATTGCAAAAAAAAAAAAATGAAATGTGCAGAAAAGCATGAGTATTGTTGCAATGGAATTTAAACTACTCCTACCTAATTCCCTTGGTGGCTTGCACTTTCACTCTTAACATAGGTTGCAAATAATTGAGAGCCAAATACATTTTACTTTCCATGGGGATTCAGTTACCCACGCCCACCTTCCTCATACAAGAGGCTATAGGACATTTTGTTTCAGCCTTCCAAATTGCTATGTTTTGTCCTCATCATTACTATAATGATCATCAGTTCTTGGAGACAGAGTAGCCATATGTATACCCATCCATGTAAGAATCATCACCCTGATATTTGCCAGGTTTTTTCTTGGGTCACATCATCACAAGCAAGCCTTAGGAGGGTTGTGAAACTGGTCTCCAGTTTTCATTAGGCAGATGAGAAGAATTCAGGCAGCAGTTGGGACCAGGGCTCAGTTAGCACAGGCAAGGACTTTCGAGCCTTGTGTTACAGCGGACATGGTAGCTCAGGGTTTAGGTGCAAATAGCTCAAAGCCAGGCACAGCCTAAGCCAGGGTCAAAGGTTAAAGGGAAAACCAAGTGTCAGAGATTTGAACAAGCAGCAGTTGTGGTACACAGGGCAGAAGTTGACATGTTTTTTGAATTTAGCACAGGGAATAGACCATAAGAGGCCAGTGACCCACACAGAAATCTGGTCCCAAAACACGTACTGCTCACATACAATGTCTGGGGAAGGGGCCTTAGCAGTCCTTTTGTGTCTAAGCCATTATGAGGCCCTGTGTCAGCAGGAAACAGCCTCAGTTATGGGCTTTTCAACCGAGCATAAAATTGAAAACACCTGGTAAGACGAGGGAGCTGGAGGAGCGAGGCACACGGCGGCTCCTGATAACCAGATAGGGACAATGGCCTTCAGCTGGGCTCAGCTGCGTGCACGGCATCGGTTTCAGCCATGTGGTTTATTTCAGAAAACTACACACACTCCCCAAGTCCCCACGGAGCTGACATTTTCTTGCACAGTGATTAATCAGGTTCTGTTCGAAGTGGATAAAGGGAGAGAGAGAGAGACAGAGAGAGAGACAGAGAGAGAGAGGGAGAGAGAGAGAAGGAGGGAGGGAGGGAGGGAGAGACAGAGACAGAGAGACAGAGAGAGAGAGAGGAAGGGAGGGAGGGAGGGAGACAGAGAGAGAGACAGAGAGAGACAGAGAGAGAGACAGAGAGACAGAGAGAGACAGAGAGACAGAGAGAGACAGACAGAGAGAGACAGAGAGAGAGAGAGAGAGAGAGAGAGAGAGAGAGAGAGAGAGAGAGAGAGAGAGAGAGAGAGAACATTTTTGGTCAAGAAATGGTTAGGTTATAAAATGACACCAAGGTGACTTGTCTCCCAGCCCCCATCCATTCCCTGCTCCCATCTCTACCCCCATGCCATGAGCACATCATTCCTGAGGTGCTGCTGTGCCCATTTGGAACGAGCATAGAACAATACCAGCTGTCACTGTCCACCACAAAGCCTGGGAGTTTGGGAAGGATTTAGGAAAAGTGGAGTTTTTTTTTTTTTTTTTTAGTAATTGAACCTTGAGATACAACTATCTTTAGGTTCAAGTAACCCCCCCCCCATTCACAGCTTTAATCCATCAGAAGACAAAAGAAAAATCGATTCCAGGTTTGGCCTCCCTTGACTCAGAAGAAGCCACAAATATAAAGGGTTAAAGTGGTTTAGGTGTTTTATTCCACACTTTCAGTTATCTGACCACACAGCCACATCTGGATAGCTCTGATCTTACCTGTGGGGTCGTGTGGCTCACACATCACGATTACAGGCAAACGTTAACCAAGCGTGTCATGAACTTGCTATTTCTGTAATCAGATACTGACCTCAGATACCGACCTTGGCTTGACTGTGCTCAGCTAACATAGAGCCACTTTTCTTTTCAAAACAAATTCTTTTTTTTTATAGAAAATCTTGACTGCTGAAATCTAGTGCCTATAATCCAGTGTTAAGCCAGCCTGGGAATCAGATTTTGGAAAATAAATCAAGTTAGTAGACACTGCAAAATAAGGAAATGATTGTCGCTGTGGGGCGAAGCACAAATCCAGAGAATTCAGAAAGTATCACTTGAGTAACTGGCCCAGTCATGTCATGAACCTGTTTGCATTTGACTTTCGCCAAGGGGTCCTCACATTCCTTCTTCAGAAAGACAGGGAGGCATTAAATCAATATGATCTGAATGACAGCTGGCAGGAACAGCGTAATAAATGCTCTGGGGAGTCTTAAGCAAAAACAAAATCCAGAAAAGCTATGCCTGCCTGCCTGCCTGCCTTTCTTCCCCCCTTCCTTCCTTTTAGCAGAGTTCATGACCTGGATGGAAGGGAAATAAGTAAACACAAAAAGGTGCAAAGGAAGAGAATCTGAATGGTGGTGGACCAGCAGGGGATTGTGAGTGAACTGATTAGGTTGCTTTGAAGACATCTGGACTGAGAAAGCTTCCTCGTCATTTGACGCTTTTGAAATGACTCAATTTCATTCGTGCTCGTGGTTTGCAATGGATTATAATCTCTGATGTCATCCACACTGCCACATGTTATATTGACCTTTAGGACATTGTGCAGAAGTATAATAAAATTAAACAGCAGTACACAAGCTCTCTGAGGGGAAAGAGAGCCAGCCTTTTGTTAACGTCTATGATTTCTTTCTTTTGTTGAGCATCTTGATGAGCAGAGATGGGTTTCATTGTGGCATTTTTTTTGTACATATGTCATTATACTTTGTTGTCCTTATCTTTCTCTTAGTCCCCATTCCTACCTCACTGCCTTCCCCAGGACGCACTCCCCGCATTGCCTGTTGCTGACTCCCAGTGTCTAAAGCTGTGTATACAGTGGTAGGTGGTAACCAGATACTTGCTGACCTCGTTGTAACTGGAAATGCAGGATAAAGGCTCAGGGCTCTTGCTCCTTTTCCTGTCTCTTAGGTCTTCTCCGAGAACACAGCCATGGGGATTCAGAGACCATGGCTACCTTTCTATTGGTGAGACGTCTGCAGTCCTGTCACTGATAATCATTTCTCTATCCTCCCAGCATCCTTTGCTTTTTAGTGTGTCCAGGCTCTCACTGGCCGGCAGATGCCTACAGTACTGGATTTTCCTGACCATGACCTGTTCTTTTAGCACCTGCCTATCACCTTCAAAACACTCCACAAAAATTCTCTAAACCACAGGGCTCATCTTTTTTTCTTTTCTTTTCCTCCCCTCCCCCAAATGCTGCAAGGCAAGCAAGCAACTTTGCTAGGACTTGTCACTTTTTTAGGGTCTCCCCAGAGCCTTGGTTCTGGTCAAGAGCATCTCTCATCTGCTAAGAGACTGAACTTTATCTACTGTTTTGATTTTGTGGTCCCAAAGACTTGCTCTTACCTAGTTACCCATCGGCTGTAGGTGAGGGTGAGGGGGTCCCCAACAAGAAGTCTGGGTCTATTCCCAGCACATTCATCTACCCAGTGTGCCAGTACGTGTTCTCTCTCTCTCTCTCTCTCTCTCTCTCTCTCTCTCTCTCTCTCTCTCTCTCTCTCTCTCTCTCTCTCTCTCTCCATCCCACCTCTTAGCTAATGTTATCTTACATTGAACTCAGTATTTCAGTTGACAAAGGGCTTTGGAATGTAAAGTTCTGTAAGGTGCAGGCCTGCAATAATCTTAGGAGGTAAGTTCTGTCTTCATTCAGTAGATGAGAAGACTGTAGAAATGGCTCAGATGGCATGCCCGTGGTCACCTGCAGTAGTTACTGGGAGGCATTCTGTGGCCTGTGTGGCATGTGTGTCTAAAATTGTTTCCTAATCTCTGTGATCACCCAGGTCTCTCCTCTCCATAGACCCTCTCAGCCCTCTACCCTGTAGGGGAAGTTCTCCCCCCTAGGCCCCTGCAGCCCCAGCTGAACCTGCAGGTTTGGAATGTCATGTAGTGGGGTGGAAAGCAGTGGTGAGAAGGCTGATCCCAACAGGAGCCTTGTTGTCTGAGCTACAGGGACGCCTGGGCACACCATTCACAGTAACAACTGAAGTAGGACATGCCAGGTAGAACCAGGCTGCAGAGCCAGCCTGTGGCTTTCCTCTGCTCCTTGGCTCTGCCCTCCTAGAGGGACAGACAGGGAAGGTGGTGACATTATGCAGAACACAGCGCTTCTGACACCTGCTTCCCACTCTTAGGAAAATGAGTGAGGAGTGGGCTTTTCTTCTGCTTGGTACCCTCTCCACTTAGGACTGCTTTTCAAACTCACGTGTGGTGAACTAACAGAGCCCAGAGCCAGGCTTGGTGTCCTCATTGCCATGGCACTCAGTCCTCAGACCACTGTGTGAGGGAGGTGACGAGCCAGTCATCTCTTACTCCGGCCTGGGTCCTTCCTTCCTCCAGGCTTCTCTCTCTCTCTCTTGGTTTCCCCTCTCTTTCCATCTCCCCTCTCTCTATCCCTCCCTATGGCTCTTCCCTCCTGGGCCCACCCTTACTTACTACATCCCTGACTCTCACCATCTCTCTCATTGTCTCCCCCTCCTTTCTGCTGGTGAGAACCAAACCCAGGCCGTACTTCCTCTGTCACTTTAGGTGAGTGTCCTTCATTGTCTCTGCCACAGCTCTTCATCCATGGCATCATCACTCCTGTCATTATAAACCCTGTCCCCAGCACTGACCACGGTTCAGACATCTACTTTCTCATTTCCTTGAGGTAATCCAGCAACCTCCAGCTGTGAGTCAGAGGACACTTGGTCTGTACCAGTTGGGGGACCTGGTTTTTACTGTGTCTCGACACCTCAATACTGTGTGTTTGCCTGTTGCTCTGTTTCTAGCCTTCTCCATTCAGCTGCTTTGACCTCCGACCAGAAGCCAAGCAGTGTTGAGGAAGGAGCTGTGTCTCATGTCCCTATGCTGTAGTCGTGGGTCCCATGGCCATTTCTTTGTGGTTAAACTTGGAATTGACAGGTGATTGTCAAGGACTTCCTGGGGTAAGCCTCAAGTAATCCTGGGCACCAAGACACAAGTACTTATGATAATGACATCAAAGCCTCTGATCACCATTAGCTGCTATATTGGCTTCACCTGACAGCTGTATTTAGAAAAATGACTTCTCTGGTGGGTCAAAGGCCCCATATGATCAGCCCCTTGCTTCCGGAAGGGTCTTTTTCTGTCAAGTCTTGCCTTTGCCCAGGGATGTTTGCTGAAAGCCAGGCCAGGCCTCCTGGCTGAGTGTGTGGGGCTGGATCTGGCAGGCTGTCTCTGGCCACCGTCCCTGAAGGACTCTTTAATTCTAAAGTAATAAGGCTGGGCAGTGCTTGCTAAGTTGATTTGACATTTTCTGTCCTGGCTTGGCCTGTGATGTCACCTGCTTTCCGGAAACATCCTATCCACAGTACCCCAAAGTATCTAACATAATTTATTACCTATTATAGGCTCCTGGTCAGAACTTTGCTAATGAGTGAATTACATAGCTGTAGCTTCCTTATTAGCCCCAAGCAGCTTTAGGCCCAACGCAGGGAGTATGTCTAATGGAAAAGTACTTTTGACTCTTTAAAACATTTAGCAGTCATTATTTCAGAGACTAATGTGGTTTAATAAGGATCGGGAAAAACAGATAGGCTGAATAGATGTTTATTTAGGGAAAAATAACTTACAACAGAGACAGATGAACACCAGCAGGTTCCTGGTCCCAAGGATGCCTCCAGATGCTCTCTGTCCCCCTCCTGAGAGAGTGCTCCAGGTCCCCTTCCCCAGACCTAGTCCCCCCAGGTCACATCTGCACTGTCCCCACCCCCAATGGGTGTGGTCAGTGCCACAGATGCAGACAAAGTAAATATCTCACTACAATTCCCCTTTTAGTCTAAAGAAAAGATTTAGTATTAATACAAAACTATATACAAAACAGTGAATAACAAGTGTCCTCCAAGAAAAGGAAAATTGAGAAAATACAAACTTAAGACCTACATATCTAGTCCTAGGGTGAAGGCATAATGGAGTTTATAATAGAGTTGTCCTAAGCTTAAAAGCTTAAGTCTAGTACCTAATATATCTAACTAGGAAGAGAGAATAATAGTTGTGATAGTTTAATCTTCAACCTCATCAAAGACCTGAGGAGGAAGATAAAAATACTAGGGTAGGCAGGAAGTGTGTATGGGCAGTGAGGACAGAAACAGCAGACTACCTGAACTGTCACTTAAAGTCTCACAGTAATGTTGGTATAGCCAGTTTGGCTAAGGCCAAGAGTACCTGACAGACCAAAACAAAAGCAGGGAGGTAAAAAGGCTGTCTTACCCTGACTTGGCAAGGTTCAGCAGTCTTCTGTGTTTGTCTCCTGCAAGCACATAGGACCACACATCCAAATCAGTGGTCGAGGTGGGGGCAGTTCTTTGCCCAAGAGGCCATTAGCCAAAGCAAGGATGGACTCCAGAAGGAGTGACATCAGTGTCCAACATATTTTTGGGAAAATGCATGGTGTTGTCAGGAGCAATAGTGTCTCATGTCAATGGAGTACTAATATTAAAACATTTAAATGCCATGTTCTGCAGGTCTATGAAGTGTTTGAAGATTAAGTACTTATGTCTGTCTAATCTCATAGGTATAAGAAACATGGGTGAAGATAATCTGTAATACTCAGGAACCTAGCTATACAACTGATTGAAACTTCCCTGAGTAAAGCAGTCCTAGCTGCCCGGCCAGGTCTTTGAGAAGTGTGGCCACATATGATCTCTGTATTCCCCACACCAGCTCAGCCTCTGTGTGGTATCTTTCATTCCCTGAGTAATACTGAACAGAATCTATGGGCCATCTCATTTTGAGATATATTCTAGGCTGACCTTGTATTCACTATGCAAATGAGGATCTCCTGGACTTCCCCTCCCTCCTCATCCCTAGCACCCTAAGTGTGGATGTCACCAGCAAGCCTGGTGTAGGCAGTGCCAGGGTTGACCCCAGGGCTCCATCATGCTAGGCATGCACTGTGCCACCAAAACTTACTAGAAATAAATAGAAAAGTAGCCACTACTCCTGACTATTCCTGATATAGACAGGAAGACGGGTTTGGGTTTGGATGGAAAAACGGATACTTGGCACTTCTTGAAACAAAGTCAGATTCCCCTGCAAGATTTCACTGTTTTCTTGGTGATTAAGACAGAGACATTGTTTCACAGTTAAAATTGCTTCTGGCTAGAATGTTCTTCAGTGAAGGTGTTCAGTGGAAAAGAAGTGTGAATCATATAGATTAGGACAGATGAGGCCAGAGACATGGCTCAGAGGTTAAGAGCACAGGCTGGTCTTCCAGAGTACCCAGGTTCAGTTCCCAGCATGCACATGGCTGCTCACATCTGTCTGTAACTCCAGTCCCAGGGGATCCTGTGCCCTCTTCTGGCTTTGTGAACACTACACACATGTTGCACAGCACAGACATATGTGGAGGCCAACATTTGTACATGTCAAAAAATTGTTAAAAAATAAATTTGAAAAAAAAATGTTCCTTCTCACTCTTTCTATTTTATTTTTTGGGGTAAATTCTTTGGATCTCATTGGTAGTTGTCCATTATTACTTTGTTTATTTGTTTATTTTATATGTATATGATTTTGCCTTCCGGTATATCTGTGTACAGTGTATGTGCCTGATGCCCATGGACTTACAAGTAGGTGTGAGCTGTCCTGTATGTGCTGGGAATCAAACTCAGGTCCTCTGGAAGAGCAGCCAGATCTCTAACTAGCTGAGCATCTTCCAGCACACCAACTGTTCAAATCTTAAGGCTGAGTGTCCATTAGCATATTCATAATTCAAATTACTACACAAAGCTCTGATTCTGAAGCCCCATAACTATTAACCAGAGTTAGTAATGAAGGAACATGCTATTCTCTCAAGGATGAGGTTAAGGGTAACAGAAATCTTTGAAAGCATATCTATCCTCCCATTAAATTAAGAGACTATGAATGCTAAAAGCCAAGCAATTATTGATAGCATCCTAGGTAGCAGCAAAGTCTGCTTCCTTGAATAATTGATTAGGGGGAAGAATGTCCTTCTGTAGGGGGTGATCTCTCTCCCTCTTTCTCAGTGTGAAAATTGCCCCTGGCATATACACTGTACCACTCTAGCGCTTGGTGGTAACTTTAACATTTGAAAACAGTAGGGTTTTCTTCACTAATTGGATGAATGTCTCATCTTGGAATTGTTTATTCTTGAGTACAAAAAGAAAATAAACCATTCCAAAAAATATTGTCATGGGTTGATGCAGGAGAAAAAATAGCCCAAGACAGATATCTTCATCTCCCTTCTCTTCTCCTCTCCTCCCTTCTTTGCCCTCTGCCCCTCAACTCTTTCTTTCTTCCTTCCTCCCTCCCTTCCTTCCTTTTTTCTTTCTTTCTTCTTTCTTTCTTTTTTCTTCCTTCCTTCCTTCCCTCTTTTCTTTTTCCTTCCTTCCTTTCCTTCCTTCCTTCCTTCCTTCCTTTCTTCCTTCCTTCCTTCCTTCCTTCCTTCCTTTCTTCCGTTCTGCCTTTGATGTGGTCCTTTGAGGCCTGAGATCTTTAAACCTCCCAGTTTCCTTTTCTGTCATGGGCGTGTGGATCTGTCTAGAAAGGAGAGCAGTCTGTGTACTGCCCAATGAAAAAAGTGTCTGCTCATGACAAAGAACCCATCCATTGTATCCTGCTGGCAGTTGAATTGGTTGAAGGCAGGTTGCCAAGCAGGAAGAACCTTGGTACTGGTCAGGGGAGAAAGGTGGCATTTATCACCTTAGTATTTTACGGGGAGTCTTGCCACTGAGTGAATATGTGTGCTGAGACCGGTGGCCATGCACAATTTTCTGCAAATGTTTTGGAAACAGTATTCAGAGACATGAACTGTTTGCATATAATAACACCTGCCTTAAAACACTCTCAAATATACAGTAAGAATTTATCTCCAGCTGCTAACAGCTTTTGCTGTGCTATTTTGGAATGGACTTTCTGGATAGGAAACAACATCAAGAGAAGCCAGTTACTTGGGAAAGAATATGTACTGGATCGTTTTATGACAACTTGACACAAGCTAAAATCATCTGGGAGGAGGGAACCTTCTTTAAGAAAATGCCTCTATAAAACTGGGCTGTAGGCAAGCCTGTAGAACATGTTCTTAATTAGTGATGGATGTGGGAGGACCCAGCCCATTGTGGGCAGTGCCATCCCTGGGCTGGTGGTCCTGGGTTCTATCAGAAGGCAGACTGAGCAAGCCTTAAGGAGCAAGCCAGTAAGCAGTACCTGTTAGTATTTAGGCATCTGTACTGGCCTGCCCTTAGGGTTCTGACAGGATACACCCTCAGCTGCAGCCACTAAGAGCAACACCTGTGCACATTCACCATGTTCCCTTTTAAATTGGCCATGCCTGCCATCTCTCTCTCTTTCTTTTTCTCTTTCTGTCTCTGTCTCTCCCCCTTTCCCTCTCTCCTACTGCTCTTGTCCCTGGAAAGGCTTGTCTCCTCTTTCCCCTTTCCCCCTTTTATGATTCCTTTCCCTAATGAAAAACCCCTCTGCTTGAACCCTGTCCATGTCTTCTTTCTCTCTCGTGCCACGTTTTTGTTTGTTTGTTTTTGTTTTTTGTTTTTTTTTTTTTTTAATTACAACAGTACCCATCCATGGCCTCTGCATCAGCTCTTGCCCTCAAGAGCCTGCCCTTTTTGAGTCACTGCTCTCAGTGCTTTTGGCTGTGATGTCCTATATGGAGCTGTGAGTGAAATAAACCCCTTTCTCCCCAACCTGCTTTTGGTCATGGTGTTCCATCACAGCAACGGTAATCCTAATTAAGGATATTAAATAGGGAGTCCCAACAAGCAGATGGGCCTCATGCATGGTTTCTCCCCCTTTAAATGAGAGCTTCTTACCTCGAAGCACATCTCCTCAGAGAGCAGAGGTGCCTTGTCATTCAGTCAGGAGAAGGCTGCCCGAGAATGTCTTGACTTGGAGGCCTGGCCCAGAGTCTCAACAAACTGCCTCAGAAAAGTCAGCTCTCTTATGGTGCACGGCCATCCATCCATCCTGGTTTGGGAAATGGAGATCATACTAACCCTTAAAAAACATCTTTCCTTAAGTGAGCTCAAGTGCTTCCTGTTGTACTTAATACTACATGGGACAAGTAGCCTATTAAGTTACTTTAGTCATATATGATGGACCCCAACTGTGAGACCAGGAAAACCACCAAGACATGTGCCAGAAACATCCAAAGAGTGTTTAGCCCTTCAGAGTTTGGGAAATGGCTATGTATATGTGAGAGAGACTTGACTGGTCGTAATGACATATGAAATCCCCACCCAATTACTGCCAGCACTCCTTTAGGGGAGGCTGTGACTTTGGAAAATAACGAGCTATTTGTTGCAAGAGACGTGACTGGTCCCACCTAGTAACATGGTTTGAACCAGTGTGTTCCTGTAAGGGGCTGATGCTGAAGTGTTTACAAGTACTTGTTGCTCCAGAAAGGATCCTGTTCTGGTCCCAGCAGTCACTGAGCCAAAACAGACAGATGCCCTCTTCTGGCCTCCTATGCACCTGCATGCACACGACGCACACACATACCCCAGTTGCACACACGTACACATGAAATAAATAAATCTTAAAGTTCTCATGGAGTAATGTTCCTGTTGTGAGGTTGGCATGGGGTATGAAGGTAGCCCCCAAACAGAGTTCAACAAGTGAGCTTAAAGATGGCTGCTGAGAAAACTGATCACCCCATTTCCACATGGGGATGGCAGAATGCTGTGGGGTGTAACAGGCTTTGTTGTGTCATCTTATCGACTTATATATAATCTTATATAGAAAATATTAACTCTGAGGGATTCACGAAGAAACTTTTATAATAGCTGAGTTTCCAGGATTAGGGTAAGAACGGATCATCTGATTCTTGCAAATAGTGACCCATAAAACCAATCCATTTGTATTAATTACTCACTGATAGTAGTTTCTTCTGAGAGATGATGTCCTCTATCCTATATAAAGCGCTGTACAACAAGGATATTGCCTGGTTTAATATTAAACCAATATTTTTATTGGTTTAATATTTTTCTGAAATATTCAATTATCAACTCTTCCTTGGACTTTGGATAAAATGTCAAAAAGAATGTATTACCTCTTGAATTTGAAATCTGAATTGGTAATGATTTGGGGAAATTTCATATTTTCATTCCAGTGTTACCACCTGTGTTCATGTAGCTCTGAGTAACTTTTTTCTCGTTTAGAGAAAATGAGGTTAACCCCAGCTTATACCTTAGAGTTGCTTCAAATACTCCATGAACGTATGCATGTAAAGCTTTGGCACTTGGCGCATGAGAAGAACTCAGACACTGGCTGCCAGGGTTTAAGATGCACAAGTAGGTGTGCATACAGTGATGGCTAGTCTGCATCTTTCTTTTGTGTGTCCCCACCATGCCACGCTTCAGGTCAAGGACAGTGTCCCTGCTGAACCCTTCCTTTGAGGATGCAAGTCTGAACTGAACAGAGGAAAGCCCTTCGGGGTGGCAAACGAGGATGGTGTTTTCTTCTATTTATGGCGCTTCTCCCTGTCAGTTGCCTAGGAGATCATTGGCAAAATTCCAGCAACCACTGGCACCATTTCATCCTATGAAGAAAGGGCTGCGGCTTCTCCAGTGGCAATCACTAAACACTGCTCAGGGAACGTCTTCATAGGTTTCCCTCTCCTTCCCTTTCCCTTGATGCATCTGCGCACCAATAAACTGGAGACAATTGCATATCACAAACTCACCATTAACTCCCCCACTTTTGTCCTCAGTTAACCCATTCCTGTCAAAGCAACCAAAGGGCATTTCTGTCAACAGAGTCCGCACACAATTCCGTTTGTCTTTTGACCTCATGATATATTTTAAGTCAAAGCTCATTTGTAGAGAGCAGTGAGGAGATAATTTTGCTTTCATGATTACAGAACTTAAAACCTTCGTTGTTTTTCTTTTACAGGTAAGTGAACCCAACATTGAACAGTACTTGATCTCTTCCTGTCCAGCCCTTGCTCATGTGGCCATGGTGTGGACTAAGGCTCACCAAGGTGGTTGAGTAAGTCTTGGCTTTGCAGGTGTTATGGTGCTATTAGTGTGTGTGTGCATGCTCGGAGAGATGGTGAGTGTTTGTTTTCTATTTCTCTATATTGGAGCCATCCAGCTGGTGGCTCTTTTGGTTTGGTTTAATGAGTGTCTCTAGGTGGCATAGCAGGATGGATGAGTGGTGAGATTTGTTGTGGAGGACATGTTGCATCAAAAGTTGGAATTTTTTGGCTGGTCAGTGGTTTAGAGGCATCTGTGTTGCAGAATGTTACATGTTGCTTCTGACCAGTTTGGAAGAGAACATGGTGTCATCATGCAGGGATGGCATCTTCTCAGCTTAGAGAGGCCATGATTGTGCCGCAAGAAAATGGAGTAAGGCTTATGTCCAAATATTACCCTTCTATTTAGAAGGAAATCTAAAGGCACCTGTTCAAAGGGAATATGAGGTCCTATTGAGTTAACTGTTGACATACAGAGCCATTATCAATGACCTTAAAAATTAAGTGGTTTAAAAATATGACACAAGCTTGACAGTTCAAGTCCTTATTTCCACTGTTGGGAGTTGCCTACAATAAACAACAAGAACAACAACAAAAAATACCCAGAAACAACAACAAGACATTTGGAGTCCAGCCCATTGATTTACTGTTTAAGTTTAGAATCATTCACTCTGAATAATTGACATTGAGAAGGCAAATTTAAGTTCTTGGTAGAACTTGTTTGCATGTATGGGTGGAAAACATATGGCATATAAATATTGATTGAAATCTGTATTTCCAGATGGTCATAAATAAAAAGAACCCATACATGTTGATTGCTTGTCCCTTAGGGCTTCACCTCTAAGTGATGGTGTAGATACTATCATGATCATTAGGAACTTAGTGACCATATTTTTAGAGAAACTCATGGTTCAGTATTCCAGGGGATGACCTATCTCAAAGGGATTCTTTTTCCTTTGGAGAGAATGTGTCCAAATGACCTGATTCTTTGAACTCTTAATTGCCAGGCTGTTATCTCGGAGCTAGCTATTGTAATAGAAAATGAATACCACTCCAATGCTCTTTAATCTTTCACCTTCTTCATTCCTAAACTCTAGATACAAGTTGGAATAAATACTTTCATTTACCAGTAGCTATTATTTTCAAGTATTTTACATTTTCAGAATTGGAGGTGCTATCAATAAAAAGTTAAAACCCCTTCCCATTAATTATCTACAGTGAGACATTTTCTGCTTAAGGAAATAGTCTTTGAAAACCTTGGACATAGACATCCAAACGGGGATTGGTAGGATTAAGTGTGAAGCCAGGCCCATGAAGCCTTCAGTTCTCACTACTCTAAACGCCTGAATTTTGTTTTTTTGTGTTACTGATTTATTTGTTGGAGACACAAATCTGAATACAGTGCTTTGATCCAATAAGTATCATTGTATCATTTGCTACTGCCATGGCTTTTACTTGGATTCTCTTGGCCACATATATTTAATTCTGATTAGAAGCTAAGTTGTGTTTTAGCATTGCCATACAGATATCCATAGTTTTTTTTATCTGAGAGGAAAGATCAAGGGTTCTAGAACCTTCTGAAGAAATGTTAAAGATGACTTAGAATATTTTCTGCTTGGACTATGTGGTTCCCAGTCTTCATTTTAAGTCCTAAACGTTTTGGAAGACTGTGTGGCTATATCTCTGTCTGGTAGATTCTCAGAGCGCGTTGGGTCGGGGCGGACGGGAGAGGGGGTGGGGTGGTGGTGGTTTTTGCAGAGCTTCCCTGGAGTCCCTTGAGTGTGTTTTCACAGTGTGCCATCTGTGCTATTGCTGTTTTTAAAGATTTATTTATTTTTATGTTGTGTGTGTTCGCGCGCACATCTGCACAACTTGTGTGCTGGTACCATGGAGACCACGAGAGGGCCTTGGATGTCCCGGTGGAGCTGGAGTTACAGGCGGTTATGAGCAACCCAATATGGATTCTGAGAACTGAATTACAGCTCTCTGAAGAGCAACAAATGCTTTCTCTGCAGCCCCTTATCTGTGATGATCTTTAAAGGGGGCTGATGGTAACTGCTCAGCCATCGCCTGCTTGTAGTAACTGAACTCTTCCAGTAGCCTTTGCAAGTGTGACAGTATCTCCTTTATCATTTAAGTAATGCTACTAGATGGCAAGGAAAACTGAATCTACTCCTGTCCCTCGGCAGTGAGCATTGTCATCGGTTTTATTGTTTACATTGGCAAAAGTGAAAACCTCTCAGCCCCTCTGCTCTGCTGTGCTCCTCTGAGGGAGTGGATTATTGCTGTTTCTGTGAACAATGGCTTCATTGAGTGAAGAAACCCAATCTAGGAGGCAGTAGAAACAGTTATTTGGGGGACTTGCTCCACCATCAATGATGTGGCTTGTTTGTGATCACAACACATGCACATAGGTCTTTACAAGTCAGCATCACAGAGTGAGCATTTTCTAAAATGGTAGTTTCTGGAAATCCAGGAGTCCTAAGGGGAGGTGGAAGTTAGGAGATGAAATGAGCAGGAAGAAAGGAGTTTGGGGGCATCCACTGCTCTGTGGATCCAACCTCTCCCTATAACAGTTGCCATCATGAGACCATGGCTACATTGCCTTTCAGACAGCTTCAAAAACATCAGTTAATATAAACCGTGAATTTATGACTGACTAATAGACCTACTTCCTTGACATAGACCTCTTATAACATTCTAAGATGTAATGTTTAATTTGAGTAAAAATTGGACATCAAGAATAAATGTATTAAAATTTTAGTCATTCATGATAAGTAAAAATAAGAGATTTAAATATATATATATATATATATATATATATATATATATATATATAAAGTTGTAGGGAGATAAAATGAAAATTTTCAGTCCAATTTAATGCCAATTCTTTCAAATTCTTGGTTTCATGTGTCTTACAAATTTTTAAAAGAATCATACATTTTGTGATCATTTAAACCACTATGTACAATAGCTTTGTATATTCAGAATTCAAGAGTTTCTCTCTACCTTTATTATACCACAAATATAGAGAGGTAATCCCATCACCTGTGATTGGGCAATAATGAACATTTGTCCATAATTGCTATTTTTGGGAGGGGAATAACTGAAGTATTTCTAAGTAAATGTCAGTTGTAATGGTATTCATTTGTATAGGCTTTGCTGTATGTATCTGGAAAGGGATGTGTTCTTACATAACTCAGTAATTTGGTTATTATTTTGTTTAGAAATTATGCCTTTATCTCTGACTTAAGCAAAGAAGTATCTCACATAGAGCCAGTTTTCAAATTTGTTTATGTTTGTAGTTAGTATATAAATCGGTGTATTTCATTATGACATGCTCACACTTGTATTTCATTGTACTATGGTCACATTTCTCTATTACCATCCTATTATCCCTCCTCCTCTCTTATTGTTCCCTTCTTCCATCTAAGTAGCCTGTCTCTACTGTTGCAGCACACATATGTATGTGCACTCATTTATGACAAGTATTCTAGACTGTCACCTAACCAAGTTGGTAATTAGCACCAGGACTTGGGTGGATGGTAAATCTGAAAAAGAAGGTATGTGGATCTCTGGTCACCCTGGGAGCAAGCAGTATTGCTTTAATCCTCTTAAGGGATGAGGAATGTTGAAGGAGCATGTGAGATCTAACAGGCATAATGCCAGGATCATTATCAGTGCAACTATGTGAATGTGCCCATTTGCAGCTTCCTGGGATGAAAAGGAAGTGTGAGTTTAGGGGTAACAGTACAAAGACTGTGTCTATGTACTGGTAAAGCTTCATACTAATTTTAAATGTGAGTTCCAGGCAGCATAATGTGGAAGTCGGAAGGGCAGTCTTTTTTGTTGTTGTTGTTGTTGTTTTTGGTTTGTTTGTTTGTTTTTTGTTTTTTCAAGACAGGGTTTCTCTGTAGCTTTGGAGCCTATCCTGGGACTAACTCTGTAGACCAGGCTGGCCTCAAACTCACAGGCCTCTGCCTCCCTGGAAGGGCAGTCTTTACAACAGTGGCTCTCAACCTTCTTAACACTGCAATCCTTTAATATAGGTCCTCATGGGCTGGAGCTCAGCTATTAAAGGCTAGGCTCACCAAAAAAATGATAGTTCCTCATGGTGTGGCGATCCTCCACCTCCAAAGTTATTTCTGTTTCTACTTCATATCTGTAACTTTGCTTCTGTTATGAATTGTGATGTAAATAGTTTTGGAGACAGAAGTTTGCTGAAGGGGTCGGGACCCACAGGTTAAGAACCACTACTTTAGATGCAGAGCAAGTGCAGGAAAATTGCTATCGTTTCATATGTGATCTTGAATGAGACATTTGCTTACCTTTCTAAGAAGCCTCAGTCTTCCCAGTCTTTGGAGTGGTGATGGCAACAGACCTTGTCCTTGTGAAGTGTTTAGGACAATATTTCTCAATCTTGACACCTTCAGAGTTCAAATGATGCTTTCACAGGAGTTGTCCAAGACCATCAGAAAACACAGATATTTACATTATGATTCATAAGAGTAGTAAGGTTACCGCTATGAAGTAGCAATGAAAATAATGTTATGGCTGGAAGTCACCATAATATGAGGAACTGCATTAAAGAACTGCAGGGTTGGGAAGGTTGAGAAACACTGTCCTAAGAGGATACATTAAACCATCCTGCCAAAGGGGCCCCACAGTGTGGCACTTGGAAAATGACATCTCCTTTAAGTGTCATCCCTTCTGTTTATTGCTGATGACAGCTACTGTCAAGGACATCATTAAAAGTTCTAGTTGATAAATACATTCATAAGTTACATCCCTTTCATATGTAGGTTACTTGAGCTAATAATGATTATATAATTTAGCAAATGGTTTTCTTTATGCCAGAATCCTCTAAAAAATGCTTTTGAGACAAGACCTTGGTGCCTAGTCTAGATTGGCCTTAAACATATAGCCATCTCTTCTGCAGCATTCCAAGTACTGTAACCATTGGTATGTTACCACCATGACTGGCAGCTTTTTAAATGTGCTTTTTAATCATTGCATACCAGAATAGCAACAGATGCAGAATCAATCATGTTTGCTTATTGTTTCTGTACATACATATGCGCATATATATATTTTGAAATACACACACACACACACACACACACACACACACACACGGTAACATGAACTTTAGTAGTTAAGCCTTTGTAGTCATTGATTCTTTTTTCTTTTTTATAATGCGCATATAGTAATGATGATGATAGAAATAAATATTACCCAGAGAACTGTCTTTCAAGCCATATATCCTGCCAAGAGTTCAACGCAGATATCTCTACGAGTTAAATGAATCATGGGGTTAACATACCACTTGCTATTTGCTGATATAAAAACCGATAGCAAGTGTCACCCTGTTAGAAGAATAAAGATCCAGAATGTGACTCAGGTCTATGTGGTTTTGCCCCCCCCCCACTATATCTATTAGGTAATGTCCTTGGAACATATCTCTAGTCAGAGGACTTGTTACTAATGCCTGTTTGCTGATAGAGTCTGTTACCATGGGGAGGAGTCAGTGTCTATGTCAGTGGTCTGGTTTTCTATTCTGTCTGTGACTATGTGAATCGTCCCTGAAGCCCTGGTTTATCCTTGATGGCTCAGAATGCTTTGTCACTTGAGCTAAGAATTATCCAGGTGGCCAAAAGTTAAAAAAATATTTTTTTTTAATCAGGGCTGGAGTATTCCACAGACACTTAGAAAATTATTGTGTCCTCATTTAAAGAACTGATTTTAGGGGTTGGAGGTATATCTCAGTGGGTAGAGTGCTTGTGTGCTCAAGACCCTGGCTTCAAGCTGCAGCACCAAAAAGTAAAATGAAATAATAAAATGAAGGGCTGATTTCATTTCCTAAGCATTGTCCCTTACATAAGGAAACCACACCACGCTCTGTCATGTGTCAAGAAAGGATGTCTCTTTAAGAAGAGAATCCCTTGTCCTCTGCTTTGGAGCTCTTGGTATCTTAGCCCTGCCTCCTCTGCCCTACCCTAGCTGCTTCTCACACCTCATCTCTCCCTCCAGCTACAACCCTCTGTCCTCTCCATCCAGCCTTCTTCTGATTGTCTCTGCCTTCAAAGCTCTCGTGAATATGTTGATTTGGAAGTGGAAGAAATTCCCTTGTTGGGAAAGAACACTTACTATCAGCCTTTTTTGTGATTTGATGGTATCTTTCTTTGTTGCCAACAAATTACAAGATTTAGGGCATAAGGCCCTGAAAGGTAGAAATTTGAAGTTGTTTGCATTATCTGAAGTAGACAGCATCATGCAGAATAGTCATCTGTACTCAATAAAAGGATAAGAGGAGCTGGCTCCAGAATGGAAAACTGTGGTATTATGAATCACTGTGGCAGACGTCAAAGAAAGACCTTCAGATTTTCTTATGTTCTAGACCTCAGTGTAGAGATGCAGACCTTGGTGACTGACTCAGGTCTCAGTAAGAATGAGACCATGTGGAGGAATGGTGTGAATCAGGGTCTTCAGGACATGGCAGGACCTCAACAGCAGCCAAGATTACCTAGGAAGATCCAGGCAGCCAACATTCCAGCATGGATAGAGGAGGGGTGTAGGATGCTCCACCCACAGCTGAGTTGCTATTGGTAATTAATGGCTGTTGGGGAGGAAGAGTAGAGTGGTTGGGTTTGTTGTTGTTGTTGTTGTTTGACAAAAGTCAAGAGGGGCATAGGGGAAGAATGAGGGTAGTTTTGGTGGAGTTAGGGAGTGACTGTGATAAAACAATTCATTGTATATATGCATGAAATTCTCAAAGAAGAAATAAAGCTATTTTACAAAAACATCCCAGTTGTTTCTGCATGGAGGATTCTACAAACACTGGAGCATCATTGCCTGGGAGAAGTCTTTCTTGGTGCCTCTGTTTGCATTTGCCCCTCTCAACCTTCTTATGTGCTAATAGGATAGGCCTGGGATGTGCAGGCTTGGAACCATATTACATATATGTAGCTTTTCCTGCACAAAGTATCTGGTGGGTTCATCCCCTCTTCTCATCCCCACCTCATCCTCCCACAGACTAAAACTCTTCCTTCACTGTCATGCTTAGCTAATTCTTTCTTTTTAAACCCAGAAACCTAATTTGAGGTTAGTGAACATGATTGACAACTGCTGAATATGCCATCACTTCAGAAAAGATTAACTTGCAAATGAGATGAATAACTCAGGGGAACTTGGTATCTATCAGACTGCCTTGTGGGTGAGCATGGGGGCAAAGATGACTTGGGCAAGGGCGACTCTTCAAATTTCTATGACCATACACTAGCTAAGGAGATTGCTACAGACTTCATTCTCTGCCGTGTTAAATCGTTGGCCAGTAAGCCAGGCCAAGATGGCTGCTGATTCCATTGAGTCTAAGGTCATAGCACCTCAGGACAGAGGCAGGCTCCCTAATCTCATAAATTCACAGTTGACAAACTTGATGACAGATAACAATTAGTCCACCTAAAGATTTCTGTACAATACCAAAGAGAAATGTTCAAAAGTCTTTTTTTAATATTCTGATTCTTTAAAAATATTTTTATTCTTTAATGATTTCAAAACATTTATTTTGATCATATTCTTCCCCCCATTTCTTCCCCAACTCCTCCCACCCACCCACCCCATTAATTTGAAAGAAAACATCTGTACTGCTGGGCCTGCTGAAGGCACAGCCACATCTCACTATTTATTGTCCACTGTAGTGTGCTTCAATACAGTAGGAATGGGAACTTTGTGACAATAAACAGTGATCAAAAGAACTGCCATTTTACACACTGTGATTAAGACCCTAATGTGTCTTGGCTTCCAATGAACTCTCTACTGTGACAAGTAGCCACTGAAACATATCGCTGAGTTACTCTGAAATGCTTACAAAACTTAGGTGTTTTAGTTGCATGCGATTTCACTGCCTGGAGTTTTGATGACATTCCATGGTAAGTATGTGGATGTTGGTGTACTTGACAGAATCAGGGCTTTGAGATTTTACCCTAAATTCTTAAAATAGGGATGGAGAGATATCTTCGTAGGCAAGAGTGCTTGTGGCCCAAGCATGAAGACCTCAGTTTGACTCCTGAGCACTCACAGAAATGGCTGGGTGTGGTTACTCTAGTCAGTGTAGTCTGATGGGTGGGAAAAGGAGATGCTCTGGGGCCTGTTGGGTGCCAAGTTCAGTGAGAGATGCTGTCTTAAGGAAATAAGGTGGAGAATGACAGAACAGGGCACGCCCACATTGTCCTACGAACTCCATAGATTCAAGGGCCTATACACTCTTCTCTCTCTCTTTCTCTCCTCTCTCTCTCTCTCTCTCTCTCTCTCTCTCTCTCTCTCTCTCTCTCTCTCTCTCTCTCTCTCTCTCTCTCTCTCTCACACACACACACACACACTACACATGACTTTTTAAGTGGATGGACAGCACAGCAAATATGCAACTTGACTTCAAAGCTTTGTGTTTTTTTAAGCACCAGTAATGCTCAGTGTTACATCTCATTGACATGTGTACATCACAAAGAAACTGTCTCCCTGCTTGCAGGTTTGTTTGGTTTTCTTAAATTCTTTGGGCTGCAAGAGCTTCTGAGGGTGTGAAGGGCAACTGTTGTAATCCCACATGGAACATTCCATTCTCTGTCTGATTCAAGGATAAAGAGGAGGAAAGGTCGGGAAACTGAGAGATGGGAATTGGAGGGAGCAATTTAGGACAGAGCACTGGGGAAGAGAGGCAGAGAAGAGATTTGGAGAGAGATGGTGGGTGGATTGCTGGGGTCTGACGGTGATAATGGATGCTCCCACAGGGAAAGCCACAACTGCAGAAGGAAAAAATACCTCTAAAAATATTTTCTTTCTCTAAGAGATCCTGAAAGCACTGTGTTTGCAGAGATGCAGGGGTGAATGTTCCTGGGTGATTTATAGAGACTTTTGTTTTCCTGAGCACACTGTGCCTTCGCTGATGGATGTAGTTCTTAGGATTATCGTTTAATAACATACATTTCAAACTTTGGGAAAGAAAATCTTCTAGGTGGCTTGTTAAAGTGGTGGAGGGGACCAGAGAGACTGGCTCAAAGTAGACAGCCACTGGACAAATCAAATTACTTCTTTGGTATGTGGTTATTGCTTTTCAGAAGACCTTTTTTTCTTGTGTTCTGTGAAGATGGCTTAGGGGAGCCATGTCCAGCAATGTCACTATGAGGACTGCAGCATAGTGACATGGCTGGGCCAAGTGGCATTCAGCAGTCTTATCAGCTCAGGAAAGAAAGCTATGAGTACTTGGCTTTCCAGAAATGTACCCTGTGTTTTCTACTGATGGCTTTGGGAATTAAGGCTCTTTTGATATAATTAAGTATGTACCAGTACAGTAGCAGGCACAGGTTTTGACAATGTCATTGGGAGGACTTGTGTCAAACACATCTTTATTATAACTACTTGGGTGTGGTGATATGTTGTTTATGATCTAATAAAGCCACTGGGGACCAAAGTGAGCCAGGCAGTGGTGATATACACCTTTAATCCCAGCAGCCATACTTGCTAGCCAGAGAGTCCAGGTAGTGGAGGCCCACACCTTTAATCCCAGGACTCAGGAGACAGGCAGATGGATCTCTGTGAGTTCAAGGCCACCCAGGGCTACACAAGAGTGAATCAGTATAAAAGAATAATAGAGCTCAAACCTTTAATCCAAGCACTAGGGAGGTATAAAAGGAAGAAGCAAAGGTTCTCATGTGAGATTTAGTTTCCAGACAGGGAAGGCATTATCTCTGAGGATTCCTGGAGACAGGATTGCCATTTATTTAAGTTTGGTAGATGTAAGAACTATTGGCTTGGCTGCTTTTCTTCTCTGATCTTCATCTTGAATCCCAATATCTATCTCTGGGATTTAATTAAATTATGTTACACTTGGGCAGTATCTTTTTTGTTTTGATTTATTTTATTGAAAGTCTGTGTTATATTTAAAAAAAAAAAAAAAAGACAAATTCTTCCCGGACCATGTCCTTCTTGGGTCTAAATTTTGGTAAATTATAAAAAAGACAAAGATACCATAGTAAGAGTAGGTGAGTGGGGGAGGGAGACTCAAGCCATCTCCATCCATCTGCTCTTAAGCTGCATCTGAGCTAAGGCTTTTCCCCACCTGGCATGCCTCATGACTTTCTACTTTGT
Source organism: Cricetiscus sungorus (assembly GCA_030556225.1). NCBI lineage: Eukaryota > Metazoa > Chordata > Mammalia > Rodentia > Cricetidae > Cricetiscus > Cricetiscus sungorus. Next base: position 62,519,083 of record JANBXA010000600.1, on the reverse strand, counting down.
AAATTAGGATGAGCTAATAAGTTTTGAATTAGAGGCTGCATAAGGAGTACCAAATGGGAATCAAATGTGTCTCTGATCTTGGACAGAAGGTGCTCCTGCCTTTAAAATAATTAAAGTTGACTACATTGAGCCATAATAATAAAAGGGAAAGCTACTGTTAATATCAAGGATTTCTGTCTTGTAGTCATTCTGCAGAATAGCAAGCAGAATAGATTTCCCCAGAGATAGAATATGCTGCAGGTTTCCAATAATGAGAAAAATTTTAAAAAATTACACAAAGAAATGGGAAAGATGCATTTCAATTTTTGTACTTGTCTTAACAATTGATTTTTTTTTTCAGTTTTCTTCAGTTGCTTGAACCCAATCAGTGGCTCCAAATATCAAAAAGGGCTTCATTCACAATTCTGGTATCTGGAATCCAACAGTCTTGATTATGTAGGCTAAATACAAGGAAACTTTCTCAGTGTCCTGTGTTAGCTCATTTATCATTACCATGATGTAATACTTGAGGCAAGATGTTTTATAAACAAAAGATTTCATCTGTCCCCTGGTTCTCAAGAAGTGAGACCAACGTGCCATGTCTGGTGCTGTCTTTTTACTAGCTGATCCCCGATGTGTTTCAAGATTTTACATGGCAATAATCAGAGACCTTGTATTCTGTTCTTTCCTTCTTCTTCTTCTTCTTCTTCTTCTTCTTCTTCTTCTTCTTCTTCTTCTTCTTCTTCTTCTTCTTCTTCTTCTCTCCTCCTCCTCCTCCTCCTCCTCCTCCTCCTCCTCCTCCTCCTCCTCCTCCTCCTCCTCCTCCTCCTCCTCCTCCTCCTTCAAAGTCACCCATATTTGATCCTTGGGATCCCATCCTCACAGCCTGGACCACTCATCTTCATCTTCAAATAGAGATTCAACTATAGCTTGAGAACCCTTGGCGGGGGTCACACTCAAGCAATGCCCATTTTATTCCCTAGTACCTGTCTGAGGTGACAGATACTTGCTTGAACTTATCTTGGGAATCCCTTGATCTCCACTGATGACAAGAGACTCTAGCAAGTTAAGTTCTGGGCCAAATGCTGGTGTTACTGCACTGGCCCCTCCCTGGTAACACCATCAGTAAGAGCAGAAGGCTATTCTGCGGTCATTTGTTCATCCCACACCGAACACCCTGACAAAGTAGTCATTGTTGGTCCTGGAAATATAAATTAGCAGCAAGCAGTTTTGCCGTTCTTGGGATTAGAGGGCAAAAATGAAAAGAAAAAGAGAAACCTAGGCACGCCAGGGAATTGTCCTTAATTTGATGACAGCAGTGATAAGTGCACCTATGAAATGCATTTAGAAAAAGGGATCTGCAAGTTAATTATTAAAGACAACTTTTGGTTAGTTTTCGAGGAACTCACAAATAACGGCTGCCTCGTTCATGCTGGAGGCTTGACCCTGAGCTCTTACCTGCTCCACTTCCTGGTGTAATTATATAATTGCAGGTGCATTTTCTCCTTTTCTAAACCTCCCTCCAATCCCTTATGCTGGAATTTTTATTAAGATTATCAGCGTTTCCTACCTGAGCCATCTTAAATGTTACAAAAGAATGGACGACCCACTGCCATCATTACTGGGCTTGCTGTGGCCTTAGCAGGAACCCCAACTGCATGCCGGCAAGCTTTGGGGGGGCTGTGGGGGGGTGGTGCTGACACTCAGAGGTCCCCTAGTGAGAAACGTGCCCTGAGCTGTGTATGTCTCAGGAGGCAAAATGGAGAAGTAGAAGCTGCTTCTCAAACTCTCAAACTCTTGTGTTTGCCCAGCACCTCCATCCCCGTCTTCCCAGCATGCAGCTCTGTGTGGAGCTTGAGAATCAGCTTTCCAGAACATTCACCAGGTGATACCAGCACTTCTACCATGAATGGAAATATTCGAGTGTAGTTTAGAGGACATGGATGGACACTGAGGCTTGGCTTTGGTAAACACGGTGTTTGTGTGTGTGTGTGGGGGAACCTTAGAATTACCCTGTCATTCCAAACTCCTGTGGTGTTGATGTTTGCCACTGACCTGAACCTTGTGACTTTGTGGGTGCTTTTTGTGGGGGAGATGGGGGTGGTCTGTCTTTGACAAAGAATGAACAACAAAGATTTGCTCATTTCCATTTACTTTCATGGAGAATGTGTTGTTAGGTTTTTTGGGTTTTGTTGCAGTGATACAGGTGTCTAGACATAAAATCCTTGTTAATCCAGCTGGAATCCATCTTATTCCATGACGATGCCTTTGAAAAATTTTAAAAAGCCATCACCTGCCTTAGGGCCACATATACCGTCCAATCCCTATACCATCCATGTTTGTAGTTTTATGTAGTAGCACTTAAAATACCATGCTCATGGGAAAGTTTGGGGGGTTCCTGCATTGTAAGGTGTGTGTTTATTGGATGCAATTGAGAGCATGTTCCAAAGTAACTAAGAAATAAAACTGGTTGTGTCATAGCTGCTGAAATGGCTCAGCAGCTATGCCTCTAAGTCATTTGCCTCTAAGCAGGATGACCTGAGTTTGATCCATGGAACACACCAGTGGGATGCCAGACTGGACGGCTGGAACTTATCCTCTGACCTCTATACATGCTTTAAGGAGCACATGTGTGCACACATGCACATCCACACACAACTAATTAGTTATTAATTAAAAGTTGATTGCTTCAATTTTTCCTAATATAGCCAGAAGTAAAACAATTTTATATGGTTTGGGACAGTTTTCACTCATTTAAAAACATCCTTCTTCTGCAAACCAAACAAGTTGGTGGATGGGAGAGCAAGAATGGAAAGCATGTATTATTTTTTTCCTCCGGTTGGTTTTTTGAGTCAGGGTTTCTCTGTGTAACAGCCCTAGCTGACCTGGAACTAGCTCTGTAAACCAGGCTGGCCTTGAACTCACAGAGATTCACCTGCCTCTGCCTCCCAAGTGCTGGGATTAAAGATGTATGCCACTACAACCTGGCCTTTTTTGTTTTTTGTTTTTGGCATGTAGTACTATTCTTAATTATGAATTTTTTAAATACAATCGTAGATAGATCAAGCACATACATTGAGATGAGTGACATTTATCAGCATAAAGAATGGGTTTAGGTAAATGAATATTGTCCCACTTCAGCAGTTCACAAGCCACCTTTTTCTGGAGGCCAAGCAACCTTTTCACAGAGGTCACCTGAGACCAGCAGAAAACACAGATATTTACATTAGAATTTATCACAGTAACTCTTAACAAAGTTAGAGTTATGAAGTAGCAATGAATATTATAATCTTATGGTTGGGGGTCACCACAACATGAGGAACTGTGTTAAAGGGTCCATCACAGCATTAGGAAGGATGAGAACCCCTGTCCTAGTTTTTGTCAACTAATGTACCTGGGAAGAGGGAACCTCATCTTAGGATTTGCCTCCATCAGATAGGTCTGTAGGCAAGACCACATGCAATTCTCTCGACTGTTGATTGATGGGAGGAGGGCCCAGCTCACTGTGGGTGGTGCAACCCCTTGGGCAGCTGCTCTTGAACTGTTAGAGAGAGATAGCTGTAACAAATATTCCAGGTGCTGGGGTTCCTTTTTCAGACTGGCTCAAACATTAAAGACCATTATCTAATGGTCTAGAAGAATAGTGGGCTTAAGATCTGCTCTGGACATTAGTTTAGCATCTTTCCAATTAGTTTAGCACCTTTCCATCAGACTTCCTTTGGCAGCTGTGGGGTCTAAGCCTCTGGTAGTTACAAGCATAGGAAAGGAAATGTCATGCTCATTGGTTCTGATAACTTGGAGTAAGAAGGGAGAGACAGTAGGCAGGTACTTCAACATCTGCTGTGTCTCCATGAACTGGATCATACTCAGACTCCCAAAAGCTGTGTTTGAGAATCTCTGCAAATGCTAGTGGGTGTTTTAGTTACACTTCTCATTGTCTTGTATCTAGCAGTCTCCTTTGTTTTATGTAGAATTTCATAGCTGCAGAGAATTTCAGTTTTTCCCTGGAAAGATCAACTCCAAACCACCAACCAAATCTCAAACTCAGCTAGGGCCAAAGTTGAGTTTAATGTCTTCATTAAACCTTAAAATCCCAACTCCCCTACTTCCCTCTCAATGGGTCATTTGAACTGAAGCCCCAAGGGCTGCCTTCACTGTTGAAGTGGTCCTCACAGTCTGTCCAGTATCCTTTTACTCTTTCCTCATTGAACCCTTGTCACCTCAGGCTTGAGTTTCTGGGTCTCCTAACTGTTCTGTCTCTCTACCATGATTCATTTACCTTGCAATTTTTTCTTCATCTTTACTAAGTAAACTTTCCAAAGTTACATGTGCTTACAATAAGTACTTCCTGTATCAGTCAACAGCTCCTGCTGAGTGATTCTCTTTACTGTGATGCAAGAGAAATTTTTGTCACTTGTCTTCTCTCCACTGTCTTCTGTCTTTCTTAGTCACCTCTGCAATGTATATTGTGGTGAGCTTTCACCTCTGCTTTTGCTCTAGATATGCAATGTATTTTCCCACCTATGTCCATGTTACTTATCTGTCACAACACTGTCATGATGGATTTTAGGGATCCTGAGATGCCCCCATTCTCTTTTCAAGAGAACTATGCCCAGCTTGTTGAATTGACATGACATTGGCCATTAATATGTAGTTCTAGACAGTGTTATACACATAGTATCACACACACACTATGGAGTGTGGGTACTGTAATATTCCTAGTGAAAGATGAGGAAGTCAAGGCACAGGAACAAAGTCCTGAAAGAATGAAGCTGGAATTTGATCCATTCATCTAGGTTCTTGGGTTCCTGCTCTTAACCATCATGACTTAGTGTGGTTCCATCATTTGGTGGTCTCTTCTGGGTAGTGGGTTGCCTTGGTCATACTTTTAGTTTTGTTTGCACTCTGTGTCCCAGATCTCTGAGCCTATGGTTGTCTGAAGACAGTGCTCTCTCCTCAGATCTTGTGGGAAACACAATAGACACAAGTTTTGGTTGGATGAGGAGAGAAGAGAATTGGAAGTATCATTTGATTGGGATATTTACGGATAAGGGAGTGAGTTGTATGTTGCTCTCAAATGTTTGCATGCAATTAAGCTTCACATTCAGAGAGGAGTGTTGATTGAGCTGTCTGGTATCTGGAAAAGAGGATCTTCTTTTATCCTTACTGTGTGATCTTCCTTCCTTCCTTCCTTCCTTCCTTCCTTCCTTCCTTCCTTCCTCCCTTTCCTCCTTTCTTCCTTCCTCCATCCTGCCCTCCCTCATTCCCTCTCCCTTCCTTCCTTCATTCCTCCTTCCTTCCTCCCTTCCTCCCTCCCTCCCTCCCTCCCTCCCTCCCTCCCTCTCTTTCATCAAATAATTCAGTTTAACAAAACAACATTTCCCACCTCAAATGTTCATTGCATTCTTAGTCATCATATTTGAAAGGAACTCATCCAAGTATCCATTAGCAAATGAATGGATAAACACTGTAGTTTGATCAGAGAGCATTACTCAGCAAGGAAAGTGGGGAGAAATCACAACCAATACCATGAAAACAACATGAATAAATGCCAAGGACATCCTATTGAGTTAAAGTATCAGACAACATAATATTAGAACACTGTGTTTCTTAATGCTGTAGAGTTGCCTCAATTGGTCTTGGTTCTATTGGTCAGATAGGTGAGAGCCTGAATGTGTGTGGTGACATTGACTGGAAAGAGACAGACAGGAACATCAGCTGCTGATGCTTTCTGTTTTGTACCAGATGGTGTTTCCATGACACTGTGATTACCATTAACTAGACCACTTGGGATCTATGTTTTGTCTAATACCAGTCAGATCTCAATTTAAAAAAAAATGATGACATTAGCTAACAAATAACATGGAGGCCAAAGTAACCTTTTCAGTTGTCCTTATTTTATGTGGATGACTATCTTGCCTGCATGTATATATGTGAACTACCTGAGTGTCTAGTGCCTGAAGAGGACATTAAATCCCCTAGAACTAGTGTTATGGATGGTTATAACTACCATGTGGGTGCAGGGAACTGAACTCAGGTCCTCTACAAGAGCAGCAAGGGCTCCTAACTGATGAACCATCTCTCCGCTCTTACTTTAATTCTTTAAATTTTCTATTTGCAAAGTAGAAGGTTTCCTCCTGGTAGCTTCATATATACCAAGTTTTGATTGACAATCCCCCCTTCTCATTTATCTCCCTGCTCCCCAATGGGGCGATATCTTGCTTGTACAATAAACCCTGTCTGAGGGTCAGAGAATGGAGCTTGCCACTAGCTAACATAGAAGTCTGGAGCACGCCTTACCTTTTTAGCATTTCAGCATACAAGAAAGCAATTTCCTATTTCTCCTTACTTATATCCTGTTTCTGCCCAGCTCCCTCACCCTCAGACAGGCTTTATTTATATCACCACAGGTCCACCCCTACTTGTACCTTCATCCTGAGTATTCCTGCTTTTATATGATACACTCATACATATTCCACTCTCCTTCCCACTCCCTCTACAATAAAGCCCACCCCCATCCTTTTCATGGAACCCATTTTGCTTTTCTGGCCCCTACACTCATACTCTCTCATAAATACATATTTATAAAAATTAGAAGCTAGAATATATATATGTATATATACATATATATATGAAAGAGTTATAGTATATGTTTGTCTTTGTGAACCTAGCTTATAATTTAATATATTATCCAGTCCCATTAATTTTATGCAAATGTCATAATTCAGTTTTTTTTCATGGCTGAGCAAAATTCCATTGTGAAAATGTACCACATTTTCATTATTCATTCATATTCAGTGGATATCTAGGCTGATTCCATTTCCTCAGTATAAGCAAAGCAGCTGTAAGAAGCACAGTTGTTTAGATGTCTCTGTAGTAGGAATCTTTTTTTTTAAGATGGAAAAAGAACTGTCTGCAGGCTAATTAATAGCAGGAGATGGATGATACAAAAGAGAAGGGGGAAGTATTGGTAGGGCACTGGCTAGGGAGTGGTAAGAGTCAGATCTGTGACAGAGAGAGCAGCTAGGCCATGCGCCAGCAGGGTATGGGGGGGGGGAGTGGAGGAGGGCTGGTGATGTGTTCAGAGTGATCACAAGCCCTCTGGGTGGGACTTTTTATCCGAAGCAAGAAGCCAGGACAACAGCCCAAGGTGAGGGCAGAGGAGGTTTAGAAGGCCAGAGGAAGTTGTAGAGCCGTGATTGCCAAGATGTTTCCTGCATCCAAAGAATGCTCCATGTTCAAACAGATTTTCTGGACCTCATCCCAGAGTTTCTGGTTGAGTAGGACTGGGGAAAACCCTGAGACTGTGCCAACAAGCTCTTAGAGGATGCTGAGGCTCTGAGAACCGCTGGTGGAGAGCTCTCACTTTTGCGGTGGGGATGGCCATGGCAGGCATGACAGTGACCCAGCAGATCTGTGCTCAGCTGCTGTCACCAATGCAAGGGATGTCTCCAGAAGTGACCATGTCAGAGGACAAGAAGGGGGTGGGCTCTAGGAGGGGAGAATTAAAGAGAGGGGAAGATGGAATTCCCAACAAGCATCTCCTCAGGTTACCTTGGTTTACCCTGCCCGGCTCCAAGAGTAAAGAAGTAGATCCAGGATGTGTGTAGGTGTGACATAGGGTACCAGAGCTTATTGTCAAGTTGCCTCTAAAACACTCTTGGTTCATTCTTGGGTGTTTCAGGTTAGGGTAACTTGGCACTTTTTTGGACTCTGGCTCCGTTACCTGTGTTTGTGTTGTTAATCATCTAAGGATTATAAATTTCTTAGTATTCTGGACTCTAGACATTCCTTTCTAAAGTAGCTGCTTCTGAAGTAACTAAAATTTTGCCCAAAATGAATTAATAAATTTATTTCATCAGTATAAAAAATAACACATAATATTCATTTCTGTTTGGAGTAAGCAAAACTGTCAAGGTCAAAATCTTATCAAAGACAAAGCAATTGTTCTATTTAAATGACTAACAGCCCCCAGGACATGGTGCCTTTGTCTGACAAGGGAAGGAGTGTGGGTTTTTAAAGTCTTCTTTTAAAAACACAATTGACAAATACACTCTTCAGCCAGCAAAAGGAATGAAGTATTGTGCTCAGTAGTGGATCAACCCGAAAAACATCAAGCTAAGAGAAAAAAGCCAGACACTCAAGAACGTTCAAAGGAGGATTCATAGTCACCTAGACCCTGGAGAGAACTGGGAATGCTTTTAACCACTGAGCCTTCTCTCCAGCCTGAGGTATTCAGATACAGAATGGGTCAAGGAATGGCTGTTCCAGAAGGTTAGAACTAGCCTGAGATAATCAGCCTCTGAACCTCCAAAATCCCAGTCTCTGCACAGTTGGTCCCTCAGGCTCTGTACACACAGACTTTCCAGCCAGGAGGTTTTGTTTTGCTTTTGTTTTATTCCCCACAGCCAGACACAGCTCCTTTCCAGGAATTTTCATTCACACATCTTTTTTTTTTTTTTTCTAAAATACCTTAGATTGTAGATTTTCCATCAGTTGGTTTATTTTCCCTATCAAGGATCATGCATAGATTTTATTTTATATGTATGTGTGTATATGTGTATGTGTGAACATGTGTACAGGTGTGCAGGAACTTGTGGAGGCCAGACGAGCATGTGGGACCCCTGGGCACTGGAGTTAAAGGCTGCTGTGAGTGGCCTGCTGTGTGCCGGAACTGGACTGGGTCCTCTAGAAAAAGAGGCCAGCACCCTTTACTGCTGAGCCACCTCTCCAGCCCCACTATTTTAGTTTCTTTTCACCCCAACTATTCACAGTTCCAATTAGGAAACAATACCCTTGACTACTTTAGAAGTCAGCCTTGAGCAAAACCAGCATGGTGTTTTACTAGCTTTTATTTACCCTATTACAGTGTAAGTACAGGCATGCGGTGCTTGGTGTTTTGGTTAGCTCTAAACAAGGACATGTGCTGTGTAGTAGTGTGGTGGTCTGCATCGTCTACACAGTGGTACACCTGAGCTCTGATGACTATATAATGACAACATGGCCTGAGGACACTGTCTCTGAAGAGCTCCCCTTATAAAGCAGCACAGGATGATGGCATAGAGCAATGCTTGCACCATCTGGGAATTAAAGCGTCATTGGAGGACAAATGAGATAGTTCAGCCAGTAAAGGTCCTTACCACCCTGCCTAATGACCTGAGTTTGAGCCTTAGAACTCCCAAGGTGGAGCAAGGAAAACATTAACATCTCCAAATTGTCTTTAAAAATACACAGGATGTAATTTAAAAAGAATTTTTTGAATATTTTGCTTGTATATGCCATGGAAAGTTTGGGAGTGCAGGTTTCTTTGCGTTTCCTTGAATTTTTTTTTTTTTTTTTTTTACAATTTTTGAGATTTATTTATTTTATGTATATGGTGCTCTATTTGCTCGCACATCTGTGGGCCAGAAGAGGGCACCGGATCCTATTATAGATGGCTGAGCCACCATGTGGGTGCTGGGAATTGAACTCAGGACCTCTGGATGAGCTGTCAATGCTCTTAATCTCAGCCATCTCTCCAGCCTCCAAGAAGAAGTTTTAAAATTAGTTTCTTTTACAATATATTATTATATTATTTGTTATTGTAAGAGTCTTTGGGTCAGAGGGCTGTTTTTTGTTAAATTTCTTGAGATTCCTTACATCTATATAGCATATTTCTCCCTCACCCCCTCTTTTATCTCCCTGTCACTCCTGTCAATTCCAACTCCTCCCTCAAGCCCCTTTCCTACACTAATGTCTTTGAGAGCTATCATAAAGAAGGTGGATTTGAATGTAAATTAAGTTTTCAAGTTGCATGGGTTTATAAAGCCTTTGTTACACTGATAGCCACACTCTTAACTGAGGGTTGATGATTGTGTTAGCATTAGCAGGCAGTGTGGAATGCTCTATATAGGTTAGGCAAGCCTGGGACCTGATGAAGGGATTGTCTGTTCCGCTCTTCACTTCCTTCTTCCTCTCTGCCAGGAACTCAGTTGGAAAGTACTCAGGAGGGTGTGGCTAATCCTCCTGCCAATTGATGCTACCAGAGTGGAGTGTGGGTTGATAGACAGGGAACCTCATCCTTTTTGTTTGTTTGTTTGTTCGTTTTTTAAGTCTTTTCAGTTTCTAAAGAGGTCCATGTTGTAATTTAAGAAAGGCAGTGTGCAAGAGAAAGACAGGGTTCAAGCAGAGGGTTTTTTGTTTGTTTTGTTTTGTTTTTTTAATTGGGGAAAGGGATCAGCAGAGGAAAGGGGGAAGGGGAGACCAGCCTCTGAGACAGGAGAGAGGAGAAAGGGATGAGGGAGAGAGAAAAGAGGAGGAGGAGACAGAGATGGAGAGGGGGGGGGACAGGCAGAGAGAGGGAGAGAAAGAGAGAGATGGGAGGTGGGCAGGGCCCTTTTAAAAGGGAAGGTAGTGAATGTGCACTGGTGGTGCTCTTAGTGGCTGCAGCTGAGGGTGTACCCTGTCAGATGCCTGAACACTAACATTGCATATCCTAGTGGGTCCTCTTCAGGGTTCCCTGGCTCACTCTTCCTTCATTTTTCTTTATTTTGTTCTCTTGTTATTTTGTTTGTTCCCCTGTCCTCCATTTGGTTCCCTGAAGCCTGGTTCCTCAATGAACTACTTTAACATTCATAGCAGCGGTGACAAGCATATGCCCATGTACCATTTGTGTCCATATTTTCATACTGTCACATGTTGTCATTTGTGCTCAGCAGCCATATTGAGTGTCCCCAACACTGTCTGAAAGCTGGAGTATACTGTGAGTCAGGAAGCCCCTGGCTCACTTGGCTAATTATAAATCAGAGGAGAGACTCATTTCAAGGACAGTGAGAACTCTAAGCTGGGGACACTGAGCCTACCCCAGAGAGCTCTGCTCGGGGAGTTATCAGGACCTGTCCAGCCTCCCTCTGCCCTAGAGAATCTGTGTCTCAGGTTGCTAGCCCTAGGATCTAATGTAATAATCATTTATAGTCAGAGCACATTGTTAAACTCTGCCCTAAGGACAGTCCCTTCCACATGACTGGGCATGACTCTGAAATTCCCTGCCTGGTTGTGTGTCTTCCCTCACATCCGACGAGAAAAGCCAGAAATAGACTTCCCTTTGCTGATCCATCAGCCAGACGTTCTGAAACGCAGAACCATCCTAAAATTGGAGGTGTCATAATCTGTGGTCAGCACTGGGTTCCGGAACAGGTGTCAATGTGGGGAGCAACAGATTTTAGCCTCTGCCACTTTAGGACCACAGAGCCTCAGGTGGCATGGATAGAATCCAGAGTGCTGAGGGCTGAGACTTGAACCTGATTTGTAGTCCCATGCAATTCCTATTGTAAAACCCATGATGGTTATTAAGTTCCTTTGATCTTTCATGAGTTCTGACTCAAGAATTAGTTAAATCAAAGATACAGTTACATCAAATGTCATGTTTAGAAATATAAAAATGTGTGCTCCTCACAGGCATGCATGCGGGGGCCTGGGAGACTCTGGTTCCATCCTTGGCATACACAGGAGATTAAAAAAAAAAAAAAAAAAGGAAAAGTGGTGTATAAGGGCGTTCAGCTTTAAAATTGTTATTTTACATGATATGGAGGGAAGGAACCTAGCAGAGTAGGTTCTCTCCAATTTGGTGCCTAAATGTAAATGGGATTTCTTTTTAAGACCCAAGTCAACCAGAAACTGGAATTCTAAAATCTGTGAACCATAGTGTGACTGTTGCAAATTTCTTAAATTCTATGTCTGTAGAACTGACCTGCAGAGTCAAGCTTTGGCATGCATGATTATGAATCTCTCCTCATGTTCCCCTGAGGTCTTGGTCACTAGGTGTGGTAGTTTGAATGTAATTGGTACCTTTAATCTCATAGGGAGTGGCACTATTAGGAGGTGTGGCTTTGTAGGAGTGGGTATGGCCTTGTTGGAGGAAGGGCTGTGGGGGTGGGCTTTGAGAATCGGTATGCTAAGGATACTGCCCAGGCTCTCAGTCAACTTCCAGTTTCTTGCAAGATGTAGGACTCTCAGCCAGGGAAGTAATTCAAGGCAGGAACCTGGAGGCAGGAACTGATGCAGAGACCATGGAGGAATGATGCTTACTGGCTTGCTTCTCATGGCTTGCTTGGGCTGCTCTTACATACTCCAGGGGTGGGCCCTCCTACATCACTTATTAATCAAGCAAATGCCACACAGGCTTGTCCATAGGCCGATCTTATGAAGGCATTTTCTCATTTGAGGTCCATCTTCACAGATGGTTCTGCTTCGTGTCAGGTTGACATAAAGGAGTGTCACAAACATGTACTGTTGAACTAGCACAATAAACAATCTTTGCAACTTTCAACTCGTTTGCTTACAAGACTCAAGTGAAAACTTATTGTAAGCAGCCAGAGAGATTTAGCGATCCCAGGAATTAAACAATACCACTGGCAGGGTTGAGCGTGTAGGCATCCGTGTTTACTGCTATCATGAGTATACCAACTCCTTCCTTTGACACACTGCACTTTTTTGTTTTTTGTTTTCTTTATGATTTTGGTTCGGTAGACACTCTCGAATATTCTATTTTCTCCTTAGGATTTGAATTCCTTAGATAAAAACCTTCAGAATTTTTGTTTTGTTTTGTTTTGTCTTTACTAACAGAAACAGGTGTTGGCAAAGGGTAGTGTGCATGTTTGCATGGACTATATTTGAGCACACATGCATGTGTGGTAAAGGACATTCATCCATCACTATTATCACTTTATTCTTAAGGGATAGAGGATGTGTTTCAGTTAAAGTTTGGGAAACAGAAAACCCAGGCTCTGAGGGGAAGCATTTCACTGTTTTCAGGCAGTGTGAGCATTCTGAACACCAGTGTCACATGTTGCGAGGGAGGGTTTGGAACAGGTAGTAAGTAGTTCAGATGTCTGGGGTCCAACATCTTTGAGAAGGCAGAGTTCAAAATCTGACTAAGGCTTCTGGGCTGGAGTTGGGAATTGTGGAACAAAAGCAGATGACAGAAGGCTCGGTTTTCATAATCAAGGAGGCAATATGGGGAGTGGGAGGAGAGATCAGCATCGAAGAACAGGGAAGAGAGTCAGTGCCAGGACTGTAGCCTGACTCTTGCTTTTGGTGAATGCTAGGATTTCACAGCGTTCATTCTTGCCTCTGGGATGAGCTTGGTTGAGGGGGCATCGTGTGGGGGTTTGTGTTCTATTAATCCAAGGTCTGAGGAAACTGTAAGGTTTTGTACGTTGCAGGAGATAAAATAGTACATGTTGCACCCAAGCTAATGCATGGTGGCTTTTTGATAGGAAGTTCAAGTATTGATTCTGTGTGTGTGTGTGTGTGTGTGTGTGTGTGTGTGTGTGTGTGTGTGTGTGTATAGCCAATGGAATCCATGGAATGTTGCTCCAAAGTTAGGCAGCAGATGTAAGGCCTGGCTTTGCTTGAGGCCTGGGTATCGCCACGTTGATGGGTCTGATGACATCACAGCTCAGCCTAGGGTCCATATCTGATGATGTCACTGCCTAGGACAATGGCTCACTGCTCCCTTTGTGCCAGCCATTCAGGGAGAGTCCCAAACGCTTCATCCCTGAGGTTATACATAGTAGATAGGAATATCAGCATTTTGTAGGAAATTACTGTCTGTTCATTTTTGGCAAACAGTACCTTTTATTGCTTTGATGAGTAGGGTCACTTTGACCTTTAAAGGACAACTTCATAGCAATATATGAATACTCAAGGGATAACATCTTGGAGAGGCCATTGGCTTTGGAATCTTGGCAACATTGTTGTTGATGTAATCTGTTACAGTCAGATAGGTCCAGTGGCCCTGGCCCTAACAAAGCAAATTTTACAAGATGATGTCTGAGCAGATTTGAGGTTTTGTTACATATCATCTGCCCACTGATGTATTTGTTTTGTCTCATTTAACAAAAATGGTTCAAAAGTGAAGGTGATTAGCTCACAAAACCATTTAGCCCCTTTATCTTCCTTATGTGCATCGAGTGACTAACAGTGCTATTGCCAAGGTGGAATAAAGAAGCAAGGAAATATATCGGTATACTGTCTTTTCTCATTCTCAGATGCAATCGCTTGTGTCGTTAAAATGACCTACAAACGCTTGAAAAGATTATCATTTATTCTATCCCAAGTGAACTGAACACTGTGCTTTCTGCTTTAAAGTGAAGTTATAACGGTGACTCCGTGACATCTCATTAGTCACTCTGTTCAGTTTTCATCTCCACCGTGACATAAATTCCTCCCATGGATACTGACACATCTATAGAGCTTTTTCAGCAACTGTTGAAAGAACGTAGCTCTCTCTTATGAACACAGGAAGAATAAGAGCCGCCAACTTTCTGAAGTCTACAGTCTGCACCCCATCATCGTCTGGAGGACCCCAGTGGGCCAGACAAAAGACAAGCTCCAGTGTGCTTCCTATGAGTGTGGTTTGTTAGCAACTCCCTCCTCTTTGAGTGTATCCCACATGTCACCTCACAGCAAAGATGCTCACTTATTTGAGTGAATCTATTCTCCCCTGGTACCACTCACTGAATGACCACTGGAATGTCATGCCTCACTAGAGTACATTCTTATGAGTGACTAATGACAGCTGAGTTCATGTTTGTGTCCTGACCTACACATGGCCACCTGCCTTTGTCTTGTCTCGATTTCCTTCCTTGGAAACTTTAGCTAGTCTACTACCAACCTCTGTCTCCATCTTACTTTCTGGACAGTGAAGAAAAAAGAAAACAGGGAAACACAATTTTGTTAAATGGTTTTCCAACTGACTACCACTGCCTTTGCTGACTTGACTCATTTTGATGATTTTTTTTGATACATTTATTTTTATTTCCTGTGTGTTGTGTTTTGCCTGCATGCATATCTGTTAGTTCTCCTGGAACTGGAGTTACAGACAGTGATAAGCTGCCATGTGGGTGCTGAGAATTGAAACCAGATCCTCTGGAAGAGCAGCCAGTTCTCTTAGCCACTCAGCCATCTCTCTGGTCCCTCATTTTGCTAATTTTTTTTTTATTATTGAGAAATTTTTGGGCTTAATGTACTTTTATTCTTTTAGATTAAATGAGCAGATTTGAACCAAATTTGGTGTCTAGTGTCTTAATTGATAGTTAAAACCCTTCATGTGCTCCTGTGTGTTTGAGCATGCATGTGTGAGCACCTGCATATGTGTTCACTTAGATTGTTGATTTGAATCAAGCCGTGACTATCTATCTGTTCTTGGTGTCTCCTATTTCTGCTTCATCCCCAGAAGATTCATTGAGCAACTCAGGCTGATAGGGCTTACAAAAATGCCAGTTCTGCTGACAAGGTGATTCAGTATCTGGAGTTTTGGCTGTAAATTCAATGTCCATACCACCATGGCAGAGCTATGCTTAGAAGTTGCCTCCGTAAGATTCATGAAAAACATATGGCGAGAACTATACATACTTTTGGGCACTACATGGTTTTATTAAAAATAGCAGGCTAGCAGTTTTAAATGAAACTTTTGTTACCCATGTATTTCTAATTGTTGATCATTCTCCTTGATAAATCAATTAGTTATTTCAAGTGGGAAGTTGGTGGTGCCCAGGAAAATCGTATCCGCCACTGAGCCCCTCACAATATAAGTGATGTCGCCAGGATTAATCTACCAACACCAATTCCAACACTGCTGAGTCTCTTCTGTTCTGCCAACACCATTCCCTCCTTCCTTCTGGATTCAAAATTCAGAGACCTAGGTAATGTCCTTTTTTTAAAAAAGAAAAGTCACTTCATTCTGAGATCCCAGGAATGGAATCACTTTACCTCCTTACCTTCAGAAACAGAAACACAAGCCCATGCCACAATGAAGACCATGCTTTTGCATCCTGTTATATGGATCATTTCCTTTTAATGTTCTTTTCTGTGTGATGTTGAGAGATAGTGTTGGTAACCTAAAACTCTAACTTTAAAGATGGCTGTTTAGGAACCGAGCTGCAGGCCTGTTGCCTTCTTGGTTGCTATGGAACCAAATCTTGGCAGAAATAATTCATGCCATGAGATGGTCTGCAAAGTGGGGATAAGATGGGCCAGGGCATTCTGGGGGCAAATGGTTAGAGTCTCAGAGGAGTGAAAATGTTGTCAACATTCTTTGATAAGAATTTTTCTTGACAACAGGTTTTATTTGTAGATCTGCTGTACTGTTTCAAATGCAAATTACTCAGCCACTCCTTTCCAGAGGGATCTGTTTAGATGCATTTGTTTGGGGTAAGAGGGGGGGAAATGTACATAATATAGAAATAAAGACACTTTCTGTCTAAAATGGATGAAACCTGAGTCTCTTCTTGATTCTGAAACAAGACCAGAAGAGGTTTAGCAAGCTGATGTGACAAACTCAAGCCAGAATGTGTGAGTACAGCCAGAAGAGAGAGAGAGAGAGAGAGAGAGAGAGAGAGAGAGAGAGAGAGAGAGAGAGAGAGAGAGAGAGGGAGGGAGGGAGGAGGGAGGGAGGGAGGGAGGGAGGAAAACAGACAGCGAGAGAAGGGGGGCACAGAGCTCTCATTTTCAAAATGGTAACCATGGTTACTGTGGCTAATATTTTCAGCTTGGACTTACATAAAGTGGCCATGCAGCAAAGCCTGGTCTGTCATAGTTAGTCACATGCTTATCTTTCCCAAAGGATTCTAGTTGGTAGGTGGCCATTTGCTATCATAGAAACGTGGGTTAGGCTGAGATCACCTGGGCATCACTCTCCCTTGGCACATGACACCTGACTGGTTATGCTGTGCTTTGCTTTTTTCTTTTCTTTTTATTTTAATGATTTTTAAATTTCATATGCATTGGTACTTAGCCTGTACATATGTCTATATGAAGGAGTTGTGTCCCCTGAAACTGAAGTTACAGAGAATTATGAGTTAGTATATGGGTGCTGGGAATTGAACCCTGGTCTTCTGAAAGAACAGTCAGTGCTCTTAACCACTGAGCCATCTCTCCAGCCCTGCTACCATACTGCTGCCATGTGCACTTGAGGTCAAGAAGTCCCCGAAGTCAGTGAAGTTCTGGGCTCAGTACCTCCAGAAGAACATCATGGAAATGTCACACCCATTCTTAAAGGACCTTCACATTTTTAGTTATTATCATCAGGATTGGGTTCCATCTGAGATAGGCATGTCATAGCATCAGGTATTCCGGGCCATGTTAGTGAATGCAGAATTGAAGACACACATTTGTATTTCAACCTCAAATGTGCAGACAAAACACACATAGACATCAGGAAAAATGGAAACTTTGGAAAAATTTGTCTTCATAAAAATGAATATTAAACATTGGTAGTCTAATCCTCAGAAATCACTCTTAAGAGAGATTTGGGGTTTTTCATTCTGGAACTTTTTTCCATTCAAATAATAGGAGTGTGGCTGTTTGCATAGACACAGCTATAGGCATTATAAAACTGGAATCCCTTTTGCTATTTTCACTCCTTGATAGTATCTTGTGTCCCTTTGTGTCATTAAACACTCAGTTGTGCTAAAACTGTTTTTGCTGTTGTGGGTGCTATTGCTTATGATATGTCTTCTCAACAGCTGTGTGTGGGGAGGAGGGGATGTTATAGGTCGATACTCTTTCATTGCACATTGTGAAGTTGCTTCCGAAAGCTGTGAGCTCAGTATCCAAAAGGCTGCTTTTGTCTAAAATGAATGTCAATCTATAACAGGATCTTCTTATTTTATCCACTTACCAAATCTGTAGTGTTTCTGCCACACATGGCAGGAGAGAGTAAAACATGGTGACGGCCTTGAGTCAAACAGGGGTGGTTTCCTCACCTGATCTGTTGAGTGTAACAGGACAGTTCCTTACACTGTGAATAGCAATTTAGGGGAAGATGCAGTCATTGTTTTGATGTTTGCAAGGTGAGAGGGACTACCTCATTTGCAGAGATAGAGTTCTCAGCAACCCTACAGGAGAGAAAAGAAAACTAAACAAATGCCCAATTGGCTCATTATATCACCACTTCTTGAACTTCCTACTTAGAGACGCGGTTATCCAAGCACAGTAGCGTTATCTCAAATTGTCCTTGTGGTTCTGGCACATTGGTTTGCTCTGTGATTATCTGGTGATGCTTACGTTGGTAATGGAAAATTGAATGTTCTTCCACAATGATTCTTGTGGAAGAACAATACTGGCATGTGAAGGGGCAAGCAAGTGTCGCCTTTATTCCTTGGCCAGTATTGGGGAAATATCTGCAGCCAAAGTCTTGAGCCAATGGAATCTAACTCAGACAGACAAGATAAATCTATTGCCTATCCCCCAGGATCCCGAGCTAGCCCTTCCAGTATGAAGATATTTGTGATGGTCTTTGATCATCCTCCAACTGGTTCAGTCTTAGTCTACTTAGCTTTATGCCTTCAGCATAAATAGGCCCTTTTAATATATAGTTGCAGAAGTGTTCAAGGAAACCAAAGGCTAAAGGTATGACTCATGATGTGATGGGGGAGAAAGAGCTCTCCGCTTTAATACCCTCCATCTCAGTTACTGGATAGCTACTTAATGCCTCCGTAACATAAGCACAGGATGAGAAGTCTCTGGGGTGGCTCTAGCTCTATTTAATGCTTCATTCCATCAGAGGCAACGGAATGGCTGAACTTCACAAATATACCTGAGGGATGGCCCAATCCTCTCCCAAGTCCTCTCTTCCTTTACTTTTCCCACCAGGAGAGCTTCTGTTATTAAGACAGTTAGTCAAGTTCTACCATTGACTTCTAAAGTTCCGGGGGATCACTTCAGGGGATTTCACTCTCTCCTGATGAGGGAATTATTGGAGGAGTGTTTGGCCTGGTCTAGCCTCCCAGCCTACATCTCACCACACTTCTCCTCTTCAAGGGAAATGGAGAGTCTCTCTTCTCAGACGCAGCAGTTTCTTACCCTCTAGCCATGTGGATGGTGGCTCACAGGGAATATAGCCACTTGCACTCATCACCAGGTGTGTAGGCATTGAATGTGTATACAGTGTGTATTTATCCCTTGTTCTAAGCAGCTCCAGAAGCTATAAACAGTACTTCCTTGTGTTGTACAGTGTACATAAGTATTTTGACAGCCTGCATAGGGATCAGGAGTTTGTTCCCTGGATAGACCCACGGGTAATATTCTTTTAGATAGTTCCTGGAATTTTTAACTCACTAGTAAAATTCTCACACAGGTCTCAGAGGTAAATTTTTTTTTAAAAAAATGCATGAGTATTTACTTTTACCATAGAAACTTTGTAAGAAAACAAAATAGAGCTTTGATGAGTTGGCTATGGAAAGCCGGACAGACATAGCATCTGGCTTAGTGATACAGAAAAAGCTGGAAACAGGCAAAGGAAATGTTCTTAACAGCATTATGTTTTTTTTTTGTTTTGTTTTGTTTTTTTTTATTCAAGAGCGACATTCTGCATTTGTGACATAGGTATATAATTAGTTCTAGCAGGCTAGGGAAAGAGATAGCCTGGGCCTAAAGCATGAATAATTTAGTATAATCCAGCATAAATTTGAAAAGCCTCGTGTGGTAGATCCTGTTGGTAATCTTAGTAAGGGAGATCTGGAGTTCTCTGACTGGAGTTCTCTGACCAGCCTCCTGGCCTCCTAAACATGAAACAGGTCAGCGAGAGACCACGTCTCAAAAGATAAGGGAAAATAGTTGATAGTGGATAGTGCCTGAGGAACAGCACACAAGGCTATCTATCCTCTGGCCTGCACAGGCATGTGCCCACCCATGCTCTCTCTCTCTCTCTCTCTCTCTCTCTCTCTCTCTCTCTCTCTCTCTCTCTCTCTCTCTCTCTCTCTCCACACACACACACACACACACATTATGACCAAGATAAAAGTGGCATTTGTGTCCCAATCTTCTAGAACAGTGAGATATTAGAGGGACACCAAGTGGACCTAACACAGTATACTAAGCTTTTAAAGACAAGAACTGGAGAAGACATGGTTTGTTTTCAGGCCCTAAGGAAAGAAGGAACATGCAATTCACTCAGAGTTTTTGAGTGTGTTATGCCAGGGTTCTGTGTGCTGTGGGTCACTCTTGAGTTAGATGACGTATGCTATGGTTTGCCAGGTTCCTGGAAAGACAGCATAGTTCCCTGTGGGTATGCTTAGCAAATCATTCAGGCCCACCCCTCTCATGAAGGGCGGCATGTTGGAACCTTGTGTAAAGTCTGCCTGTTTCCCCTGTATGTGAGCTACAAATTATTTGCCAATTATTTATCCCAAATGCTTAAAGACAACACACGGAAAGAAAGAAATTGGTGAACTTTTTATAGGTGAAAATAACGATGAGCTAGTTGCAATGCTCAGTAGGTAAAGGGGCTTGCTGCCAAGCTTGACAACCTCCATGACGAGAGGAGAGAACCAACCGCTGCGAGTGGTCCTCTGATCTCCATATGCTTACTCTGGCATGCATCTGTACACATTTGTACACACACACACATACACACACACACACACACACACACACACACACACACACACACACACACACACACACACACACACACACACACACACACACACACACACACACACACACACACACACACACACACCACACACACACACACACACACACACCACACACACACACACACACACACACACACACACACACACACACACACACACACACACACACACACACACACACACACACACACACACACACACACACACACACACACCAAATTCTTAAAAAAAAAGTTTCATGACGAAATAAACCCCCATATGGAGTTAGTTCTTCCCTGAATAAATACCATTTTAATCAGCTTTTGCTCAGCTATTGATACCAGTGGTTTGAAATGAGTGGGGACAATGCTCCATTAGCATAGTGAGTCTTAAGGTGTGTGTTCTGGGGGGATTTCCTAGCCGTTTCTGTGGTGTGTGCATGTGTGCATGTCTAGTTCTACAAGAGAAATGTGGACTTGGACAGCCCGTGCCCCCAGCACAGTCTCTGCCTCTGGGACTTGTCAGTGCTTTAGTGGAGTGGGTTTCCAGAGGCTCCTGCACAGAGCTGCGATGTCTTCCTGATGGAGTGACACTGCCAGTCCTTTCCTAAGGGTCCCTACGTCCACACAGCTCCTCTCCAAACACACACCGCTTTTGTAGGGAAGGAAAAACATTAAGCCTGTTTTTTTATCATTTGCTCATTAATTTTAGTTTGAAAAAAATGAAATAAAAAAATAGAGATGGAAATTGACCATAGCTGGGTGTGGTGTGGTGGCATGTACATTCATTCTTCATTCCTGCACTCAGAGGCAGGTGGATCTCCGTGAATTCCAGGAGACCCTATCTCAAAAACCCACAAAATAAATAAATAAATAAATAAATAAATAAATAAATAAATAAATAAATAATGATTGTAAAGAAAATGTATTGTCTATCTCAAAGCCACAGCCCCTCCCTCATAAAGTTTTAGTCTTGAAGGTTTTTAAAAGCAAGATTGACCACCAGGTAAAAAAATTTCAATACACCTTTGCCATCATTCTTTTTTAATTTTATTGAGTATGGGTGTTTTGTATTGCTGTACCCTCAGAAGCCAGAAGAGGGCATCAGAGCCCGTGACCCCGTGAGTGCTGGGAATGGAACTTGGGCCCTCTGCAAGAGTGCACAGTTGCCTGCTGAGTCATCATTCCAACCCAAGACTCACCTTAGCGAGACTGAAAAGGCAAGCCAGGGAAAAGAGGTGACACGAGGAGCCATATGAGGTGTGGAAGACAAGAAAGTTCAGAAGAAGGAAGAGAGGCTTAGCTGTGCAACAGAGGACCAAGTACAGGAAGTCCCGTTTTATTTGTTTATTTGTTTATTTATTTATTTGGCTCACTTTCTACCTTAGCATCAGCTGGTGGGCACCTGGGGAGCTTTTTAAAAATGTCCCTACCTAGGCACAGTGCCAGCCAATTAAATCAGAATCTCTGGGGTGCAGAGGCCCAGGCTTGGTATGGTGAAAAAGTCTCCCCGTGGGACTCCACTGTGCATCCGAGGCAGAAACCCCACTGATTGGTTTTGTAGATCAACTGTAAAACCTGATCAGAAACTGGCAGCCAAGAGCAGGCTGAGGAGGAAGCTTCATGATAGATAGCTTGCCTGGCATGGCCAAGACTCTAGGTTGCATCCCAACATGAGCAACAGCTTCATTTCTTCTTTTTAGGGCATTGTGTAGGGCAAACAGAAATTCGGGGAAAATGAGATGAAACCTGTGGAGAGATTCAGGGTCTTCTCGGAGGCTCTTTGGGAAATGGTGACTTCCAAGAGTGTGGGCACACAGCAGCAGATGTCTGTCGGGGAGCAGTGCTTAGCATGCAGAGGGTGTAGTCATGGTTTTTCAGAGAAAACCCTCAGGGGTTTCTACCAAATTGTAGTTGTGATTGTCTCCTGTGATTTGAAATATTACCGACCTTCCCTCCAGAGAGTAGCAATGGCCATCTTGAGAGGATCCTGATTGACAGACAGCAGGGGGCATCCATATATACACCAACCTAGAAACACCAACCTTGTCTCTCTCTCTTCCCTTCTTTCCTCCCCCCCCCCAGTGTGTGGGTGTGTGTGTGTGTGTGTGTGTGTGTGTGTGTGTGTGTGTGAACAGAATACCCTGAAATGCCTCTTGACTATGAGAAAGCAATGACCCTTGGCTAAATTGCCCCATGATGCTCCTTGTTAAATAGTGTTGTAACCTCCTCTTTCTTCCAGTGCCTCCTCAGTCCAGTCACCATGCACACACATCCACCTGCAGCCTCGCCCTTCTTCCCAGGTTCCATGAAGACCTCCCACCACAGCCATGCCCCCCTGAGCAGCATCCTGAAGAGTTTCCCTTTATCCTCTGTCTCCTAGCAGGGCTGGCGTGGTGATGAGACAAGAGGGAATGGTATGAGAACAGGTTATTTTCACGTCCATCCCTCTCCTCTGTTGGGAGTCGGATGTGTGAATTTATATTTGATTGTGAGATTCTCGACCTTGCCTCATCTCAGCCTGTGAGGGAGTCATTTCAAACACTCCCCCTGGTCCCAGCTGGTGGAGTAGTTAGACTCAGCTTGTTATTAACCTGTCCTGGAGTCACAGATGGCCCTTCTTGAGAGCGGTTTTGATGGGATACTGATGTGAGGGTGTACACTGAGACTGGGAAGCAGGGCAAATTCTGTGTTAGAGGCATAGGCTTTATCTTAAACACACCGGTCAGAGTCCCTACCTTTGTCTTGTTGATGTGTCTGCGTTGGCACACCTTTATCCCTGGAGCCAATAGCTGGCATTAGGACTAATGACATGTGTGCACCATGGCAGTGTCATACCGACAGCTTCTCAAATCGCTGCTCACCTCATCCACCCCTTCTAGCTTCTGATGTCTGGCAGTCTTGGATGCCTTTCTTGTCTCCATGGTGAATGCTGTGTCATTTTAGAATTACAAAGAATGCTCCCTAGCAGATGTATGCATCTCCTTATCCATCAACAATTTCAGCCCGTGTGACGAAAATACCGTCTGCACCCAGATGTGCTTAGGTGACTGTTGTGATAACTAAAGCGTTATTGGAAATGTTCTTTAGTCATGGTCTGGCGGGGTAATGAAACGGTGTGGGAAGCATGGGGGTCACGAGGATGTTTAGGTTTGGTGGAAGCAGCTCCCTTCAGACCTAGTATTTCAGAAAGGGTATACACGGTAGGAGAGAAAGGATCAAATGCCACAGTCTTCATTTGAACTTGGTGTATGCCAATGTATTCAGTCACTTACAGAGAAAGGCTGTGGGTATGAGGAAAAGCTGAACAAAGAGCCCTGGGACCATTCAGAGTTGATTCATGCTCCCCCAAGCTTGAACCTGCCTCAAGGGTTCTAGACCCTGAGCTTAAGTCCTTCCAACTTGAGTTCAGTGTTTCCTTCTGTGGACTTGGAGTCCCCGTCAAGTCCTCTGTGGAATGATGCAGATTTTAAAGCCACACTCACCTCAAAGTGCAGCACTATAAGGCGTGTATGTACAGTTTCATGAAACTTAGCAGACATTTCCATATCCATTCATACTCCAAGCCTTTCAGCTATGCCTGCACTATGTGGATGGTGTCCTCACATGGAAAATGCAGGAATAAAATGAAGTTTTAAGATTACAGACAATAAAGACCATGAGGTGCTGTGATGGTTAGAAGATGATCCCCTGGACATGCCTGTGAGGGAATTCTTATCTATGGACACCAGTATTCCCTGGGCTGGAGCCTTGGACTGAATAGAAAGGGGGAAGCCAGCTGAGTGCTGGCAGCCACGGCCTTTTGCTTCCTGATGCAGGTGCAATGTGACCAGCCTCCTCAAGATCCTGCTGTGGTGGCTTTCCCACTCATGATGAATGATGCTCTTCAACTATGAGTCGAAATGAGTCCCTTCTTCCTTAAGTTCCTTGTGTTGGGTATTTCATCAAAGCAACAATGCCAGTATCTAATGCAGGTCCCTCCTTCCTAACAGGAGGATTACTCTTTCCCTGTCACATTGTCTAGACATTCCAAACAGTAGAATGATTTCTAAATAGCACCCTTCAAAAAGCCAAGAAATACCCGCCTGTCTAGCTTCAATCCCAGGAGAGGCAACATGTCACTTCTCTGAGAGATAGTCAGGAAATTCTAGAAGATAAATGGTGCCTCTGATGCAAGTAAGATGCCTGGATCATGTTGTTTTTTGGGCAGTGAGCCTGGGCTCCTCCAAAATCCACTTTTAGCTCTGTGAAAAACTAGCTAAACATTTGCAAAGGTTGCATCGATCCTAGACAAATGGGTTTTGATAATCACTGTTAACTGCTATTGCAAAGAAAACCTGAAGACATCATTTTCTAGGTGAGATATGTTTGGTTGTTTTGTTTTTCTGTTTAGTATACACCCCCAGATAATTGTTTTCTTGCACCTTACATCTCATAGGGAAGGACCAAGAAGGGCTGTTTTCCCCTCTGGGTTTCAGTATGTCTGCCATCTCAAATACTGCCTCTCTGACATCTTCAGCTTGCTGAATCATTGCCTCTGCCTCTGGGAGGCTTGCAATTCCTTCCCAGGGGTTTGCTCCTAGAGACAAGTATTCTGTATTATCAGCTTAGGTGTTCTGCAGGTTGGCTTTTTTTAGATAAAACCCTATATTTGCAGAGGAAGTGTGCAGCTAAGCCCAGCAGCAAAGACTTTCATGATGGGTCTGCTGGGAGGAATTGTATTAGGTGATGTTTTTAAGATGAAGCCATCCACCATTGATTTTCTGAGCTGTGATTTCAGCTTCTTCTGGCTTGTGATCCACACTCTCAACTCTGCGCCAGAAGCCTTTGCCCCAGAGCTGTTGTCTGTGTCAGTAAGACAAGCACAGGGAGTCTTATGGAGACTAATAGCAGATGCGCCTAAGAGACATGGGTGGATTTCCAAAGGAATTGCATACTGAGGGAGGCAATTCAGGCTCTTGGAATGAGGTCTTTTTGGTTAATGAAGGTCAGATTCCATAAAGTGGATACATTACAGTTGCTGGGCGAGAAAGACTTAAGAAAGCTTCCGGAACCAGTGTGAAATAGCATCATGTATCATTCAGTAGTGCTGGTGGAGGAAGCAATCATTCATCAGGGAAGACCTAGAAGGATGGTTCGAGCTGGAGGCAAACTATGGCGGTAAAGTAGAGGAGGGGCCCTGGCAAGCACAGAAAGCAGCTGCGATTAAGGGATGGATCTTCAAGGTCCACGGTTACTTCAGGCCCACGTTTCTAGTTAGTACAGGACCCAGAGAGATTTCCTCAGTCCCTGTCAGGTTGTCTTAGAGGATTTGGAAAGAATGAGTTGAAAGCATAGACAGGTGTGCAGTTTATCACAGATATGGATGCATTTTAGATAAAGACAGCCCTGAAAATAATGGCCAAGCTTTTAACTCTTGGACTAAGAGACTAAAAGCTTCTAAAGGTCACAGGAACAGATTCTGGTGTTGTTTATATCAGGCATTTGTCTTTTGAAAGCAGGATCTAATACTCTTATAAGTTGGTTCTTATTGTTAAAGATTTATTCTCAATTATGAGTGTGTGTATTTGTGTGGGGATCTGTATGGATGACTGCAGTGCCCATAGAAGCATCAGATCCCTTGGAGCCAGAGCTATAGGTGCTCCTGAGCCTCCTGTTGGAGATGCTGAAAACCAAATTCAGGTCATTAACAAAAGCAGTGCACAGTCTTTACTGCTAATCCTGCTCCAGCCCCAGACTGACCCTCCCGCAAGCCAGTTACGTCCTTTGTGGTATGGGCACTGGTAATAAATGCATTGTTACCACCTTGGTGGGGCTTATCATATGATTTTAGGTAAATCATTTCGTTCTGTCTTCTTTTATGAGACAGGGCCATTTGAACTTACTATGGAGACCAGGCTGGTCTTGAACTCATTATATTCTCATATTTTAAACCAGCCAAGGTTGGTTTAAACTTGTTTTGCTATTGCTTTCACTTCCTATGTGCTAGGACTCTCAGCATACGCCACCACCACATCTGCCATTCAGATCTTATTTTGAATTAGAATAAGCTCACATATTTCCGGGATGGCAAGGTGGCTCAGTGGGTAGTAAAGGTGCCAAGCCTGACAACCTGAGTTCCATCCCCCAGGACCCACATGGTGGAAGGAGAGAACCAACTTCCAAAAGTTGTCCTCTGATCTTCACACACATGCTGTGGCATACATGTGCACGCACGTACGTCACATACACACACACATGTACACGTGCAGCAGGAGGTGGATCTCTGTGAATTTAAGAGCAGCATGGTTTACAGAGAAAGTTCTAGGACACCCAAGGACTACACAGAGAAACCCTGTCTTGAAAAAAACATATATTTTAATTATGTTATCAACATGTCTTTACTAGTACCATTAAGGCCAATATAACCCTGTGGTAAGTGTGATCCACAGCCGTTAACTCTGCCATGTTTCAGAGTATACACACTCAGCACTTCTCTTCCATCACACGATTTACGGGGCCCAGAGCATGGAGTCTATCTTCTTTTCTTCCCACAGATAGACTCCAATGGCATGGTTGTAAGTCTGACGGTGTGGCACCCTGCCTGAATGTATAGCCCTTTGACCATTTGCTTAGGCTACCAATGGCTGGCTGTGTGGCACCTACTTCCACTTAAGCTTGCCTTTTTGCTTCTGGGTTTGGTGCCCCTTTCCCTCATCTATCCATCAGCATTCCAGCCAGTTCATTAGGAAAAGAGGGCTGCACAAAGGTGCACTTGATGCATAGTAGGACTCTCCTGAGGAAGGAACAGTTGTAGCTTTTGAGAAGGGAAATTGTTGAAACGTGAATAAAGCACCACGGTCAGCTTTATTCTCCAAGTTGCTTCGATGGCAATTCGGGCCCATCAGAAGCTGCTAGTCGCCAGTGGAAAAACACAGCACGTTTCCGCTTCCCAGCAACTTCCACCCTGGAGCATTGAACGATGCCAACTCAGAGGTTTTCCGTTGCATCACAACTTGCCTGGAAATCTTTCTGTGTACAAGATAGCAGCGGCCAACTTTATTTTCTGTTCTTGGGATGTGCCAGGCAGTGCTGACACCATGTCCCAATAGTTCTCTCTTGAAATCCACCCTAGCCACAGGTTCATATGGGGCCTTGGAAGAAGACTCAGAGTTAGGAACACCGGCCACTCTCGAAGAGAACTAGGGTTTAGTTCCCAGCACCCACATGGTACTCACAACAGTTTTTAACTCCAGTCACAGGGGGTCCAATGGGCCCTTCTGGCCTCTCTGAGCACTGCATACATGTGATACATAAACATACATGCAGGCAAAACACCCATACACATATTCACATTAATAAGGCCCGTTGGAACTTGTCAAATTTTTAGTGGAGTGAAGGGAAATATGCACTCTTTGAACATTAGCAATGTAGCTACATTCCAGGCTTGAGTTCTCGAAAGCCCTCTCCTTCTCCTGTTTCCTCTGGCATCTGTGTGCTAGCATGGTGAGCGCGGATGGTTCATTCAAGTACAGGACCCCTTTACTTCCTCTGTGTGGAGACCGTGTCTGTTGCACGTGTGAACTTTTCATCCCTCTATGATTTCAGTCGTCCTTGCTTCATCCTTTTTCCTGTATCTGCAGCTTAGCGCTAGCTAATTTTGCCTGCTTCATCTTCTGTC
The DNA here is from genome assembly GCA_030556225.1 of Cricetiscus sungorus. NCBI lineage: Eukaryota > Metazoa > Chordata > Mammalia > Rodentia > Cricetidae > Cricetiscus > Cricetiscus sungorus. The sequence goes on along the minus strand of JANBXA010000600.1, from coordinate 62,491,043 downwards.
TCCAGGATGCTGCATTCTCACCCTGGCAGAGTATTTATGACAAGCCACAGCTAAGGCTAGGGTAGAGTCCTCCCCCAGGGACTTATTGAATGAACTTTTAAGAATTCTGCTGCTTTCTTGAGAGATCAGCCAATGCCTGCCCTTTGGCTAGAAAAATAGAGAACTCTGAACTATAGTGGGCACATGGCCCAGGTCTGGAGACGAGGGTAGTAGGAAGAGGAACCCTAGTCTGTGGTAGAGGGCATGCCACCAGACAGCCTACTGATACTAGTCAAGTCTGATTACAGAAGGCATAAATCCAAGCTTAGTGACTGGGACTTGGGACAGAGGAGATGCGAGGGAAATGATGCTGGTTGATGAAGGTCAGGGTGTGTTGCAGAAACAGGTACAGGATCACCCTAATGGTAACAACAAATCAAATGGTGAGGAAGTTGGTCCCAGCAAGGAGACCAACAGGTAACCAGGATGCTTAAAATGATCTTTTATGAACCATTACATAAACTCTAACAGAATACAAATGTTAATCATACTAAAAACAACAACAACAAGAAAAACCCCATCAGGCATCAACTCTTGTTGGCTGCTGCATTGCCTCTTGGGGTTTTTTGTTTAGTTTTGTTTGTGTTTAGAGAACAGTGTTTCTCTGTGTAGCTCTGGCTGTTCTGGAACTCACTCTGTAGACCAGGCTGGCCTCAAACTCAGAGATCCACCTGCTTCTGCCTCCCTGAGTGCTGGGATTAAAGGTGTGCACCACCACTGCCTGGCTTGTTTTAATACTTTTAAAGGCTTTTTTAAATTTATTTATTCATTTTTATCTTATGTGCATTGGTGTTTTGCCTGCATGTATGTCTGTATGAGGCTGTTAGAACTTGGAATTACAGTTATGAACTGCCATGTGAGTGCTGGGAATTGAACCACAGACCTATGGAAGGGCAGTTGGTGCTCTTAACCACTGAGCCATCTCTCCAGCCCGCCTCTTGGTTTAAATTATGCTTGTTTCATCATGTGTGGTGAGGTGAAGGGTCTCCTGAAGCAGCGGGGTAAGAAACGAACAGTTACTCTTCACAACTGTTTGTCTGGGTTGGGAATTTTTCAATTCTCTGCAGCCAAAGCAGAAAGAAAGGGCAACACATGAGACAATTGCTATCCGCAATGTTCAGTTTGAAATTATGGGGTAAATTAAAGCAACTATTATTCTCATTAATTAGTTTTATAGTCAGCCAGCTCGCTGGGATAATTGGATTGTATGTGGTATTTTTAATGATGAAAATCCTCTTTTTATTTTGGTTTTATGTATTGAGCTTTCTTTTTTATTTCATTTTATAAAGTTTTTAGGTATAGGGGTATTTCTTTCCTGTGTGTATATCTGTGTACTACATGTGCACGGCGTCCTGGAAACTAGAAGAGGAAGTCAGGTGCCTTGTGAGCCACCATGTGGGTGCTGGGAATTGAACCCTGGTCCTCTGCAAGAGCAGCCAGTGCTTTTAACTGCTGAGCCATGTAGTTGTTTGTTTGTTACTCCTTTTGCTCTTTACTCTTTTGGAAAGTCCATCATCCAGTTCCCAAATAAATCACACAGAGTCTTATTGTCATTTACAAATGCCTGGCCTTATTTTGGCTTGTTTCTAGCCAGCTTTTCTTATTTTAAATTATCCCATCTATCTTTTATCTCTGGGCCTTTACCTTTCTTTATTTCTGTATACCTTTCTTCCCTTCTTATTTCATGTATGGCTGTGTGGCTGGCCCTTTTCTTACTCCTTGATCTTCTCCTCCCAGATCTCTCCTCTTATTTATTCTCTCTGCCTTCCAGCCCCAACTGTCCTTTCTCCTGCATAGCTAACTGCTGTTCAGTTCTTTATGAGACCAATCAGGTGTTTTAGAAAGGCAAAGAAACACAGCTTCACAGAGTTAAACAAATGCAACATAAAAGAATGCAACACATCTTTGCATCATTAACAAATATTCCACAGCATAAACAAATGCAGCACATCTTTAATGTTCTGCAACAGACTCACCTCTCTAGCCACAAACAGGGCTTTCTTATTAAGATCTAGTTTGAAAATAGTTAAACATCAGCAGCAATAACAAAACTCAAACATTTACCCACACAAACCCAAAGGAAGCTCTTTCTTGTACTGTTGGAGAAATGTAGTTTGATATTAATAGGTAACTATTTTCTGTGTAAGAATATGGTCACATTTTCCTGACTTTCTCATTTTGATGAGTGATTTAAAAAATACAAAAAAAGAACAAACAAACAAAAAACCTGTTTGGTGATGTCATTACTTGCAAAATAAGGTTTGATAACCTATCAAACGTTGATAACGCTTTCATCTCCTCTGTGGCTGATTTTTTTTTTAATTTTCACTTTTTTTATTATTATTTGGCAATAACTCCTTCAAATTGTGCTTTAGGCACAGAAAGTCTGTGTGTAGGCTCAAGGACAAATAAGGAGAAAGATCTCCTCTCCTGGATGGCCAGGTCAAGTTCAACTACACAGTGGCAGCCTTTTGTTTGTCTGTTGAAAGCATCATCCAGGATGTCCTACTTCAGGCACAGCCAAAAGGTGACCTATTTTCGTCCTGGAGCTTTGGCCCTTCTCTGTGACAGGGAGTGCCCTGTAAGCTGACCTCCCTGGATTTCCTCCCTGTTGTAAAGGAAATGTTCTTCCTGTCCTTATCGATGCTGGATTCCTATTTCATGAGGCTCTAGTTGGCCACCCAGACACAGGCAGGATTCTAAGAGGCTGGTGAGGCTGGCATTCATAGGAACTGAAGAGCCAGTCTGCAAGATGAGAAAGGAGCCATTCTAGCCCGTCTCCACTTCCTGCTTCCTTCCTGGGGGTTGTGCTTTTTCCTCCCAGTCTTGTTTTCCTGTGGCTATGAAATAATCCATTTGAATGTCATGCAAGATGGAGAGCGGCATTTTCAGAAGACGCAGCTCCTACTCTCGTGTCAGCAACACGGTTCGCTTGTTATCATCCAACTGCTATTATGATTTGAGATGGGACAAAAATACATCGGAGGCAGTCAGCTCCATGTACGTGCTTTCAGAGTAGGGAAGAGAGTGGTGGGTAGGAACGATTTTAAATAGACCTCATTTGCACAGCAGAAAAGACAAGCCAGCTGTGTGATGTTGCTGGGCTTAAAATGATGAGAAACTAAGGCTGCAGTGGGGAAGATGGCTTGGCTGGGAAAGGACTTGCCATGTAAGCATGAGGACATGAGTTTGAACCCCAGCCACTTTGTAAAAATGCCAGATGTGATGATAAACACTTGCAATCCCAGTGCAGAGGAGGCAGGGACCTGAGGATTCCTAGCGTTCACTGGTTAGCCAGTCTAACCAAACAGGCAAGCCTCACTACCCAAGGTGGATGGTGCCTGGAAAGGAATTATGCCTGGAGCAGTTCCCTGACACCTACAGGGATACACGCACAAAGATGAAAAACCCAAAAAGAAATCACATTTAACCTGCATGTATTTCTATTTCTTTCTTTACTGTCCTGTTATCAAACAGTGTCCAGGTTTGCATAAATCAATACTGATGGGGCTATCCAGCATCATTGAGAATATTTGGGCATAAAAATTGGATAAATAGTGATGTTGCTTGCTATATTCCAGGAAGCAATCCCATTCAGAAATTCCATTCCTGTTTAAGAATATTTCCTTTAGTTTCCTATTTAGTTGATCTAATATCACGGAAGGTCCCTTAGTTGTCTGTCTTGGGCCATCTTCTAGAACCTACTAAAGCCCAAACTCATAGCTGTTTTGCTTTGACATTTTCAATACCCAATGTGTCAGAGAATACAAGATAAACCAGAGGTTTTATCACAATATCCTTTGGGAACAGAGTACTGCGAAGAAATTTTAAATGGCCTGAAAATGTTTTTTAAGTGAAACACTGAATCTGAACTTGGGAGAGTTAGGTCACTGTGGAAGAAGTGCCATATGGCTTCATTCTCTAGAGACCGTCTATCTAGTGGTGACGAGGAGAAGAGACCTACTCCATGCAGTCAGTTCTCACATGCATGTTGTGGCTGCATGGTACTTTTAATACCTCATTAGGAATAAAATGGGCCCAGGGATGAGACAGCTGGCTGGGGTATTCATTACTAGTTAATGTTGGAACCAAGCTTCCACTTAAAATTGTTCCTTTTCTGAACATGTGCCCCATGTATTTTGCATTCCTCCTGGACTTCATTCTGGCGAGTTTTCTTTGAAGCTTGTGGTAACTTGGCTTATTGAAGAGTTTGTTTGAGGCTCTCTGCTGTGAGGAGCTGAGGTTGACAGTGCCGTGGGGATCCTTGAGAACATCTCAAAATGACTTGTGTCCAGATGGATGTGACAGCACGCTCCCTCAAAAACCCTGAATGGCTCCTCACCCTGAACTCTTCGTGTGGGAGATTTGTTGACAGCCCTTCTTTACAAAACGAGTAAGAGCAATAAATTTAGAACTTTCAGACTCCCAAGTCTATAGGTAACCTGCCTGCAATTGAAATGATAGGTAAAATCTTCAAACATATGGTATGAATATAAGCCCTTGTATAATTGGAGTAAGCTTGAATTCTCTGGGTGTCAAAGCAGAATGGCTGAAGATTTTAGGGCAATATTCTGTGAAAACTTCATTGGGAACTCATCATCTTTGGTGCTAAGCAAACCAACCACAAGGCTCTCTTTAACCCTATTCCTTGAGGGTTTTTACAGATATTTACAAGGAAGAGGGAATGGTTTCTATATTGTTTCATCAGTGCACGTGGGCTAGGGCACCGAGAATGCTGAGTGAGTATAATGGGCTGTTTTCCACTGGAACAATACAGCTGAGGAGCCTTGGAATCCTTGAGCATTGCTTCCTTCTTTGGACATGACTTTGACATCTCTGCAGCTCCTCTCTGTAGTGTTAGGTTGCACCCTTTGTCAGGTCTTCTATTAGAACACAGATCCATGGAGAGAACACCCTGAGATTATTCCCACTGCTTAACAATTCCTTGGAGCTGGGTGGTGATGGCGGACACCGTTAACGCCTTTAATCCCAGCACTCAGTAGGCAGAGGCAGGTGGAGCTCTGTGAGTTCGAGGCCAGCCTGGTCTACAGCATGAGTTTCAGGGCAGCTAGGGCTACACAGAGAAACCCTATCTTGAGAAACAAACAACAACAAAAGAAAATTCACTGGAAGTGCCTAATTCTAGCTGCACTTGAAACTCAGCCACTGTGCTCTTATTTGCCAGACCCAAGGAGCAAGGTCGTTGCTCTGAGGAAACTACAACACCCAGAACCAGTTACACCAGAATCGATAAGGTTCCTGCTGGATGGGGTGTGGATGGCAGAGGGACAGTACCTTGATGTCTGTCCCTGGGAAAGGATGGCTGAAGTGTGTTCCAGGGCTGGACCCTCTGCTCTGCTTTACTCTGTCCTCACTGCTAGGGATACATGTCACCTCCTTCCCTCCTCGAAGCACTGGAAATTCAACAGGTCTGAAGATAACATTGTCAATGTTTTTGGCAGAAGTTTGTTTTGTTTCTTCATTTTGTTCTTCTCTGAATGCAAGTCCTTGTGCAGAATTCATGCAGCAAAAGCTTCAAGGGAGCGCTCAACACTGGTGCACTGGGGTGATGCCACTGTGTGTTTAGATGTGACCTTGCTGTAGGCCTTTTAGTGGATTTTCAGCTCTATGAAAGATGGTAGAAACCTTGGGGATATGCTTGTCAAGTCCTTCAGTGTTGCCAAAATCCACTTAGTTTCTCAAGTGACTTTTCTTTTCTGGGCAAGGCTGAAGGGGAACGTCAGGCGCATCAGCAATCAGCCAGTCATCAGAACAAGCAGCCTACAGACACATGCAAGCACTTGGAGGTGTGCAAAGGCCATGCGATGCCAGCATGCCAGTGAACGTGACCGGGGCACCAGCTCACTGTGATGGTTTGGATGTTAGCATTTATGGGAGTGAGAAAAAAATGACAAGAGCCAGAAGACGGCTCTCTCTCTGTCTGTCTCTCTGTCTCTCTCTGTCTCTCTGTCTCTCTGTCTCTCTCTCTCTCTCTCTCTCTCTCTCTCTCTCTCTCTCTCTCTCTCTCTCGTGTGTGTGTGTGTGTGTGTGTGTGTGTGTGTGTGTGTGTGTGTGTGTAGGGGGTGGAGCTTCTGCTTTCCTTCTGCACTGTGAAGATCTGAGTCACCATGTAGCTGAATCATCCATGGTACCTGGCCCCCGAGTGTTTCTGAAAGCTATTTCCTCTGCAGTACTAGATGGGACACTGGAAAGGTGACTTGCATTCCCGTTCTAGCATAACCAAATTCCAGAACAATGCCTTTGGCGAGTAACTCTGCCTTCGGGGATTCTCTCCTGACTTTGTTTAGCAGTCTAGCAGCCATATGTGTTTGCTGGGAAATGCTACAGCGAACCCCAAGCTGAGTGGCTTTAATAGAAATAGATTGATCAGGTTATGGTCCTGGAGGAGCTGGCCATATAGTCACCTGTAAAGGGCCAGTGTGGTCACATGTAAAGGTGCTCAGTAGAGTCCTTTCCCGGAATGTCACCTAGCTTGTGGCTGTTACAGTCTTCAGTATTCCATGGATCTTAGATGTATCACTTCAGGCCATGTCTCCGTGACTCAAAGGGACATTCATGAGTTCAGTTAGGAGCTACACTTGTTATAGGGCCTGGAGAGATGGCTTAGTGGTTAAAACTCTTGCCATATGAAAGGACCAAAACTCCCCAGAACTCATATAAACACTGGGTGTGTGTAATCATCTGCTTGTAATTCTATCCTTAGAAGGAGGAGGGCAGAGCACGATGGTCATGGAAGACTAGCCCAACCGTATTAGGGAATAATGAGTGTGACCGAGAGATCCTGCCTAAAAAACAATAGTAAGGTGAATGGAATAATTGAAGATTTCTGATGCCTACCTTGGGTATGCACATGTACGTGCACCCACATATCTCACACACAACTCACACACACACACACACACTCAATGAAGAAAAGGAGAAAGACTGACTCTTGTTCTAGTCAGGTTCTATCCTGAGACTCAGCACTCTGCCTTTTGGGAAGCTGGTATCTAACCCACTGTGACACTGAAAAGCCTCTCTATAACACAGGGCTGTGTTGGGATAAACAGGGGAAAAGTTGCACACACAAATGCTTTGTGAAGTAGGGTGTGTGTGTTTTATTCTTGCTGCTTTTCAACTTACAGGGCTTTGAAACAGAATCAGTTCCATTTCTTCTTTAATTCCCTCTGCTACCCCTGAATTCCACTATGTTCTGAGCCCAGCCATCTTTCCAGATGTTTCCTATTGTATCCCCTGAGGTGCGGATTGCTGTGGCTACAGAGGTCACGGCTTCTGTCTGATAGGTGCCTTTCTATCCACCCATCCACCTGCCTCACTTAAGCACTCTTTTCTCTACCACTTACCTCTCAAGGCTGAGGATGGTGCACTCTGGCTAGCTAGACTTCTCATAAGTTGATGTTTTCCCAGCATATGCTGAGGCTAGCTCACACTGGCTAGGTGGAAGTGATTGCTGTCACATGCACTAATACCACAGGCTGTTTGGAACCATCTATGATATTAGATACACCCTAGAAACTGACAAACACTTCAAATAGCCTCCCATCTTTTACTCTCCTCTCAAAATGTCCCTTCCTTTCTATTCTCAAAATATTCTCTCTCTCTCTCTCTCTCTCTCTCTCTCTCTCTCTCTCTCTCTCTCTCTCTCTCTCTCTCTCTCTCTCTCTCTCTCTCTCTCTCTCTCCACATCTAACATTGTTATATTTATTTATGGATATAGTCCTGACTTGTGCTGTATTTTTAAGTCCCATGAAGCCAAAGGACCCTAATGCATCCAGTTCAAGGATATAGAGCTGCCTTTTTTCTCCTGGTACCTAACTCATAAGATGCCAGGGCATGCTTGCTGTTCTGATTCAGGAAAAGGGGAGAAATCTGACAACTCACATTTACTGAGCCTGCTCAGGACCAATGGGTGTGTTGTAGAGCCAGTTTACAGAAGGTAACAGAGGCTTCAAAAGGCTAGTAGGCTTCCCCAGGCCACATAGCTAGTGGGTGGATCCCAAGAATCTAGCTCTGTAACCTGAACTCTTAAGCACTTCATAAAAATTTCTAGTCCAGATGTTTGCCATCTAGTAAAGCTGCCACCATCGGCACATGCCTATTTAGTGTTAGAGATACACCTTGAGGGGCTGGCAAGATAGCTCTGCAAGCAAAGATGCTTGGTGCACATCCTTTGACCTCAGTGTGTGTGTGTGTGTGTGTGATACCACATGCACACATTATACACACACATTACACTCACACATATAACATGCACCATTATTTTAAACACTTGCCTTGAAAGAACAAATGCTAAATGTCACTGTAACAGGTTTGCTGTACTGAGATGATGCCTATCAATAAAATTTAGTTTTGCTATGGAAGCTGTGTTCTAGGAAATAGCCCTGCTTCTTTACACTTGGGACCACCTGTTTGCTGTAAGGATTAATCTAGATTCTTCTACTTGGTGGGACTTAGAATCACCTGGAAGACACTCTTCAGGGTGTAGATGAGCTGGGGGTGTTTTCTTAGAGGCTTAACTGAGGAGAGAAGACCAGCCTGTGATGAGAGTAGGTGTGGTCTGTTTGCTGACTGTGGGTCCCATATGATAGCCTTTTCTGTTCTTGCTGCCACACCCACACTGTCCATGCCTGATGGACTGCATCTTCGAATGTGAGCCAAAGCAAGCAAATATGCCTCTTCTTAAGTTGTTTTTCTCAGCTATTCATCACAGTCATGAGACAAGTATCTGGACCCTGTCTTCGTTCCTTCCTGTCTCAGGACCAGTGTGTACACATCCAATGAAATCTGCACATAGCCTCATGTGGTGACAGCATGGAAAGTGAGACTCTCAATGTCTCTGGCTTCCTTTTGGCACCAACCCTGTGAGGTTGGGTATTTGTCTTAGATGAAGATCAGCTCTTGGGTCAAATTGGTCATCCAGAGCATCGTGGAACAAGGTTGGAGCCCTCGCCAAGTTTCGACTCCAAGTAAACTGTGACTATCAGTTACAGTGTGTATGCATGTGCTCAGGTGGAACCATGGCTTGAAAGGAGAGATTTCAAACAGATAGGTGATCACTTCTTCTCTTCCTCTAGGGCAGGAAGCTGCTTCCAGTAAATACAAAGTAGGCCATGCAGGAGCCCAGCAGCTCTCTGCAGCTCCCCAGGCTGAGGTCACGGGAGGCAGAAGCAACCTCCCGACAGATCAGAGAGAATACACAGGTCACTATCACTGTCCCTGCCAGGCGGTCAGAGGAAGGAAGAGTTACAGCTTTGGAAATAGGTCAGACATTTTATAAAATGGAAAACTAGTAAATGTTAGGAAAGGAATCTTCTTCTAGCCTGCCTGGTTTGCCTTGTGGTACCAGGCTAGTTCTTAGGCACGCTGTTCCTTCCGACTGCAGGGAGAGGAAGGCTATGAAAGTCATGAGCCTTCTGTCTTGTTTAATGAGGAAATAAATTCCCAGGGTCTGTTGGTATCTTAGTTGTCTCTCCACTGTAGTCTCCTGTCACCTTTTGGTTCTGTAGATCTCTCCAGTCCTCAGTCTCTATAGTTTGATGACTGTCTTCATCTTGGAGCCACTGGACATAGACATTGGTCTTGTTTTAAAACTTATTTATTTACTTAATTATTGTTGGGGCCGAGGCTCATCCACTGAGGGCCCTACTCACAGAGTCACTGTTCATATTCTGTATCTGAGTCCCAGAGTCCTCTCTTCTGCCTCCAACAGTTCTTATTGCCCTTTCCAAATGCAGTTTGAGCTCCCTGCCAGCCAGCTGTGAGCAGCTGTATGCTCTCTACCCTCTCTACACTGCTCTCAATGTAAGTGAGCAGGCTCGGTGCAGGACGCATTCGGCCAGAGCTGGTTCTACCAACCACCGAGTCTACTGAGTGCAGTGCTAACATCAGGCATCCTATCTCTGCCATTTCTCTTCTGAAGAGAGCAAAACCACACCGCTTTTGAACTGGGGAAAGGGTCTTAAAATTGTCTAGGATAGCTCTAGAAGTTTCAGGCACAGGGATGGAGGTCTGTCATTCCAAAGTGTTTGGGAGGCAAAGACGGGCCAATCATGCGGACCTTCTTAAAATATATATATTGCAACGGAGGGCTGAGACTCAGGATTGACCTCTGCCCTCCACATGCATGCGCTTCCTCATATACATGAACACACACCTGTCAGATAGGGCCCTTCCTAATGTTCAGCTTATTTAACTGAATGATTCCCACCCCCTCATTTGGTTCATAGGAATAAAGGCGGCAAGAACTAATTTTATGTTGAGATCATTCGAGAGTGTCCCTTTCTGGCGTTAGTAGGGGAATCTTCACAGGATACTTCTTGTCCTGGGAGCTCTTCCACTTGCGATGACCTTGGAAATCCCTGCTTACTCCTTTGCACATGGGAGCACCATTGGATTCTGTGGATGTCAAAACCCGACGTGCTTCAGCTGAGATGGCACAAGCTTTAGCTAACCAGGAACAAAGAAAAGAACTTTGGTATCTCTTAGAAGTGCATCTCCTTGCTTCTATCTATAGATCATAGGAAAGCTATTTTTGCCTTTTCAGCAGAGGCTGGGCTCCCTTTATCCTCATGCCCCCCCCACCCCGTGTCACCCGCTAATGTACTTAGAAGGCTTTAAAGTGGAAAGCCTGCTTTTCCTGTGGCTTTTTCCTCTATTTGGGGGAAAGCCCTTTACTCTTTGAACATCCGAGGCTTCCTTTTCTGTCAAGTAGAGATGGCTGTTGAGGGTTGCCTGTGTGGCATTTGACAGAGCTGTGGGCACCGGGAGAATGGCCAGCCTCTCACTCCTGTGGTATTTCCTGCCCTTTGGTGGGGTTGTTTCCGATTACCTTGACTAACTTGTAAAGGTTTGTATTTTAGGCAGATCACTCCCTGCTTCCAAAACCGCTTCTCGTTTGCAAGACCCAGTGCCATCCAAGGGTCAAACTGAATTGCTCAATGCCTTAGTAAGCGCATCTAAGTGGGTCTTCACTTCCCGGTGTTTCTTCCATTCTACTTTTTAAAAAGGCATTCTTACCCGTGTTGCTTATGACAACAGCGGGATTTCCTGACCTTCTTCCCTGAGATAACCCCTGAATCAACCTTTCAGTTGTGTCTGCCTTTAAAATGTTCTTGACAGTGCTGTTTGAGGAACTCAGACAGCTCAAGGTCTGTATGCTGTTGCCCATGGCTGCCTGGAAGAACTCAAAAGAACAAGCTGTGTGTGTGTGTGTGTGTGTGTGTGTGTGTGTGTGTGTGTGTGTGTGTGTGTGTGAGGAGGGGGGCAACAGTTGCATTTTGATAAAACTGTCCCTGGATGTCTTTTTCAACTAACAGTAGTTGCCAAAAAAAAAAAAAATCTCCGAACCTGATCGATTTTCAATCTGGGACTCACATAAATCCACACTAGCCATAGGAATGGAGAGCTAGAAGGGGACTACACACACACACACACACACACACACACACACACACACACACACACACAATACCAGCTGCTCCCATATTCATGCTAACCCAGCTCCAGTAGGGCTGCTTTGGCCATGTCGAGGAATGCAGCCGCAGAGCATGATGGAGCCTGCCCTGATTTATTTTTTTCAAACCTATTAGATACTCATGGTCCATTGTGATGGATGAGATAATTTTCTGCTTGTGAAGAGTCTTTTTTTATTTAAGCAAGAAGAAAAGGAGAAGGGGAGAAGGAAGAAGGAGAAGGAGGAGAAGGAGGAAAAGAATAAGAATAAGAAGAATAAGAAGAGGAAGAAGAAGAAGAAGAAGAAGAAGAAGAAGAAGAAGAAGAAGAAGAAGAAGAAGAAGAAGAAGAAGAAGAAGAAGAAAAGCCTTTAACAAACTGACCTCTTTTTAGCTGAGAGGCAGAAAAACTCAAGTCTTAAAACTCCAAATGAATAGCCAGAGTAGACAGTACCCAGAAATAAAACCACCAACGCCTTGTTTTGCTGCACTGTCAGAGTGTGTACGCAGCAGGTCCCAGGTTGCCTGACCATCCCTTCCTGTTGCTCCTCTGAACAAACGGGTTGTCATTTTGAGAGAGGCACTATTGGGGGCAAACGCTGCTAGTAAATGCCCATGATTGCAGTGGGCGTGTTGAGAACACATTCACTTCCTGTGTTTTGTAGTCTTCTAGTCGGTGATTACATGGGAAAACCTCTACCCACCTTCAGTGCCTGTACTCTGTCACTGCCTGATGTGCTGGTGACAGACCTAAGAGACCAGACCGACCCTTTTCTGGATCCCTGGCCAAACACCGCTCATGACACAGCTGAGGCATAGCCTGAACACTATGCTCCCCTCTTGAGATTATCTCAAAGCTTGTGGTGATGCAGGAAGTCCCTGCTGGAGGGCATGACTGAAGGAAGAGATCTGGGGATCCCTGTTGATGAATGCGACACCTGCCTGAGATGACCGCTCTTGTGTGGATAGGACAGGAGTTTCCTTCTGAATTCTAGTTTTGGTTTGTCAGTGAGGTCATAGGAATGAGAGACAGACTACGATGGGCTGGCCCTGCTCCAGTGCAGATTTTAACCCCTGATGTCAGCTAAAGTTCTTACTGCAGCCGCATGGGTGTGGAGCAGTGTGTTCTGCCCTCTTAAAAACAGAGTTTCAGATGCAACCTTTCTTACGTTTTAAAATAGTACATACATCTGGGTCTTCTGACCTGCTTCAAAATCAACACCTGTTATAGGATAAAACCAGCCCTGGAACTCTGCCAGCAGCTGTTTTACCTCCACAGTTATGATGATGGCAGGCGTTCATTTTTAAACCAGTTAAAATACAGAAATATGTATATATACATGCACATATGCATATACACATACATTTGTATGTGCATATGTATATATCTTTAAGTCAGCAGAAATTTAATTTATGGCCATAAAATTATGCTGGGTTTCTGCAGAGTAGCAACTTGACTGACTAAAACAACATGAAATTAGGACTTTCAAATGTTCCATTGCCTTTAGACATTTACTTTTCAAAATTGTGTTACATTAAGCCTATTAAAGAAAAATCCAAGAATACTTTTTTCGTAGCATATTCAGAGTAAAAGAACAACTGCTCCTCCTAGTGGCCATTTATGAACTAGCAACAAAAAGAAATGCCATTAGAATTCCAAAGGCAGAGAAGGAAAGCCTTTCTTTCTAGATAAAACACATGTAAGGCTAGGAGCCATAGACGGGCATGCAGGCAGTGGGACACAGACTTTATACCATCATGTATATCTAAGCAGTTCTTGCGCAACCTGCTTCTACACCTTCTTTTTTAAGTGTTAGGCCATACATGTTAGTTCAAATGCACAAGCCTGCGATTAACTTAAAGCTATTCGGATTTTAAAACTTGCATTTAGCAAAGTTGCATGTTCTCTCATGACACTTGGACTTGGGGAAGTCTCTGTGCTTCTGGAGCACAACAAATAGATGAGGTAGATATAGGAAATACTGGATAAAGAACCCAAGGGCCAGCAGACTCTACTAGTGCCAAGAGAAAGAGCTAGTGTTCTCTCCAGGTACCTGTCACTGTGAGCGAGCCGTATATGGGACTCTCAATTGCTGAAAGGAGGAGGCTTTAACTTCACAGTTGTGGAGAATCCAGGCTGTGGCCCCTGGGCCCCTGGTGCTTGGGGCCTGTGTGGAGATGGTACCTCACAATGAGGTTGCATAGCAGAACATCCCAAGAGTCAAAAGAGAGAACCAGTTCAGTCCCAGGGCACCTTCCCAATTACCTGAGCACCACTCCCCCATGCTCTGCCTCCTAAAGGTAGAAGTAGCTTCAGCTACTGCTACTATGGGAACCAAGCCTTCTCTTGTAGACCTTACACACCCAAACTTCAATATCTTGCAGATGCTTTGTTTTGATCTCTCTCTCTCTCTCTCTCTCTCTCTCTCTCTCTCTCTCTCTCTCTCTCTCTCTCTCTGTGTGTGTGTGTGTGTGTGTGTGTGTGTGTGTGTGTGGTCATCTTCTGCTGATGGATATACTTGTATGCATGTTCCAGAAGCCAGCTTTAAGTGCTGTATTTTTAAAAAGCCTTCTCTCTTGATTTTTAAGGCATGGTTTCTCACTGACCCAGGGATCATGGATTGGCGACAGTGACGGGTCAGCTGAGCCCCAGGGATCCACTCTCTCTGCCTCTCCTGGGCTGGCTAGGTGTCTGAATTACGTGCTAGGCTCCTTAACGTGGGTCTAGGGACTGAACTTGGGAGCCATGCTTTTTCAGCAAGTGCTTTGCTGATCCGGCCATCTCCCCAGCCCCTTCCTGCAGTTGATCTTAGGTTGCCTTTACTTTTAAAGTAAAGTATTTACCTAATACAATGTCAACAGCACCTCTCTGGAAATTTTTTTCTATTACAGTGTATTTATTGCTGAAAATGGTGTCTAGAAAATCATTTAAATTGAAACTTTCTAATTACTGTGCTTTAGAAGCATGTATCTTAAGATTTTGCTGAGTGAGAAATAACCAATGGCCACAAAGCATTGTACAAGAGAACAAGTCTTGTATGAGAGAGAAAGCACAAGTATTTCATCATGAAGTTTAAGTTTCCCAAATACAGTTCAGAGCCAGCTAGGCACTGGTCTAGTCATGCACTTTTTCAAACACTAGAGGGCAGTACTACAACCAGCAGGGAAACTAGACAGATAAGATTCTTACTGCACTTACAAAACATACTGTTCTGTTCACTTACATCAGCTCCCAGTGTCTTCTGGATCTGAGAACATACTGTTAATCAGTGAATATAGAACAGGAGTTCTGCCCAGGGAATTACTGATGTATAAGTGTGTGTGTGTGTGTGTGTGTGTGTGTGTGTGTGTGTGTGTGTATGTGTATGTGGGAGAAAGAGAGAGAGAGAGAGAGAGAGAGAGAGAGAGAGAGAGAGAGAGAGAGCCACACACAGAGAGAAATAAATGCCAGTTACAGGAATCTGGGCCACTCTGCAGAAACTACCTTTTAGCGTCGAGCCAGAGGGAAAAGCTCTATTTGGATCATGTGAATCCCATTGTGTGTTATGGAGCAAAAGAACTCAGACATGCATTAGTACAAACATCCTAGGTGTTCTCTGCCCTCAGGCTTTTTAACAGTCTTCCTCATGCCTGATACGGATTTTTGGTTGATGATAGAAATATTTACTGAAAAGAGAACCCAAGCTAAGCAGGAAGCATGGTTCTATAAAGGAGCTGACAGCGCAGTAGATAACATGCCCCACTACAAATGAGAAGAAAACAGAAATTCCCACAACCCACCCCTCACCGGACACAACCACCGTTAATGGCATAGCTTTTGAACACCTTCCTACTTCTGTTTCTTTCGTCTCCGGTTTCTGGCCTGTCCTTGTGTCTGAATTAACTTCTCCAGCTCTGATCATTCTTTGCTGTTCGTTACATGCCCCACCCTCACCACCACTTTAAACAGGAGGGCCTGTAACACCAGAGCTGGAACAGTTGAAGCGGGCAGTTCTCCGGAGCCTACAGTCCAGCCTGTCTAGCAGGATGGAAGAGCCTCAGGTTCTGTGGCAGACCCTGGCTCAAGTACGATCTGGAGAGGGTGGACAGATACCTCAGTGGAGAGCACTGGTGGCCCTGGAAGAGGACTCAGATTCTGTTCTCAGCCTCCCCATGATGGCTCACACACCTGGAACTCCAGTTCCAGGAGATCCAGAGCCCTCTGCTGGCTTCTGTGGGGACTGCATGCATGTGATACACCTAACCCATGCAGGCAAACAAACAAACAAACAAACAAAAAACATTTATACACATAAAACAAAAATAAACCTTTAAAAAAAAACTTTTTGGATTTTATTTTATTTTTCTCTGTCCCAAAATAAATCTTAGAAAAACAATGAAGTAAAAATCCATTAAAGAAAATATCCAGGTCAGCCTCTTATCCACATATACATATAGACCCAATCACACATGTACACACACACACACACACACACACACACACACACACACACACACAAACTACATAATGCAATACATGCACACGCAATACATGTACACAATACATTCACAGACATACACATGCATCACACAAGTGAACACATACATACATACACACTCTCACCATGCACACTTGCATGTGTGCACACACACGCAGACACACACACATTTTTTTTTAGATTACTAGATTTCCATTGGCACTGCCTGTAACTCAATTTCCAACCAACCGTCTGTGCAATCTGCAAACCAGCGCTTTACCTACACAATTTAAATGGGGGATGAAATGGTGTATATTTTTTCCTATCAGATCGCAACACCAAGGTCTCACAGATTGTCGGAAGGTATCCCCCAGGCAGTCAGGCAGCAGTGCACATTCCTGCCCCCTGGAACTCCTGATTCACGGAGGCTCCTCATGGCCATTCAAGAACCAGGTTGCTTCCCACACCAGCCCTTGTCCCTTGGCTTCTTGTTCTAACTCCTCTGTGACTCCACTCATCCTCAAGGACGAAGAGGGGAATGTTAATGAAATCATTATTTCCATTATTGGTCTCTGCCTCTCACCTGAGCTGCCTGATATTATTTATTTATTTTGCATAAGCCTTTGGAGCAAGCAGGCTTGTGAGGGCTTCCCAACAGCTTGAGTGCTCTGTGTACCGTGGCAGATTCCTGGGGGACTCAGCAGGGAAGGACATATTGAAATATATTTTGTGCAGACTGGAAAACCCCGTGTGTCAAGTGTTAATTAACTGATTTCTTTCTGCAAAGTGAAGATTACTGCAGTCTGTTAGATTCTAACAGGAGTTGCTTCGCTCTGGGAAGGAAGGATGTCCAGCTAAGATGGGAATTTAGGAAGAAATTTAAGTCCACGTACAAAGCATCAGAGCTGTGAGGACTTTGGAGGTCACTGGAAGTGGCTTTGCCATTCTCTGCAGAGGAGAATTGACAGGTAGTCATACATCACCCCAAGCATCAACTCCTCTCAGAGGTATGACTCCGTGTTTACTTTTCAATGTGAGGGGTGTGTGTGTGTGTGTTACATGCATGTATGTGCACATGTGCCAGGGCCGTGTACTTGCCCGTGTACTGAGACCAGAGATTGACATCAGGGGTGTTTTAGAGACAGGTCCTCTCACTGAACCCTGAGTTTGAGCTAGCCCCGATCAGCGAACCCCAGGATCCTCTTGCCCACTGTGACCAGGCCCAGCTCCGCACATGGATGCTGAGGATCCAGACTCAGGGCGTCCTGACACGGAACAAGCACTTTCCCCACCAAGCCGTCTCTGCAGACACTGTCTTTGTTTACTGATGAAATTTTTGTTTTGCTTCATTTTGTTACCTTTTGAGACAGGGCCTCACCCTTAGCTCAGACTGGCCTAGAGTTTGCAGCAATCCTCCTGCCTCAGCCTCAAGTAATGGGATTACAAGCATGAGACACTGTGCCCAGCTAGAGAACCAACATTGCCTAGAATTTACTTTTACCCCCAGGCTGGATGACATCCTTCAGGTTCACAGTGGCCTCTGTGGTACCAGGTTCCCTTACTGAAGGACCCCAAATGAAAGATCTAAAAAAAATAAAGCCTGTTTCCACCCATTTCCATAGTAGGATTTCCCCACCAGTCTCAGGTCATGTTGGTCTCTCTGTGTATGAGAATCCAGTGATATGAGAGCGACTTTGTTATATGGCAACCATGATGGCTCCCACATCCTGGAAACTCTGGATCTTTTGGGAGGATGTTAAACTCCACTCATGTTGTTCTGGGGATCTTGGAAGACCCATCCGTTTTATGGGATAACTGAAGTGGTTTTTTTTCCCCCAGCATAAAAAGTTCTATGCCTCTCACTCTTGCTTCCCAGCAACAAATGATGAGCTCATTTGCTCTGCAGTACAAGAGCAGCAGGGCAAAGACTCTGGTTCTGCCGAATTATCCCAGCTTCTAAATCCCAGAGAGCTCCAGCTTCCTTCCTGATGCATTTATTGCTGGCCACCGTAGACACTTGTCTGGTTTCTCTGTCTTCCTTTCTTATAGAGAAGCCATTTGGGGCCCCTGTTCCCCTCACCTAACACTTTGTCAGTCATCATTGTGAGATTCTTCATGGCTCAAATTGTTTTGTAGGTTAACATTTTCATGTTCTTCCCATTCTCTGCATATTAAATAAGGCTCTTTATAGCTTTAGCTCAAGAACTAGGGTACCAGATGTTGGAGCTGCAAGAATTATCTTTAGTGGATTTTATAGGGATTAGGTAGTGGAAGGGGGTGGGGATTTGGTGAGTGAATTTCAGTCTAAGCTTGAAATACAAGCAAACCGCAGGTAGGGGTTAGGGCCCTATACTTAGAAGTAGAGTTCTAAACAGTTTTGGTTTCTTGTCAGGACATCCAAGCCAAAGACATGGCTCTTTGCTTACACATGCCACTCTGGAGGAGAATAGTTGGAGGCAATGATAGTTACTTCATAACAGTGTAAGTGAATTTAGAAGGTAAGGGACTGGGAAAGCAGGTACCATACAAAATGCATGTGAAAGTCATGTGTGTTTCCAGCTATGGTGTGCTCCAGTCTTCTCTCAGTCCTAGCGGACAATTTGGGTTCTCTATTTTGAAAAAGCTATGAACATGTAATAGTTATTATGGGGGAAACATGCATTACCATGACTTACAAGACTCCAGAGCTAACTCCCAATGGTGTGGTTGAATGAGAAGAGCTATATTCTGGAGGCAAACTTCAGGCCATACCTTGTTCACAGTGTGGTCGTGTGGAGGGCACCCCAGTCTCTTTAATCTGACTTTTATCAACAGAACAATGAAGGTTAAAAACATACTCTTTGCTCTCTTCCTTTCTTCTTTTTCATTCTCTCCTCCTCCTCCTCCCCCCCCTCCTCCTCCTCCTCCTCCCCCCCCCCTCCTCCTCCTCCTCCTCCTTCTTCTTCACCTTCTTGCAGGGTTTTCTGAACACAGCGCTGGGGTGCCCTTCAATTTTCTAACTTGAACCTGTATTCTGTGCCTCAACCTCCCGAGTACTGCAGTTATAAGCCTACACCACTGTGACCTGTTTGTGTGGTGTTGGGGGTCAAACCCCGGTCTTGGTGCATGCAGGATCTTACACTGCAGCTGGGCTACATCCCAGGCCCCAACATGTATTTCTGCTTTGAGTGCTCCTTCTCACTCAAGACGTGAGCAACAGACATGGTTACGGCAAAGAATAAATGATGTTTCTGCTCACCGCTTCCCTTCTGCACAACGTAGGACTCCTTCCTACCATATTTCTTCCAGATGTGGGAAGCCCGTTGACTTCCTAGAGCAGAGGTTCTCAACCTTCCTAATGCTGCGACCCTTTAATACAGTTCCTCATGCTATGGTGACCCTACCACCACCATAAAATTATCTCCACTGCTATGTCATAACTGTAATTTCTCTACTGATCTGAATTGTTATGTACATATTTTTGGAGACAGAAGCTTGACAAAGGGGTTGTGACCCAGAGGTTGAGATTCCCTGCCATGAACACTCACCTGCCTCTTCTGGAAGCATCAAGCCGTATTTGGGGTCTTTTGTGAAAAAGTAGTTATTGAGACTAGCTTGGGGGCAAGGCTCTGCTTTTGATGTCTTCCCATCAAACTTGAGGAAATCCCTGTTGCTTCTTTCGCTGCCCCTCCTGCCCACCCCTTGTAGAAATTCTGGTTCTTTTGGCAAGCAACCCTTTAGCTAAATAATGACAGCCCTCATGTCACCTCTTGCCTTCCTTTGAAGAACTCCCTTTCATCATGCCATCCTGGTCACTCCCTGCCCACGACTATTAGCTGGATTTCAGTTTCCAACCTTTACTTAAAACACAGCACTCAATCCCCTTGCCTGTCTGACTAATGCCATGTTCTCTAGGAATCAGATTCCCTCAAGAGATGTCTACTGGGAGCGACACAAATCAGGATCACGTTTGCTTTCAGCAGTGGTAGTGGATTCTGAGTGCTGTGTGGCTGCTGTGGGGTCCCTAAGCAGGCCTTATTGGGAGAGAATGTGTTCAGGGCAGGGAGAAGAGAACCGTGTGCAGAGCCTGTCCCGGAAGGGACATGCACCTGCTGCTGAAGCATACTGTGCCCGGCTTGGCAGACCTGTCCTGATGGAGCTGAGACAGGTGGTAAAATAATGCTTTATCCACTACAGTGGTTGCACACCATGGCTTGTGTTGATGCGACACCAGAAATAGGAGTCATCACGATTTAAAACCATGTGCACTCAGGGCCACTATCAAGTAAAGAGACCATCTACAGAGTAAGAGACTTATCTGGAAATACCCTGTCTGGCCAGGGATTTTATCTTGAATCTTTTAAAGATATTAGTTGTTGCTGGGCAGTGGTGGCACAGGCCTTTAATCTCAGCACTTGGGAGGTAGAGGCAGGCAGATCTCTGAGTCTGAGGTGAGCCTGGTCTACAGAGTGAGATCCAGAACAGCAAGGACTAAATAAAGAAATCCTGTCTTGAAAAAATATATGCATATACATATAGTCATATTTTCTTTCTGTTGCTGTGACAAACACCATGACCAAAAGCAGCTTAGGCTTACACTTCCAGGTCACAGCCCATCATGAAGTGGACTAGTGAAGGAAGAAATTGGAAGCAGGAATCATGGAGGAATCCTGCTTGCTGGCTTGCTGGAATATTCACACTTAGCCCTCTTACACAGCCCTGGAGCATCTGCCTGGGGATGGCGTGCTCAAAGCCTGTCTACATCAATTACCAGTCAAGCCATACTTCCCCAGACACACCTGCAGGTCAGTGTGATTGTGGGCAGTCTCAGCCTAGCTCCCTTGATTCTAGGCTGTGTCAAGTTAGCAGCTAAAGATGACTAGGGCATGAGACGAGTACATACAAAAAAAAATAATCAAATTTAAAATAGATAAAGCAGAGCTGGGGGTCTGAGTCTAGGGTCTGAGTCTGTGTTAGAATGTTCACCAGGCTGGAGTCTCCGGGTTCCATACCCAGCATTGTGAAAGGTATACAGGTCAAACATCTGAATAGCTTGTTTTCAAGAGGACTAATGACAACTAGACTCGTGGGCCATCAGGTAAGTTCAGTCAGAAGCATGATGAGGAATCCACAGGATTGGCCAGGATTGGCAGTGTCACGGAGCCATCACACCCTGTTGGAAGAAATTTCTTGGTACAGCCACTTCAGAAAAAAACTTAAACATGGCTGTCATATGGCCCATCGGGTCCACTCCTAGATACACTCCTAAGGAAACACCTCTACACAAAAGCTGTCTTGTAAATGTTTACAGCGCCAATTCTTTGGTGGCAGGCTAGGCACAGGCCCAACTTTCCTGTGAATCGAGATGTTTTACTCAAGTATTCCACGAGGGGGCAGTGCAGGAGAGCCAGCAACTGTTCAGAGGAGGCTTTCCAAAGTTTGTGCAGCGCTCTCCTTTCTAGAAAAGATTGCTTCTCGATCTAGGGATTGAGGATAAACTGACTTCGAGTTTTTAAGAGATAAGAGTAATGTGGAAGGTGATGCCATTTTAAGTTTTTGCTTTATTTTTATTCATGGTACCCCTTGACCAGGGAGTTCATGAGCACGGTTCAAATAATAATTAATACGTATTATATCCAAATAACACTGTAATTAGGCAGTTGCCCTCATACTGCAGATATAGGGTATGGATGTGTGTGTGTGCGTGCGTGCGTGCGTGCGTGTGTGTGTATGAACATATATATGAAAATATTACAAATTCAGGCTGTGATACGGGCTTTTATGTGCATAGAAAAACCTAAGTCAGCCTGACAGTGGTAGCACATGACTTTAATCCCAGCACTCTGGAGGCAGAGGCAGGTGGATGTCTGTGAATTCGAGGCCAGCCTGGTCTACAAAACAAGTTCCAGGACAGCTTAGGCTGTTACACAGAGAAACTCTGTCTTTAGAAAACAAAAAACAAACAAACAAAAAAGAAAAAAAACAGGAAAAAAGAGAAACAAAACAAAAAACCCACCAAATTCATGTTTCTTGTTTCAGTTATTCAATTAACTCATAGTTTATCTATATGGTGCTGACATCAGGACAAATATTCATGAATAAAGGCAAAACTATGCTGTCTTCCTGAAATGTAAGGATAGGCTGGAGCGGCAACCCAGCAGTTAAGAGGACCTGGGTTAGAGTCCTAACATTCAGCTGGCAGTTCCAGGGGACCCAGCACCCACCTGTGGCCTCTGAGGGCACTAAGCACGGATATGGTGCACATACATACATGCACTCAAATACTCATGCACATAAGACATTATTGAGTGAGTGAGTGAGTGATTGGTTGATTGATAGAAGAAACTTGAGAGCACGCACATATTTTTAATCCCTTACAGTTCTTGGTTGTCCAACCCTGACTTTGCATATTGTATGTAAAGCATTTCTCAGTGACTTCGTAGTCCATGCTATTTGGCCTACTTTTGAGGCTCAATTGGCTTTGGGGGTTTAATAACTAAGTGCAGCTGATAATTGTGAATCCCTTTGAAACACGCCAAGGATGGGAAGTTTTAGCAGCTGGAGATAATGTGTAATAACAGAGATTTCAGAATCACCCTGCAGGCTCTGCACGTCTTGCTGCCAGGGTTCCTTGAGAAAGCATGGCATGTTTGCTCTGCTTCTGATGTGTACGCCGAGGAGCTGAGCCTGTCGGGAACCTGCACGTACTCTGGTGCTGTGGCTGTGAAGTATCAGGAGGTGTTTCTTCTGGTCCTGATTCCTTCTGCACCCTTCACTTACACCCACTCTCACCCCATCCCCACCCACCCTCACTGCACACCCTCACCCACCCTCACTACACACCCTCACTACACACCCTCACCCCATCCCACCCACCCTCACTACACACCCTCACCCCATCCCATCCACCCTCACTACACACCCTCACTACACACCCTCACCCCATCCCCACCCACCCTCACTCAATCCCCACCCACCCTCACTACACACCCTCACCCCATCCCCACCCACCCTCACTACACACCCTCACCCCATCCCCACCCACCCTCACTCCATCCCCACCCACCCTCACTCCACACCCTCACCCCATCCCCACCCACCCTCACTACACACCCACACCCCATCCTCACCCACCCTCACTATACTCTCCCAACCCCACCTCTACACACCCTCACTGTACACTCTCGCTAAATGTCCTCACTCCTACCCACTCTTCATACTCTCACCCTACCCACCCCTACTACACACCCTCTCACCCCTACCTACCTCACATCCCCAGGCTACCGTGCATGTTTTTTTTCAGCATCCTATTATTCATCGACTTTGGGTGGGTTTTTGTTTTGTTTTGCTGTAATGAGCAGCCTTAAGACTTTGTTGTTAGCAACAATGGGATATTTTTAAAGAGCCCTGGGCCAAGCATTGTGACTCAAATCTGTACTTGGGAAGCTAACATGGGGGAAATTGAGGGGAGTTGAAGGCCAGCTTAGGGTATAGAAGACTTCATCTTAACAACAACAAAGAAGCTTTAAAAATAGTGTGGAATGGTCACTGTCACCATTGTCACACTGACATGGTCTCTAAGGAACCCCATCCACCCTGTGACTCCTGTCCATTAAACAAGGGCCAAGGGTGTCACTGAAGATATAGAGGCCTGGAGCAGGCTCTCTCCTGGCACTGGAGGTCACCGTCTTTCTTTCCTCCCCAGGAATACATTTTTTTCAGGGTGGCACAGAGTCACCTGGAATAATTTCACCTGATGAGGACATGCCAAGCTCTTGTCACAAAAGATCTGACAAGGCGCTGAGGGACATGTCCCTCCTGAGCTCTGGGCTGGCTTCCTGCTAGGCCTCGGCCCAAGTGTGCAGAGTGCTTGCCCGTTGACTGAGGGAGTTTATATGCCTTTGTCATTTGTTGTCACTGCAGAAGAAAACGGGTGCCTTCTTCCCTGCCTGTCAGTCCCTGGGGTTGGTAAAGGATAAAGAAGGCATGTTTTGATGGAAAATGAACTGGCTTACTATGAACACCAAGACTCAACAATGAATACTAACCCCCTCCTGCCCTGGGGCCCTTCAAGGCCACCTTATTTGAGGGAAGGCACCAGTGGTGATTTGTTGACGGCAGCCCTGGTGGTAACTCTCCATTTGTGAAGCCCAAAGCCCTATGCAGATAAACAGATTTAACTTGTGTGGATAAGAGGTCATCTTGATGGGGTCAATTCTGTATCTGTGTTGCTAAGTTAGTCCTGAGATGGGAGAGTCCTCAGAGCAATAGTGTTGGGTGACTGCCTGGGACAATTCAGAGTCCAATCTCACCTTAGGATGTCCATAGACAGGGATCTAGGTGGCTTGGAAAGCAGAGTAGCAGATGGATGGGTGAGAGTAAGTGGGAGGGCAGAGACCATCAATATTGTTGAGATATATGTGACTGGGTGGACATTTTTGTGACAGACATGGTTTGAGTATCACATTTTAATAATAATGGTGATACTAAGAGCTTCCATTTGCTCTGTGCTAGACCCACTGGTAAAGACTTTACATGGATTATCAAAGCAAACCTGTAAGACACACATTTTGTACTGTATGCTAAGTCCTGTTAGCATGGGGTCACAAGAATGAGGAGATAATTCCATCCCAATTGCTTTTGATTTCTAGTGGAGTAATATTGGAGAAGATGTATCTGAAACCTACAAAAATGTTTTGGTTTTTATTCTTTCCCTGAGAAACTGGGGAAGTTGGGGTTTCTGTCTCGTATCAAGTTTATGTATTTTGTGCTGGTGTAAAATTCTCTGATGGAAGAGAAAGGAATAATCAGACGCATGATTCGGGTAACCAAAGCCTGAAGTTTCCTGGGAAGGACAGTTCCCATTCTGGGCTGTTTCATTCTTAATGCCTGTGTGAACAGTAAGCTCTGGAATCACTACAATGTAGCTGCTCACTTCCATCAGAGCCTTGCTCGTGTGGAGTCAGTGAGCAGATGGTCAGCCATCTTGATCGAATTTCTGCAGTGCGTCTATCCGTCCTCAGCCAAGGGTATTTTTGAGGATAGCACTTTTGGACTCTAGACTGAGTCCAGACACTATGGACTGCAGACACATCCCCTTGGGCTTGACAGTCCTTCATCCTCCTGCATCTGAACACCTACCTCAGTTCTCCATCCATGGTTTTCCTGGCCTTTGCTGTCAGGTAATGCCCAGACTTCCAGTCACATGATTCTTTGGCCACATCAGATCAACTTTCTGTAACAAAATAACTTGGAGCACTGACTTAAAAAGAGAAATGGTTGTTTATGGTTTCTAGTTGCAGAGATGTCAATCCAGGCTCCTGTTGTTGCTAGGTAGCCTGGGATAAGGAAGATTCTAGTGTCAGGAAGTAGGTGTGTAGAATGGGTCTGGGTAGAGTCCCAACTTGCTTTCTGGTGGTCAGAAAGAACATTTAAGAAAAAAGAAGAGAACCAGACATTACAGTCTCTTCCAAGGAAATGCTTTCAATGAGCTAGAATCTTCCAGTAGTGACAGCCTGCTCACCCAGGTTTCCATAGTCTCTTAATGCTCTCGTAGGCTGAGACTAGCCTTGAATATGTGCCACTGGGGGATATTGTAGATCTAATTTACAACACATCAATGGAGGATGCTAGGCAGGTGCATTGGTCAGAAAAACCTAAATGATGTTGCTCATGGACATTGCATTTTTTTCTGGACCAGAGTCAGATAAAGCTCCCCCAAATGTGACTTTGTAGGATTGTTTGATCTGTGTATAAGTGCCGCCCTTTCTGTGTGGGATAAACAGGGGTTTCTGTATTACACTGACTTTAGCAAATGAATTAAAGCCAGATTTCCAGCTTGAACTTATGGGACTACCAGATATATTAGTGATGATTGTTGTCCGGTGAAACATTGATGTCTCGAAAAGGACAGGCCTTTGGACTGGGTTGGAATTCATATTTATCTCTAATATGATCCATGCATAGGCTTTCTCACAGCACACAAGGCAAATCAAGGCAGCTCTTCAACCCAATAAGGAGAGCTCCCTGCTGGATTTTTCTGCTTGTTTGTGCATGTTTGGATATGGTTTTCAAGAGGTCTCTGCCTGTGGAAGATCATTCAGCAATCTCTTTTGAATTTACAGGGGGAAGTGATGGAGTTAATTCATTCAGAGTATTCTAATTTCATTTTTGTTGCTCTGGTTAAAATATTCTGACATAAAAAAGCAACCCATAGGGGAGAGAAGGTGATCGTTTGGCTTAGAATTCTAGGTTGCAGTCCATCACTGAAAGGTAGTCAAGGTGGGAATCAGGCACCCTCAGTCAAAGGCAGAAGAAGGAGTAGAACCTCACTCATTCATTCAGTTTTGGCTTTCTCCCACCACTCTGTTTTGGCTTTTCTCCAAGTTCAGGACCCCCTGCTTAGAAAATGGTGCTGCAGACAGCAGGCTGAGACTCCTTCTATCAGTTAACAACCAAGACAGACTCGCACAGGCATGTTCACCAGCAGCCCGATCTAGATAGTTCCTCAACTGAGACTCTTTTCATGTGATCATTGCTGTGACAGGTTGACATGACAAGTCAACATATTCTGTGTGGAGCCCTTCAAGTCCCAGGTGATTTCAATAGCACTGGACATTTGGGAAACTAGGGTCTTGTGGGATTTGAGTAAGACATTGCCCTCAAGGTAATGTCATTCTTCCTGCCGTGACACTTAAGGAAATGGTGTTCAGGAGACAGCAGTGAAGGCATTCTCAATGGTGTGGGGAATAGCTTATGTTGGGATGTCTTGGACTAGTGGTTCTCAACCTTCTTAATGCCACAGCCTTTTAATACAGTTTCTCGTGTTGTGGTGACTCTCAACCCCAAAATCATCAAAATCACAAAATCATTTTCATTGCTGCTTCATAACTAATTTGCTGTTGTTGTGAATTGTAATGTAAATATCTGATATGTAGGATATCTGTTATGCAACCCTGGTGAACAGATTTGACTCCTGTTCACCACAGGAGTCAGGACCACAGGCAGAGAGCCACTGTCTCAGGTAACTGGCCTTTTAGGACTTGCTTTCCTTAGCACAAAAGCAAGATGCAACACACTGGAATATTGAAAACTAGTTGCATATGTCCCATAGACAATGATCTTGGGTCTAGCAGTGGTTCCTTCCTTCTGGAATTTGGTAGACTACTCTGTGTTTGGCTGTGCCCCAGACCACCCCCTGGCATGTCTTTCACTTTCTGCTGTGATGATTTAATTCAGTGATGATCCAAACAGTGTTTTCATGTTGAGTGTGTGCACATGTGTTCTGTGAATATGTAATTTGTGTATATGCATGTATTTGTGTGGGGTGTGTGCCTGTGGAGGTCAGAGTTTGATGGTGGCTGTTTTCTTCAATTGATCCACATCTTAGTTTTAAGATCTGGTATCTCAATGGACCTTGTGCTCACCAGTTAGCTAGACTAGATAGTCAGCAAGACCCAGAAACCAGCCTGACCTCCTGCCCTCCTCCTCCTCACAAGCACTATTGCTGTTTACCAAGCCTGTGTGTGTGTGTGTGTGTGTGTGTGTGTGTGTGTGTGTGTGTGTGTGTGTTTGGCAAGCACTCTGTTGAATAGGCCTTCAAATGGGTCTTTATAAACAACTAGGAAGCATTCACTGTCTAGACTTACTACATGAAAAGGTAATTTAGTTAGACATATTTAATTGGGATTTAGAGGAAATGAAGCCATTGGAGAAAGATGTCAGCAGTTATAGCCAGTTGGGGACTCCTCCTGAGAGGACACAGTAGCCCATTCTGCTTCTGCACCAAATGCTAATCACCTCTAAGACAGGACAGGGGTGTGATGCCTAGAAGAGGCAGGGTATGAGATGTCCAGCAGGAGCCCAAGATTATTTAACTGCCTACTACATGTGCTGTTCCCAGAGAGGCATGAGTGCAAAGCACCACCCATCCTATACACCCCCAAATCAGAGTTCTACTTAAGCCTCAAACTCACCTGGTGACCCCGTGAAGTCACTGTGTCTTTCAGGGTACAAAGCCTGGACACTGTTAGTATCTCTCCACGTTTTCTCTTTATTGATCTACCAACCCTTTAGCAATATACAACTTCATGCCCTTCAGTTCTGACTTCAGAATTTTCAAGGAGTTCATAGTAGCAACCACCAAATTAATCTTGATATTGACTCTTTGTCTTGTGTGTATATGGTGTGTGTGTGTGGGTGGGTGGGTGTGTGTTTCCATGGGTTAGGGCTTTACCTGTGCACATATGTGAATATTTGAGTGTGTGTGTAAGCCAGAGGTTGACATCACATGTTTTTCTTGATGGCTCTTGTCTTTATTCACTAACAGGGACCCTGGAAGCCAAAGCTCACCCATTTTGCTAATTTGGTTAGCCAGCTTGCCCTATGATCTTCATCTGCCTCCCGAGGGCTGGGATTACAGGCAGGCTCCTTGCCTGGCCTGCCTTAATGACTTAACTCACTGTGCCGTTCCCCCCTACCCCTCATATAGATTCTTCTGCGGGAGAGAAGCCTGACACCAAGGGAACGGACACATCATCCTTTCACTTGCTTAGTCCTGGGGCTTGAGTCATGAGACTGATTCATGCCAAAATGTTCCTAGAAAAACTGCTTTCTAGTTTTCTTTGATTTCTGTGGTTCACCAACAGGGATGTCAGGACTGCCCACTCACCCGCCAACTTTTCAAGGGTCCAGACTGACCTCAATCTTCCTATATGATTCCTACACATTTGTACATGTGAGCAATAGTATGTGTCTGTGTCTATCTCTCCACTTCTATCCCAGTGGCCTTAGTCAGTTCATGTGTGAAGAGAGTGTTGCCCACTGCTGTCACCGACACCTTCTGTTGCTTGTTTTGATTTTCAAAGAGCATTTGATTGACCAGCCTACTGGGATTAGAATGTTGGGATGTGTCTTGCTGACATATTTAAGATGAGCATTCAGCGCTCGCTAGTTTTCCATGTTGTAACATGTGCTTCATCGAATGTCTCTTTACCAAATCCCCTAACATGGAGTATAAGAGCAGGAAGGGAACTCAGAGCCTCAGATTTGACACTAACATCTTTTAAGACAAGATGACTTTTGCTTCAATTTTGTTACCATTGTGGTTTTTCCAGGGTCTGTCTTTTTATGATTTTGCTTAAACAACTCTGACCCCTTCCTGGAGACAGTTATAGGATGCATTCAGGTTTTCAGAGATGCTACCACCATCCTTTATCTGTTACATGTTGGCTTCTATGCTTCAAACTCTTGGAACTTGGGTGACTGAAGATAGTGCCTTTTTCTAACACTATAAATAAGTAATTGTTGGATGGTGCTTGGTGGCCTTTTGAGTGGAATGATAATCTCTTGGATTAATAGGGTTTTCTACTTACAAAAGCTAAAAGCTCTTCCTCTATATTCGTCCACTTGCCCTTGGCATCCCTGTGGAGCTGTGGGCTCACAGTGGATCTCTGGATGATTCAACAGAACTTTGAACAAGGGTTTCCTCAATGGCCTGATGTGTGTCCTGCCCATGAACTAAATCTAAATTCTGAGGATTAAAGGGTTTATTAGACAGTCTGTGCTTCTGCTTAGCGATCTTTATATATAATAGTGAGGCAAGGGGGATAACTGAGGCTTTGGATAAATCAGAAAAGTGTGAGACGCAGAAGATGGAAAATTACAACTCAAAGCAAGGCTAAATACAGGGGCACAAAGGCCTTGAGAGCAAGCAAGCAGGGGACAGAGTTTTGCAACAGTGAAGAGACAAGCTAAGAGATAATTAAATTTGTTAAAAACATACTAAACCTAAGGAAGCTTATCAAAATTTCTGCTTTATTTACATTGTGGAGAGTAGAGGGTGGCTGTTCATATGGGCCTAGGTGCCATTCTTAAGCCATTATAACCTTTTTTTGGAGTCAGGCTCTTTCACTCAGTTGGCTGGAATGCACCAAAAAAAGGCCAAGCTTCCTGGCCAGAGAGCCCAAGGGATCCACCCACCTCTGTCTAGTCAGTGCCAGGATTACAAGCATGGGCCATCATGCTCTGCATTTTCTACAAGAGTCTAACGATAGTTTGCAGGCCTTTGAGTTTGAAGGAACACTTTGCTGACCCAACTATCTCCCTGGTTCCTCAAGTTTGTTTTTATCCAATTGCTGTCTGTCCTCATCTCTCTCCTTACCCTTCTACGTGGGGGCAAAGGTAATTTGAGTTCTGCCATTTTACGACAAGGAAATTGGAGCCAAAATATGTTAAATAAGAACAGGAAACCTAAATGAACCTGCATCACTCAAACATCTAGTAACTAGTTTCTAATTTCCCTCCTCCCCATTTATACCTTTGAGATTTTCTTTAACTAAAACCCCAGGCCCACTCTGCTGTGTAGCTTTAACTTACATTGGCCATTACATGTCAGAAGGACCTGTCTTCATTTCTTTATTCTTTTTTGATCTGCTATCTATCCTTGCCTTGGGAAAAACTCTAGTGTGTGGTTGTATTGTTAGGGTGATTGTTTATTCAAGGAAAGCCTTCAGCCAAAATTAAAAGCATGTGATGAAAAAATATGAACTGATACATGAACTTGGCATTTAGAGGTTAAACCAAAGACAGATATTCCCTGCTTCTTTCTGTAAGGTCTCAACTGCTGCAAAGACTCTATAGTTCAGACATAGGCACTGCAAATAGAAGGAGACACTGAATCACCATTGCCACAGTGTGTCCAAAGCTTTCTCCTGGCATCAGTGATGTAATGGCCTTCAAATGACCTCTTCCCTGACTTTGCCTTTATCCTCTAGACTTTGGCCCATCTCTTAAGTGATATCAGAGTTGGAATAAACCAGTCTCACTGTATTATCCTTCAGTAGCTTCCATTGGTCAAAAGGAAGAATCCAGCCTTCTCATCTAGATACATAGGGTCCCCCATGGCTTCCACCCAGATCCCCTGCTTTCCTCTTGCTACTCCCTCCTCTAAAATGCACTACCACCTCCCTTGTATACCCACCCCTCCTTTCTTTACTCTCTACCTGCATCTCTTTCTTCTCTGTCTTTAACCTGCCCAACTTCTCCTCAGTTAAGATCCTAAGGGTACCTCCATCCCATCTGTGGTTGGCCTGAGCTATGCAGCCGTTGGTGTGTACTTTAATTGAAATGATACATGGGATGCAAAGTGAGGTCTTGAATTTATTGTCTACACTGTGTCACTGTGTTCCTGTCATTCACTCCAACTCCTCATAACATGGGATTCCTGAAGGCATCCCATGGGAAGGGAAGGCTCATTGAATGGAGTCTACCCAAAATGTCTTAGCATATAGATCCTTCATATGACAAAACAAATTTGCAGAGCAATTTATTAACAGTTCCAAGATTTAAAACTGGGGCATGAGGAGAACTTATTACTATACCTAGTGAATAAAACAAACTTTGCTTCAATTTCTGTTCTTTTCACCATATTTTAAGGGTGGAAACAGAAATCAGCATGATAACTTCTCCAGAGTCCCTGAAGAGGCTGTTATGGATCCTGTAGATATTCGCCCAGGTTTCCTCAGGATACTCCCCCCTTTAAAATTATTTCCTTCCAGAGTCTATCTCTATTTTTTCTAAGTGCTGGGGATGAGATCCAGGGTCTCATGCCATCTTTACTTTTGAATACATATTGAAGAGTCACTATTCATATGATTACACAGTTTGCAGAAATCTTAAAACAAGCTAGATTTATGAGCCCCTGGATTTGATCTCCAGTCACAACACACACACACACACACACACACACACACACACACACACACACACACAGGGTCAGAGAAGATTCCCACAAGCATGTTAGTATCAGCAAGTACATATTCCTTGAATTAATTTTCTAGACCCTTTATCAATAAACTTTTCAATCATCTTCTAGGGACTCAGAGTGACAAGGGTCTCCATGTGATCTGTCACACTGTGGAATGTCTGAGAGTGGAAGGCATGTCTGTGGAGGTTACACAAAGAGAGCAGGTGTTCCTGGAACACAGAACTAGACTATGTGTCACCCTAAGGACAGTGTCTTGCAGGCAGGATCTAACCTGATGTTATGAGCCCAGCCCATATATTAAATTTACCTTGTCTTCTGTCCCTGTAATAGTGATGCAACAAGTCCACCATGCCATTTGAAAACAGAAAAATGCCTATAAGAAATGCCACATTTCCCAAGTATATGTGTATATGTACTTAGAAATACTAACAAGCTTATGTGAACCCCCTCACCCCATGTTTGTGTGTCTGTGTGTATGTGTGTGTGTCTGAGTGTATGTGTGTGTGTGTGTGTGTGTGTCTGTCTGTCTGTCTGTCTGTCTAGGACTGAAAATCAAACCTGAGCCTCATGCCTACTAAGCAAGTACTTTACCACTAACCCACATCTCCTTATTTCAAATTTGAGACTGTCGTTACTGAGTCCCTAGGATGGTACTCAACTCACCTCACTGTGGTGATTTGACAGAAAAAAAAAAGGTCCCTAAAGGGAGTGGCACTATTGGATTGGGAGGGGGTGGCTTTGTTGGAGTAGGTATGGCCTTGTTGGAGGAAGTGTCTCACTGTGGAGGTGGGCTTTGATGTCTTGTGCATGCTCAAGCAACGCCCGGTATCTCAGTTCACTTCCTGTTGTCTGCAAGATGTAGAACTCTCAGTTTTCTCCAGTACCGTGTCTACCTGCATGCCATCTTGTGGCAACATGACAGTAATAGACTAACCCTCTGAAAATGTAAGCTACCCCAGTGATTTTTTTTTTCCTTTGTAAAAGTTGTCAAGGTCCTGGTGTTTCTTCACAGCTATAGAAACCCTAACTAATTACTCACCCTGTAGCCCAGGTAGGCTTAAATTTGTAACCCTACTACTGCTTCAGCCTTTTGAGTAGCTGGAGTAGAAGTCACTAGGCCCATTTTTCTTGTCCTTTGAAGCCGCCATTAGAGGTCATTTTTATGGAAGAACGGGAGGAGAGCTGTCCATAACAAGTGCACCTTGGGTACAGTAAATTACTATAAATGCAGGGTCTGTGTGTAATGTTTACCTTCTAGGTTTCCCCGCTGTTAGCAGATTGCCTCCTGCCTGTGGTGTCCTTACTGGCTCAGTGTGAAATGCAGTTGAGAGTAAGGACAAGTTGGCCTTTGGAATTAACATGTTAGGTGACCTGAAGTTATTGGTGACACAATGGTTTTTGCTGAGATTCAAGAACTTAGTTTTATTGGTACATGATGATGCAACCAAGACTATTGTCCTGAAATAAGTTGTGGACCGGACAGCAGACAGCAGAAGCTATGGACATTTGGAAATGCTCAGAGTTGGCATGTCCTTGTAGACTGATCACTAAACATTCCTATATTAAATACAGTAAAACCATGTGCCAAATGGATTGAGTATCATGAATTCATAAGTAGTTTTCGACTTATCATCAGCTTTTTCTTTTCTCTTTCTTTATTCCTTCTCTTCCTTCCTTTCCTCCCACCCTCCGATCCTCCCTCCATAACTCTTTCCTTTTTCTTTCTTAACCACAGTAATGATAAAGGAAAGTCATAAAGAGGCAACTGAGGTTGAAAACAAACCACAGACAAGGTATTTTTTGGAAGCAATTACCTTTGTCATCTTTGTTGCCCTTCCTTCTTGCCCTTCAGATACACGTAGGCTTTTTGTGTATAGGATTGATCCATAGGATTGATCTGGGAGAACTTTACTAGACCACTTTTCACCTGGAGCAGTCCTTCCTTTTCAGGAGTCCTCTGGACTTGTTTGGAGCTATTTTGGTTGTCATGGGTGACTATAGTGGTTCACTTGCTATTAGCAGATATCAGTAGGGAATGGTAATAAGCCTATTCCTTGTCAGAACTGTCCTTTCCTGACTTTAATCCCAACACTTGGGAGGTAGAGGCAGGTGGATCTCTGCGAGTTCAAGCCCAGGCTTGTCTGTAGAGTGAGTTTCAGGACAGCTAGAACTATATAGAGAAACCCTGTCTCAGAGAGAGAGAGAGAGAGAGAGAGAGAGAGAGAGAGAGAGAGAGAGAGAGAGATAGAGAGAGAGAGAGAGAGAGAATTGTCCCTTCCCGGCCATCAGGGGTGCCCTGTGATGAAGGGCAGTGTGGAGTCCATGCTCAATTCAGGTGGTTTGTATTGTCTCCTTCCTGTATTCCAAAGGCAGACGAAAGCCTTCAAGTTCAAAGCTACTCAAACTCATCCCTTTTTGCCCTATTCATCCGTGTGTGATCTTTGGACAAAGAATGTTTTATAAAAGTTGTTTGAGAGGGCTCTCTTCATTAGCTTGTTCAGTCTACCTGCCACCAATTTGCATTTTAAAGTCCTCCTCTGCTCCAGCAGCCACACAAAAGATGATATCTGGTATGTGAGTGGGGGATGAGCAGGCAGTAATTTACAAAGTGGACCTGTGAAAGACAAGAGCAAAGAGAATTGCTGGGCTTTGTGGTCTAGAAGTGAATAAATGAACTGCTGAATCCAAATTAAGCTAAAAACCAGATAAGAACTTTAACAGGCACTTTCCCTAGAAATTTAAATTTTAGTATTTGGAATAAATATTTATGATGATTTGAGCCAACTTCTCTATTAGGGGCCTGGGCTCTTGACAAATCAAAGTATAGCACATTCTTTTGTCAATGATAACTTACCTGTAAATGCGGAGTATTTTTGTCTTAGCCTGGGCAATGCTCAGCAGATATTTTGTAGTTGTAAGAATGGGTAAGTGAATGGAAGAAGGAATGTATGAATAACCATTCCTCATAGTTTGTTAGTAGCCAAGTATATTCATTATTTTTCTGTTGCTGATAAAATGCCCCGACAAAAAGCCATTTAAGGAAGAAATGATTTGATTTGGTTTGTCATTTCAGAAGGCAAAGACGTGGTAGCAGGAAGCTACCTGACCATGTAGTCAGGAAGCAGGGCGATCACATTTTGTCCACACACAGGAAGCAGAAAGAGCAAGAGCAGGAAGTGGGGCCAAGCTACAGCAAAGCCTCAAAGCCCTCCCCAAGTGGTGTACTTCCTTCACTTCCCCAAACAGGACCACCTATTGTGAGCCAGACTTTGGGTGATCTGAAAATGTTCTTCCAGATGTCCCTGCTTGGCTGCAGCTCCATTTGTTTATGTCCCCCTGTAATGGCACAGTTGGGCCCACTAGTTACAGTCATTTGTTGTTATTTAGTTGATTGCAGTTGGTATTGAGGCTGCTGGAAGACATACTAGATGGTGCATAGGGATGAAAGCAAGGCCTGCAGAGGCAAGTGAGCACTGCGGTCATCCTGTTGTGTTCTGACATTTTTACTAAGGACGATGTCCATGCAACAGTGTGGCCTTAATAGAAGATAACAGGCCATGTCCAGTGTTGGTATCCACTGGAAGGGATATCCAAAGGGAAGGGAAGAGAAGGGAAACAACAGGAAGGCAAATTCCTGGGGCAGACACCATGATGTAGACTCAGCCAGTCAGAAGAATAGATGTGGGTTCCTTCTTCATAGGACTGATGCAAACTTCATCACACTCATTGATGCAAGCTCTCGTGGTTCTTCACTCTCTTGTCTTAAGCCATATCGTACTTCAGCCACAGTAAGGTAAACAGCAGGGAGATTCAAGACTCAGAGTTAGTTTCAGGAGTGGCCACATGAACACTTTATACCAGCCCTGGAGGCTGGCTACATGCATTTCATGCAAGTTTCCCAGCAGACAGGAAAGTAGAGCCAGGGTGGCTGGCTGAGAGCCTGTGTTCACCCCTAAGCCAGGAATCCAGACCTTTGCTTTGCAAAGTTGAGGGCTTCTAGAATAGGAAAATGGGCCTCTATGAACCTCTAAGAATCTCCCCTCATATCATAAACATAAAGGATGAGTTACGTGCTGTGCCCAAGTCCTCACTGTAAGCTAATCATGGGGGAGAGGCTGAAGATGAGACCCACAAACTCTGGCCTGGTGTTATTTTTTGTATTAAGTTTGTTTCTATTCAGTTCATTTATTTTCTGATAAGACAATTATGTTTCCAAAACTTTAAACGTTATTTTAAAATTTCAACCTGTTTATAATTTATAACACTAAATTCACATTATCTCTTCCACAATGCATTTTTATGATTATTTTCCTTTTTAAAAGTCAGGATCTCGCTACACAACTCTGGCGAGCCTGGAAATCACTATGCAGACCAGACTGGCCTTGAACTCATAGAGATCCACCTGCTTCTGCCTCCTGGGTGCTGGGATTAAAGGCCTGTGCCACTACACCACACTAATTTTTATTTCAGTCTAAGACTTGACATTTTCAGGGCCTGTAGCATGGCTTAGATAGTTAGAGCTGCTTGCTGCCAAGCCTGACTACCTGAGTTCAGTCAGTTGCCTGTGACCTCCTCACACGCACCATGGTAGGCATGCCCATCTGCCCATAAAATAAATAGAGCCAGTGTCAAAACTGGAGATTGAAACTTGGGGTTTACTTTCCTAATTGAAAACCTGTTGTTGTTCTTTTGCTTTGTTATCGCCTATGACACACACCAATGTTGTTCTTTTGCTATGATTGGCGCCTATGAAACACAAACGAGACTCAGCGCCCACGTGGAGTTTGTTGGTAGAGGGGAGAGAAAGTCGGGGAAGGGGTGGCTGGTGGCCAACTGAAAGCAGGAGACAGAGAGGAAGAGAGTGGAAGAGGGTTGGGAGAGAGCAAGAGAGAGAGGAAAAGCAGAAGAGCGGAGAGAGAGGAGTACTTGGCATGCTTGCTTTAAAAGGGAAGCTTGCATGTATGTAACTGAGTCCCCTTAAGGGTCCTGCCCATCGTCAGGGGGCAGGGTCAGCAGACTGCTGGTTTCCAACACCTATGACAGGAGCTTATTTACTTATTTAATTATTTATCTGATAAATGTTGTAAAATTATAAATACAGCTTTAACAGTTTTGCCTTGAAAAGATTAAGGGAAACAAACAAACAAAACAACCAGATTTGGAATGTGAGTTTTCATATGGTTAAGTGAAAGGAACTTCTCAAAAGTCAACCCTCTTCAGACCTTCAGGAAGTCAGCGAATAGAGTGTATCAATCATCTTAAATTACCTGAACAACCCTGCTTAGGTTTGCCAGGCAACATGTAAGACACTCAGTTAAATAATAATTATTGTCAGAATTTT
The DNA here is from genome assembly GCA_030556225.1 of Cricetiscus sungorus. Lineage (NCBI taxonomy): Eukaryota > Metazoa > Chordata > Mammalia > Rodentia > Cricetidae > Cricetiscus > Cricetiscus sungorus. Next base: position 62,453,990 of record JANBXA010000600.1, on the reverse strand, counting down.
GGACAAATGTGATTTTTTTTCTAGTGTAAAATGTGCACCATTTCTTTCTAATTAAAACTGTAAAAGAATCATCCCCAGGACTGGAGAAATGGTCCAGAGGTTGAGTAATGACAGTTCTTATAGGAAGCTGGCTTTGGTTCCCAGCATCCATTTGGCAGCTCCCAACTGCTTGTATCTCCAGTTCCAGAGAATCTGATTACTTCTTCGACTTCCATGAGCCTCTGCACCCACATGGTGCATGGACATACATACACTCAAGAGTATGTGCCCACACATGTAAAAATAAGTAATAAAAATTCCTCAATTCTTATACAAATTTGATTGAGAATCCTGAATTTTTTTTTTTCTAAACCTGATGCTACAATTTCCTTTTTACTTACCATTTTTGGCAATATATGTTTGGGGCTTTATTCATCAAAATTTGGGTGCTAGGAATTATTGGTACAAAATAATATAAAACCCAACTTTCCTTCATGGCCAGAGATCAGGCTTGGGCAGGTAATATTAAGAATCTAGCAAGTGCAGCAAACAAACAAAAAACCAAAGAGAAGGAGGATGGGGTATCCCCACAGGATCGTTATGGGGGCTGAAGTGTAATGCATCAGGGCACATTAACTAATGAGAGAGAAATACAGTGTCCAGAGAGAGCAGTGGAAACTGTGAAGGTTCAGGTGTGTGAAGCAGCATGGCTGGTACTTGTTGAGATCCTATAGAGATCTGGCATGGGAAAGATGTTCAGATGAACCAGGCTGGCAGTGACCTGCCCAGTGCATTTCAAAGGGAAGGGGTACAGCAGCAGCTCTATCCTGGGGTTCAAAACCCCTCTGGGGGGTCACATATCAAATATCACATATCAGATATTTACATTATAATTCATAACAGTAGCAAAATATGAAGTATGTTATGAAGTAGCAATGAAATAACTTTACAGTGTGTGTGTGGTGGCGGGGGGTCACCATAACATGAGGGACTGTATTAATGGTTCACAGCATTGGGAAAATTGAAAACCACTGGGTTAGAGGTAGGGAAAGCAGCTTAGAGACTGCTGTCATCTTCCTGTTCAGAAATGATGGCTCAAAACTAGGGCCGCAACCTCTGAATAAACAAAAAAATAAAAATGCCACACAGAACTTGCAGAAGTATAATCACCTTTTCTCATTAGTCAATTAGATGGTGCCTCACAAACAGCATGATAGGACTGTGTTCTATGTAAAACAGAAATGACTGTAGACAAAGGAGCTCCCTATACAGCTTGGGAAATGTGAGTTTGAGTCCCAGAACACAGATGAAGGTGGCTGGAAAAAACTGACTCCACAGAGCTGTTCTCTGACATTGTGATGCATCTATGGTGCGCATGGCTGCACACACACACACACACACACATACACACACGCACACACACACACACACACACACACACACACACACACGCACACTGTGAACACAAACAGTAATAAATAAATAATACAAGCGTACGTGCTGAGAGTACATATAATTATTTTGGGAAAATAAGTTGCTTTATTCAAGCAAGAATTGAACAGGGTTCTTGTATTCACCTTAGGGTCCCTTCCCGTGTTTCTTTTTACATTTTTAATTAAAATGTAACTGTATCACTTCCCATCCCACTTCAGCCCTTTTCATATCCCCAGTCCTCAAATCCATGACTCCATGACTCTTTTTCTTTGATTATTACTATTACATACACTCTGTCTGTCTGTCTGTCTGTCTGTCTGTCTGTCTCTCTCAGACTCTTGCCATTGTAATGTACAAATGTTAATTTCTTTTGGTTGGGTATCTTCACAGCTTGTCTCCATGAATGTCTACTTGTCAAAAGTCTAAGAATATTCCAGAAAAAGATGGTAATGCCCATTTTTCACAGGGTTTCATAGGAAGTAAACTGTAAATTATCCACCCCTCTTGGTTCCTACTGCACCATCCTCAGATGGCCACCCTGCCCTCCTTCAACAGTAGGCTCCACGTTTCTGTGAAAACTCCCTCTGTCACAGTCGTTATTCATCCACTCTTTTCTGCCAGCCCTGACCATTGCTCACATCTTCAGGACCTGTTCACTCCAGCTCCCTGCACATATGTTTTCACATGAGTGTTCAAGAGCAAAACTATTATGTAAAACATCAAACCAGACCTGCATGGCTAACAAGCTGAACACACAGATCAATTCCTGTATGTGTTTTCATTCTGAACTCCAGACCCTGACCACATTGAACTTCTCTTTGGGGAAGTGGGGTGATCCCATATTTGAATGATCTCTTTAACAACCAGAGTATGAGCTTTATGGTTCAATTTTCCTTGCCAAACACTCAGCAGATGTGGTCCTTGGGCATAGATGGGCATTAGTAGGCCTCCTTTTGCCTTACGTCTTAGTTACTTCTGCAGGTGTCTATGGAGATACCTATTATTTGTTGCATTTCACTGAAGATAGATTTGATTGGGTCCAAATAACCATGAGTGTTTCTGAGCAATAATCCTGGATTCTGTGTGTGTCTGTTAACTTATGGAATCTGTTCTACCAGAGTTAATGGAAGGCAGAAAGTGGCTAAACAGTCCCTCAGGCCATGTTGCCCTTAGTGGACAGGGCTGAAGTCACTGAGGAGAGCAGTTCTTCTATGAGCATGCTGTAACTTGTAAATGTAAATGTCCCTAAATGAAAATGCCAGTATTTCTGGGTAGTGGGAATAATAGAAACCATGTCTTATAAATTACAGACATCTTAAAAACTGAAGACAAAACAATAGCATCTGATAGTGTCTGACCAATAATGCTAACATTTTTCTTTCTTTCTTTCTTTCTTTCTTTCTTTCTTTCTTTCTTTCTTTCTTCCTTCCTTCCTTCCTTCCTTCCTTCCTTCCTTTCTTTCTTTTTGTTTTTTTATTTGTTTGTTTGTTTGTTTTGTTTTTTTTTTTTTTTCAAGACAGGGTTTCTCTGTGGCTTTGGAGGCTGTCCTGGAAGCAGCTCTTGTAGACCAGGCTGGTCTCAAACTCAGAGATCCACCTGCCTCTGCCTCCCAAGTGCTGGGACTAAAAGTGTGTGCCACACCCCTCACAACCCCCCAACACTCTCCGTCTGTCCCTTAATGCTAACATTTCTTTTTGTGCTCAGTTTTTATTGTGGGCTTATAGTGCTGGGGAGTATGTCTTAGTTTTAGGAGCTGGACTAATGGTTAGGTGGTAAAAAAGCACATACTGCCCTTGGAGAGGGCCTGAGTCAGTTCCCAGAAGCCATCTTAAGTGTATCACAATTACCTGTCCCTCCAAACCCAAGGACTCTGATACCCTCTTCCAGTCTCTACGGACACCTGCACTCCTGTGTCACACACACACACACACACACACACACACACACACACACACACGAGGCACATGTGTGCCCACAAATTTTCAAAAATCTTAAGATAACTTAAAGCATAGTTTGTACTTGCATATTCACTGGATTCCCAGAAGCCTTCTAAATGGAGCAATTCCCAGTTCCTTTTGACTGAGGTAAAGCACTTGTCTTCTACACATCCCAGGATTACACACTTACTTTCACAGATTCACCACAATTTCCCAAAGGGCAATAGGATCTGTGACATGAATGATAATGCTTTGCAGTTCAAGAGCTGGGACCTAAGAGATTTCCATCCTGGGAGTCTGAAGAAGAATGCCACAGGCACCACATTTTTTCAGCCCTTTCAGTGGCTGCTTCCTCTGTAGAGGTTTGGCTGAGGCACTGGAAATGGAAGCTTTGCAGATAGTGACGTCATCTGACCAGGTGCAGCTAGTTTTATGCCCCCCCTCACCTCATGAGTTCTTTAATGGCACGCTAAACCCCAGAACATCAGAGGGGAAAGCAGACTTCTTTTATGAGCTCATTATCCCCCTTCGCATATTAGTTAAAATGAACTCTCATCCGTCCAAGATCATATAACTTGAGAGAGGAAAGATGGCTAGATTTTTGCTAACAATGCCCTCTAATGAAAGAGCTCGAGATTAGTGTCCCAGGAAGGTGATAATTACTTTGTACTGCACAGCTCAGTTCTGTAAAGTCAGACTTTACTATCTTACAAATTGGAGAAGAAGGATTATTAATGAGCAGACCTAGACTGCCATCTATTCTTTCATCGATTCATTAACTCTCTCAACTGTTTAAGTCTTGGTTATGCACAAAATAGCACATTTTGGTAAGATTGAAAATGTAAAAGAGACATGGAATCTGCTCTCAAGTGGCTTGGAGAGAGTTAGAAGATAAACCCCAAAAGTAAGTGTGATCCTAAGTAGGCAGCCCCCTACCTAGGGAGGGAAAAATCAGTTCGCCAAACATTTTACACCTTGTCTATGGGCTGGATGCAGTGAACAGTGTGAATGGCACAGTAGTAAAATTAATAGTGTCAGCTGTTGGTGCTGCCTCCCTTCAACCTTCCCACTAGCAGGCTGGCCATTCACAGTGAGATGTTTTTAAAGGTTTGCATAGTACATTGGTCCAGGTTTTCTAGAGAAACAGAACAAGTTTTGTGTGTGTGTGTGTGTGTGTGTGTGTGTGTGTGTGTGTGTGTGAGAGAGAGAGAGAGAGAGAGAGAGAGAGAGAGAGAAAAATACACCACATCAGAAATATTGTCAATTATGCCTACGCATAATCTGTATCTATATGCTAACTAATTAGCAGTGTCGTTCAACCCAAAAGCCTGGGAATCCCATGATTCCACAGCCATGCTGTAGATTCTTAGCATCCAAAGGTTGGAAAATCAGGGATCCAGTACTGTTGTTCATAGCATCTGATAGTCTGGGAACCAAGTTGCACAGTAATATGCCAGTAGTTCCAGTCAACAGTCTGGGAGGAGCAAGTACCTTTGGTTCTACCGATCTCATGGATTTGATGTGCTCCATCATATTAGTTGACCAAATACTCAACAAGAAGCAACTTAAGTGTGGAAGGATTTGTCATGGCACACAGTTAAAAAGGATACAGTCCCTGTGGTGGGGAACACATGTGATCTCTCAGAACTTGCAGACTACCCACTCAGGTTCTCTGGCTTTTGCAGTGAGAAGTCAGTGTTATTCTAATGGATTTACCTTTGTATGTTACTTGAATTTTTTTTCTGTTGCAGCTTTTACTATTACTTCTTTGTTCTTTATATTTAGTGTTTTGGTTATTATGTCATGGCATATGACTAACCTATCAAGGTACACACCAATGAAGAAATCTAATTTTTCCTCCTCTACCAGTCATCAAACGTGTCAAAAGCTCCTCAGCTACGAGTGGGAGCTTGTGCACACTACATCCACCCATGTTGGACTATTGCCCAGGTCTTGTGCAAGCAACCTCAGCTACTGGGAGTTTCTGAGTACAGTGATCCTATCATGTCCAAAAGTCAGTGTTCCACCCAGGCTTCCTGACTTCCAACTCTTCCAGTCTTTCTGCCCCTTCCATGGTGTACCCTGACCTGCGAGTGGGTAAGGAAATGTGACATAAATGTCTCATTTAGGGCTGAGTACTTCACTGACACTTTGCACTTTGACCAGTATTGAGTCTCTGTATTGACCTCAGTTTACCATACAAAGACCCTTCTCTGACGAGGACTGAGACCTACATTAACCTGTGGGTATAGAGGTACACATTTAGAAAGACATCTAGATACCATGTCCAGTTGACAAAATTGAAGCAATAGGTTCCCCTCTAGGACCCGTGACCACCCTGGTCCAAGTTCTTGACTACATTAGAGTAACTGACATGAGAGTCTCTCTGTGGAGCAGCTCTTAAATTCAATCAGAAGGCAGGTGGTTACCCCAATAACATTCATGCCACTATTACACCCAAAGGCATGTCTTACCAGGGACAATCATATTATCATTATTAGACAGGTAGCAAAAACTAGTTTGAGCACATTTCAAATCATCATTTTATCTTTGAAAGAACAAGATGAATGGTTTCTTCTCTTTTCTCATTTCCATACTTTGGAAATGTGGAAACTAAGGCACAGCCAGGCTATGTCAAAGGTAAAGTCATTCCCCCAATGCCCAGTACCTTCTTATTGGGACTGAACTGTTGGAAGTGCTATGGGTTTTGTTGTTGTTTTGTTTGTTTTTTATTTACTTATTTTTTGGTAGGGAGTGTTATTGTCATTATCTTCACACCAAAAACCAAACACAAACCAAAACAAAAGCCAGGAGCTGCTTAGATATCATAACAGAGTAATTAATCTGACTTGGAGATGTTCAGCATTTCTTATCTTAGACTTCTTGACCAGAAAACATAGCAATTACCTACTCATTATAGTTTTCAGATAGAAACACATTTATTTCTGAGCCCAAGCTTAGCTACGATAATTTACGTTTCTCTATTCCAACTAAGAAAAAGAAAATATTCCATATAAAAATATTCACAGAGGACCAGAAATGACTTATCCATTCTTGTCCCAATTCTGTGAGTATACACTACTTGTAAAAACAAATAAATAAACCTAACCCCAAATGATTTTATAAGTAGTTCGCTTCACAGTCTGGTGTGTCTTGGTGGGGAGGTTGGGCACATATTTGGAGATCATGGCTCTTCTGCAATGGGATACCACCAGTACCTTAATTAATCTTTGGTAGCTGGTCAACAGGAGGAAATAGGGAAAGGAAAAGGACTTAAGGGTCAAACCTGGGGATGTCACATATCATACCCACCTATCTACCTTTCTATCCTCAGTCACATGGCTTCACCCACAAACAAGGAGGCAGGGAAAGTGTACCCCCAATGGGCATGGAAATGGTGCATGGAGAATATGGATATAGTTTGCTTACTAATGTCTTTTGTCCTCTACTCCCTCTTTTCCTAGAAGTCCTGCGATGAGACATTGATAATAAGTGATGAGAAAAAGTACAGTAAAGATGTTATTTCCTATTTATCTGACTCAAACTGGAAAAGTTGATATTTGGGTCAGGAAGCAGGTTTCACTGACCCAACTCAAGAATTGCAAAAGGATGCTGTATGGTTAGAGCTCTGAAGGAGGACTCATATTTTAGGAGGGAGGGAGGAAAGGAGAGAGAGAGAGAGAGAGAGAGAGAGAGAGAGAGAGAGAGAGAGAGAGAGAGAGAGAGAGAGCTGGGTACACTGTCTCTGTGGAGGTAGCCATCTTATGTTTAGTAAGAACCATTTGTTAAATGTCAAGTAATTTAAGTTCTGTGGGACATGTTTGAGGACAGATGCAAACATGATGCATCTTCTACCTGGAACCTGAAATTCTGCAAAGAAATCAGGCACTGTGGTGGGAGACTGCAACCCTATCTTGTGCTTCCAAAGACTTTTGTGATATGACAGAGTCCACAGATAAAGAGACACTAAGCTACCAAATCAGGGTGTCCAAAATACAGCACTTGAGCTGGCTCCAGAAGGCTGCAGTAACATTATGTGTAGGCAGGAGGGATGCTCTAGCACACGACCAGAGTGGCTTGAGCATATGTGGGCAGGTGACTGTATACTGGGTGACACTGACAGACCCTGCCCCATCGCATGGCTCATGGTGAAAGGGAGGTGGCAGGAAAGTGCTTCCCCACAGTGGGGGGGGGCAGTGGTAGACGAGTAGGAGGTATGTCTTATGAATATTTTTGGATTCTGAGTTTGATCTATCCAAAAGGAGACATCGAACAGGCAGTCAAATTTCTGGGTCAGGAGCTCAGAAGAGGGGTCCGGGCTGTGAGTCATCCCAAGTGGGTGATAATTGACACTGTGGGTGTGGGTGAGGTGGCGGCAACTTGGAGAGGATTGAGTAGGAAGAAAAGGCTCAAGATGGAGACTGGCTTTTTGCGGTCCATGGGAAAGCAGACAGCTTCTGGGAAGGAAGCAGATAATCGCCAACCTCTGTATGGGTGGAGTTAGTCCTCCGTGAGGTCCTCTGATAGGGCTGCTTTCTGAACTTGTCTGTTCCCTTGTTTCTGTTTTTGAGTTTTTGCTGTTGTGATTTTGCTTTGGTTGGTGTTTTTGTTTGTTTTGGTTCTGTTCTGTGTTACAGCAGAGGTCCCACATGTCCAGGGCTGGTCTCTATCTTGATATATAGCCACGGATGGATGATCTTAAGCTGATCCCACTGCCTACACTTCCCAAATGCTGGGTTTCCAGGTGTGTGCCACCATGCCTGGTCTATGTGACTGTATGCATACCATGTAAGCATTTTCTAGCTAAGCCAAACCCCTACTCTTCTCACTCCAGATTCTTTACAAATAAAAGACATTGCCGTTTATCTACCAGAAAAGCTCTTAGCCTTAGTGCAAATGCCAGCACACAAGTGCATTGATGCTGCCCACTGTGGACTATGACAGGAGTCCCCCTGTATCCTCATTTCAGAATAGAACCACTGATGACAAGTGATGAGAAAAATTACACTAAAGTTACTATTCCTAGCTGCCTATCCCAGTCTGGAAAAGTTAATGTTTGGGTCAGGAGGCCACTTTCATTGACCAAGCTGCAAGGGGTTGTCATGTAAGAAGTGTTTTAAACAAATAAAACATTTCCCAGGATTCACCTTCTCTATGGGAGTGGCAATGTCAACACGCCTCAGCAGGTGGCTCCCCAGCACCGTCCTCTGACTGCACTCAGAGTTATAGCCTCATTACTGCTGAGGACAGCCCCATCAGGCAGAAGCCACATAATGATAGCATAGTGGCATGCCTGTGTGTTTGCTAAATGCCTTACTTTTACTAATTAGTTAATGCGCCAGTGTTATTAGCCAATCTCAGATGCTCGTGTTTATTGGGAGGATGTGAGTTAGTTTAGAATATGCAGAAATGTGGGGGGGCATTGGGGCGCAGGGTACATCCATGCTATTTTGCTTCTGGTGAGGGTTGTGATACACAGACAGAGTATGTATCTCTTCTTCTCATTGCATGTTATTACCCAATGCAGTTGAGGGGTTGGCACTTCCTATTTTATCTCTGCTTCTCTTGTCACTCATCTTGAGTCACATTGGTCACAGTGACAGAAGCCATCATCAGGCAGAGCTGATAATGCATGATTCCCAAGTCCAAAGTGGAGAGGGTGTTTCCAAGGACAGGGAGTGCCTGATTTTATTGCCTCCCACAGATTTATTCCCAGAGAATCCAGGAATAAAATGGGAAACATCGTGGGGCCGGGTGTGCTAAGATATAAGTTGCCTGAACAGATGGCCGTGGGGGCAGGGGCAAGAATAAGCAAAAGCCATCGGTTTCCCTCTGCAATGCAGCATGAGGGTGACATGGCAGGGACCGTCTGAGGGACGACAGCATCTCCCGATCCTCTTCCTTCACCAACAATAACCAGGTGACAGAGGCAGGGTGAGGGTACCCAGAAAAGCAAAGCCACACAGAAATGATTTTAAAAGGTAACATAAGCAAGCCCCACATTTATTCAGTATTCAGAGTAATTTGCTACATCCAGTGTGTCACTTCTCAGCAATGGGACCTTTTCAAGCATTTAATCGTGTCTGAATCTCAATTTACGCACTGCAAGACAGGATTTCTAATACCTACCTACAGGATTTGGGCACACAGTCAAAGGATAATTTATGTAAATCCTAGTATATAGCCGATACTCTATATTAATGAGTGGGTGAGGAGATGTGTGGATGACCTAGCCTAGTGCTGCTCACTAAAGATGTCTTTAGTTGTGGTATTGCTTTTGAAGCCATTCAGGAAGATAAGAAATATATTTAGCCTTGTAAACTAAGGCTAGGGATGACCTTTGCAAGTCTACAAGTGGTTGGAGGCTGTGGAGATGGTAAAGCGGCTGCCGAGGACCGAGTTCAGATCCGCAGCACCCACTCTACCATCTCAGAGACAGGCAGCCCAACACTTGCCTTTATTCAATGCTGACTTTCTCACCTGACATCTACTGGCTCCCAAGATATAGAACCTGCAGATAACCCGGGCATTTTCAGTCTTTAAGATTTTTATTTTTAATTCTGTGTCTGTGTGTGCCCTCAGAGGCCAGAGGCATCCGATTCCCTGAAGCTGGAGTTAGAGGCAGTTGTGAGCCACCCAACAACGGTGGTGCCAGGAACTAGCTTCAGGGTACTCTCTAAGACCATCGTGCACTGTAATGCTGAGCCATCTCTCCCCCCTCCTATTGTCAGGGTCTAACTTAGTCTTCCTGGCATATGGTGGTATTTCGTCACACACTTTACTTACATTCCCCCCTTATCACTAATAATAAGGGGTAAACTTTTATGCATTGGCAGCTTTTGTCTCTGCAGTCCTGGGATGTAACTGAGCTCCCCCCCCCATGCAAGGACAAACCCCAGCGCCTCGCTCTCAGGCCCTGCTCTGAGTTCCTTGTTCTGCAAGTTTTGCTTTATTGGACTCAGCTGCATTTTATAGACACTGATCATTTGTCTGGAAGAGCTTTGGAAATGTTCTCCCACAGTTGTGGCCTGTGCACTTTCAGTTTCATCTTTTATTAACTACGGTTATCTTCATTTATAGGACACAAATTATCTTTTTGATATAATGTAAATTAATTGGATGAAGCTAACTATTATCCATAACTTCAGATTTTTTTGATACTTACTGTGAACATTTCAGATTTAGTCTCTTAGCATGTCTTGTTCATGGATGTTCATTAATTTTTGTGTTTGTGTGGCTTGTGTATGTGAGCATGTTCGTGTATGTGTGTGTGTGTGTGTGTGTGTGTGTGTGTGTTGCACATGCGCGTATAGGCCAGAAGTTAATGTCAGTTGTCTTCACTCATCACTCTCAAACTTATTTTTTGACACGGGGTTTCTCACTGAACCTGGAGATCACTAGGTCGGCTAGGCTGGTCCAGCGAGCCCCGAGGATGTTCCTGTTTCTGCCCCTCCGCAGGACTGGAACTGCAGTGTGCTCTGCTGCCATGCCTGGCATTTTACACAAGAGCTGGGGACCCGAATTCGGGTCCTCATGTTTATGTATCAGGTACTTTGTTGACTGAGCTGTCTTTCTAGCTAGCTTCTGTGTATGTCTTTTACAGACTTCCCTTCATCCTTCCTTCTGGTCTTTATTTTTTTCTCGCTTCCTTCTGAGGTGCTGTAGATTTTATCTAGATTTTATTTGTGTGATTATATTGTAGCAACATAACTACATACATCAGTTAGATTTCAATGCAAAGAAGCCTCAAAACAAGCTTGAGAGAATGCACGCACTGGTAATGGTGGCTGCTTCTGAATGGTGGTGGTATGGTTTTATTTTTAATCTTACATCTCTTGAGTGGCAATTTTCACTCATTTATTTATGAGATCTACCCTCTGAATAAAACTTAGATGCACACCACAGTGTTATTGGCTATAGAGTCCTTACTTGAATAGTAAGCAACCGTTCCTATCTTCCTTGGTCCTAAGCAACCACAAATCTACTCTTTGGTTCTTTGAAGTTCATTGCTTTAGATACTTTATATGGTGATTCATGCAGTATTATTCCATGTATTGTATGCTTTTTAATTTGACTTATGTGTGTAGATGTAACATGCATGTGAGGATATGCACACAGAGGCCAGAGGACAACCTGGGGTATTAGCTCACCTTCTGCCTTGTTTGAAATGGTCTCTGTTTTGTTGATTGCCACTGTGTACTCCAGAACAGCTGGCCATGGAGCTTCCAGAGATTCACTGTTTCCCCTTGCCGTCTCTCTTGGGAACACTGCAGTTATAGATGTGAGCTTTTGTGTCTGACTTCATGTGTGTTCCGAGGATTTGAACTCAGGTCTTCATGCTTGTGCTCATGGAGTACTCATGAAGTCATCTCCCCAACCCTCAAGAGAGTCTTCTCAATTTATCCGCTTGCTGAAATTCTTAGAGTTAATATGTATTAAAGACAAGAATGTTTTTGAAAAAAAATTTTTTTTTTCGAAAAAAGCTTACACAGCCCTGTTTTCCAGGATCATTGCAACTTCCAGTTGCCATTCTCCAAATGGGATTTCTCAAACCTCATCAAGCCTGCAGAGGCACCAAAGCTCAGGCAGTGCCTCATTTAGGGCACTGATTTCATGTATAGTGAAACTCAGTGCTTCAGGTAGGAATATTTGCTGTTAATATTCACAGATGTTTGAAAAGATCAACACAACTACTTCCTCATAAATGTAATGTTTTTATGTTTTAAAAAGTCACTGTCATGGGTCTGGAGAGAGAGCTTAATGGAGAAAAGTACATAATATCTTCCCAAGCACTTAAGTTTTGTTCTTAGCACTGTGTCTGATTGCTGGCAACCACCTGTAAACTCTAGCTCCAAGGGTATCTGATGCCCTCTTCTGGCTTCTTCCAGAACCACACTCTCATTCACATACAGAGTTACACATACACACACAGCACACACGCAATTAAACAAACAAATCTTTCAGCAGCCTCAGTCATCATGAGAAATGCTTGCAAAAAGGTTGTGTTAAACAGCAGAATCTGACTTTTATTCAATCTTATAACTCAGCAGTCACGGGATCTGAAGTCTAAAACATTGAGTTGGCTGAAAAACTATCTTTACATATTGATGCAATATTAAATGTGACTCTAGCTGCTTATCTGCCTAGACTAATGGGAACACAAAAAGAGATAGAGTCTCACACACTTTAGTCTTTACTGAAGTGATGCTTTTGTTTGGTGAGCCTCAGCCTATTAGACAGTGGTAGCATCCAATCAAGTCAAACCAAACCGTAGATTTTTAACATATATAATTTATCCTCACTGGCTCAGTGAGCCCCACCACTTCCTTACAATAGATGAACAGCACAGTGTCCATTTTGGTGAAAGCCTATCTACATGTGAAATCTGATGTATTTTGGACCCCACATCAGATGGAGTGTAAATGTGGAACCCTCTGCAGATTATGTTTAAAGCAGAAGAGCATGTGATGAAATTGTCACCCATGCAGAATAACCCCTCCCCCATTTTAAACTTGCATGTACGCATTTGATTTTCTTTGCCATGGAACAGCACATGGACCATGATGGTTAGGTGTGCAGAGCTGAACTGAGCTTTCCCGGGGCAGGTTTAGCACATCTCCACCCATCAGGAGCGCCTCCTGCAACTCCACTAGGCAGCTTTTTCCATGTCAACACCTGCTCATTAGGAACTGGACCAAGACTCCCAAGGGCTCTCAGATGGCTCTGCTTCTGTGCCTCTGCCAATCTGCACCAGAGTTTAATATCAACCTTGAGGTGAAACTCTGTCCTTTCCTCGTAGCTAATCCACAGAACCATCTGGCCCTTTGGTTTCTCTGAATACTACGTAGTGCATGAGTGCAAAGCGTGCTGGGTGGGGCTAGGCAAGCAGACCTATCTCCATTTCCTAAAGGACAATTCACGGGCCTTGGGAGTGGTTTGGGCAGAATTTGACCGAGACTATAAGCCTGAGTTTGTTCTTCCCATAGCTTTGTCTTTAGTGGCAAGATATTTTCTTGGTGCTTGCCCTGTTGAGGAACTGTGGGCATGCTTCCAACTCTAGTTCCTTTAATAAAACAATGCTCCAATGCTCCAAATAAAAGTTATGCAATTATGGTTTTTTAGAAACACTTTTTCTTTACTTTTATATTTTGTTTAATATAGTATCACATGGGAAAGACTTTTCTGAATATGCATTGCCTTGCTCCCCAAAGTAATTGAAGTCACTTAGTAAAGTGTATATAGAATAACATAGTAATACAGGGGCCCTGGTTTTTTTTTTTTTTTTTTTTTGAGTTTTGAGTTTTGGGGTCTTCAATACACACATACATTATTCTGCCTCAGCAAAGTCTAATAAATAAGCATTTAGTAAAGAAATTATGAGATTTTTATCTATGTATATATGGCTTAGAAAATGCACAAATATTTTTATATTACTCCATGGCAGTTCTCATACTCAAATCCACAGGCTAGATTCTATGTTCATACCCATGTAAAGCCGCACACACACACACACACACACACACACACACACACACACACACACACATATACATACATATGCATACATCCTTGTATGTAGAAGTATGTGTACATCAGGTTGGACCTTAATGTCCCTTCTTTCTTTTTCACAGACCTTGCAAATGGTTTGTCAGTGATCATGTGGAGGCTGAGAACTCAGCAAGCCTCAGGCCCTGGGCCAGCTCCCGCCTTGTTTCTGAATACAATGTGAACATGAAGAATAATACTTGTATTTAACAATGGTTAAGAACAGATGACAAGAGTAATACCAGTGACACGTGAAACTGAAATCTGTGTCCATGGGATTTTATTGGCTCAGAGTCACAGCCATCACTAGCAAAGTCCACCAGAGGCCCCACCTCCTACTGGCCAGCAGATCCGAGGTGTTTCCGGCTTGGCCCTGTGCAAATGTGTTTGCCAACCCTCTCCTTAAAAGAGTCAAATATTAAATGCTATAAAAATCTGCTGGCACCAAGCAAGAGCCCCTTGTGGTTGAAAAACAGTGACTCCTCTCATTTGAACTCTTCAAAGAGAGATTAGAAGGAGAAGATCCATCTTCTATTTTATCTTTTATAAACAAAGCATGGTGGTGCATGTCTGTAATCCCAGCACTTGGGAGGAGGAGGCAGGGGGATCAGGAGTTCAAAATCACTCCCAGCTATATAGCAAGTGCCTTGGGCTTCATGAAACCCTGTCTCAATAAATGGTCTCTAATAATTTCCACCATAACTTTTTCCTTCCAGACCACATAACCAAATGTGCAACTCCAAGATGTTTTAGATATCTAAACTTTAGGCTCTGTCCTGATGTGATGTCACAGTAAGACCAGAAAAAAAGCTATAAAATTGTAGAGCATGCCATGTGATCTTTTAAAATCTTTCTCATTGTGTGTGTGTGTGTGTGTGTGTGTGTGTGAGAGAGAGAGAGAGAGAGAGAGAGAGAGAGAGAGAGAGAGAGAGAGAGAGAGAGAGAGAGAGAGAGAGAGAGAGCAGATCCCCTGGATCTGGAGTACAAGAGGTTGTGAGCTGCCACATGGGTTCTGGGAATTGAACCCTGGTCCTCTGCTAGAGCAGCAAGTGTTCTTAACCATGGAGTCATGTCAGCCCTATCATATGAGTCTTAATTGCACTGGTTGACAATGTGTCTCCTGAAGTAAAATAAGTAAAATGGGATAGAAATCCTCCTGAGATTTACCCACTCATGGGATGCATAGGAGCCAGGAAAACCCCAAGTGTGCTAGGGACCAAAGTGCCCGTCTATGTCAGCCTCAGTCTGCACTTCTCTGTATCATCTTTGATTTCTTTGATACTGATGGTTTATATACACTGGCTACTGATGCATGCTAGTAACATAGGAAAGACATGAGTTTCCATGTCATAGAAAGACAAAGTTATACACTCTGCAGATAATGCTTCCTATGACCATGACTGTTAGAGCTGAGTAAACAGAAAGATTTATTTGTTGGTTTCAGAATGTATTATATATCTGGGGATAGCTTTGAACCCCTGATCTTCTGGCCTCCACCTCTTAGTTTGTGTGGTGCAAGCCCAGGACTCAGCAAGCACCAACTGAATTACATCCCCAACCCCATCATTTTTATAAGATATAAGTCCACATATCCCACAGTTTGATAAAGACTTGCCTGCGTTTTAGTGCAGCCTTTGACTGACTGCCTTTATATGACCTAGCATACTGTCACTTGTCTCTTGTTCTTACTTGCCACTACACATATGGCCTTGTCAATCAAATGGTTAAATGTTTTCTTGTCTGGAAGCAGAACCCCTTTCTTGTAGTTGTCACCCTCTCTCCTACACAGGGGTGGGAGGTGATCACTGCATGACCCATTGGTTTGTTCTTGTTTCAATATAAGATTTCCTTGTTTTGTCTCGGCTGGCCTTAAATTCACTATCCTTCTGTCTCTGCCACCCCAGTACTGGGCTTTAAGGCATATGCCAATACACCTGGCAGGCTGCCAGCTTTCTGACTTCAAATTTGTCCCTCTGCACCTTTGCTGACAGCCACTTCTTTAAATCATTCCTTTGAAAGTCAGCTTAGCTTGCCTGCATCTTGATCAGAAAACAACAGGGAAAAGATACAGTCAATCTTTGAATCTTTCTTCCAGCTGCATTTGTAGCAGGATAAATAAAAGACCCAGAGACAGATATTGGGGTTCCAACTTCAAGCTGAAGATCAGAGAAGCAAAGCAGCTGGCCACTAGCTCTTAATTTACCTCAGACTGAAAAGCGATCCTGGCTCTACCAAACCTCAGACTGTAAGCCCTCTTCAGCATGGCTGGGGAATCCTGAGATTTCAATGTCTTCCTGTCTTCATTGTGGCTGGAGAATGAATGCCCGATGGTGACTACTGAAGACCCTTCTAGTGCTGAGATTAAAGGTGTGTGATCCCAGGTACTGAGATCATTCATCTTTGTGTCACTGTTTCTCTTTAGGACTGGATCAACTTGTGTAGATCTGGGTGGTCTTAGACCCACAGAGACCCATCTACCTCTTAATCCTGAGTTTTAGGATTAAAGGTGTGTACTACCACCTCTAGCTTCTGGCTGCTGGGATTAAAGGTATATATCATCACTGCCTAATCTCTATAGATTGAGGCTGAATTTGC